>JARFXV010000360.1:1672500-2002500 GCA_031761425.1 Cosmopolites sordidus | reverse complement strand
TAGGTCTGTATGCATGCCGGTAGGCGATTTGGCATGCTGTCGCTTAAATGATCAATTTCGACTTCTCTCCCATTCTTCACGAGCAGCGTCTTTTAGTTCTCGCAGGGTAAAAGGAAGATTAAATAAGAAAATAATAAATTTTAAATAAGAACAGGTATTTTTGATATTTTTTGAGTTTTAGACAGTGGCGAAAACCCCAAATAATGGAGACAAAATATATGAACACGCCACAATCATTCAGACATTACTTAAAAGGAAGATTGTTTCGTGCCTTGATGCGTGTTTTCAGAATGTTCCAAGCGTGTTCAATAATATTCATGTCAGGGGGATTTGCTGATCACCCTAACTTGGTTACCACCCTCCACTTCTGGAAAATTTTGTACTGCTGCTGTCCGATGAGAAAGTGCGTTGTCATCCATGAAAACAAATCCGTCACCCACTGCGCATCAAAACAGACGCACAACAGGATTTAAAACTTTCTCGATGTACACAGCACCAGTGACTCTTCTCTGCAGAACCAGTAGAGGTTCTCATCACGCTCTCATCACGAAAAAAATTGTCATCAAGTGACTCTAGGAAGTTCAAACTCGTGCTGAAGGCGCATCCGATGTTGGTTGGTATCAAAACGCTACGCCACCAGACTCATTACTATATTTACACGTCTCGTATGTTATGGGGTATTTTTGTACACTAGTAAACTAAGCGGTAATCTTGTGGATCTGTCGAAAGAACGAAACTGCCATAAATGCGTACATAACGGTAATTATCTCAATTTAAAGAGGCAATCTATTGGTATGGAAGAAGTAAGACCATTAGAAACATTGTTACAATTGGTATATAAAATTATTTGAGGATGGTTATTGCTATCTTCGAATATGAGGTTATGGCCCTATCATTCAAGGACGTGACCAACTGCATCTTAAATTTCTTGCGGTACTAAAGCGACATGAAAACATCTGGCAAAGCTTGCTGTTTTTCTCAGATTTTTTCTTAGAATGGGAATGTTTCGAGAATGAATGTTAATCCACATTAACTTGCAATCGAAATGCTTGGCTACAGTCTTTATTGAGTGTTTCATCTTAAAGTGCATCAAAAGACGCGTCTCTTAGAATTGCGCCGAACTAGAATTGAATCTGTAATAGGTCTGCATGATGGCCTTATGCGCACGATCGTCAAAATCTAATCTTTCAGCAAGATAAAGCCAGACCGCATACAGCTGGTCAAATAGGGCAGTATATATATATATATATATATATATATATATATATATATATATATATATATATATATATATATATATATAGATATATATACTTTCTTATAGGCTTTCATAATGATATTGTACTGCTTCTCTCTCACATTACAAAAATTGAAATGATGGAAAAAGCCGCAAAAGTATGAAAATCAATATTTAGACTATGATTTGAAAAATCAGTAGAAACTACGTAAGACTGAGGTGTTCCCTTTGTTATACCCGCTGAAGGACTAGTAATCTTCTTTTTAAAGAATCTGCAAATTTTTGGTATCTATCTATTTCTGTATGCGATTGTTAAATATGACATTATTACGTAATCAATTTGTTTACGTTTACGTTTCGTTTCCTCCTAAACTAAGTAATATTCTTGTATATTGTTATGTTAAGACTATTATTATGTTATTATACCATGAGTTTGTGCGCTACTTTTTGGAAATTATTCGAATGGGCGAACTATTGGTATGAAGAAGTAGGTTTACGTTTACGTGAAATAACGAGACGATTGAACTTTGATGTTTCAGAGGGAATCAGAGGTATGAACGAGAACATGATTCTGGTTGTCTTAGAGATATTCATGGTCGTGACAAACAGTATATTAGACTCTTTTCTATGCAGGATTGGCAAGAAAATATATGTTTCAGAGGGAATCAGAGGTATGAACAAGAGCATGATTCTGGTTGTTTTAAAGGTATCCAAGGTAGTGACGAACAGTATATTAGACTCTTTGCTATATAGAATCGACATGAAAATACATAGTAAGTCCGTCTTTTGCTGCAGCTGCAGGTAGGGCTATTTCGAGGATGACTTAATCGATATTTTCTGTCGAATGGGAGACATACTCATAGTTACTGTTGAGTCATTCGTCTTACAGCGCTTCAAAAGATGTGTTGTCATGTCTCTAGAATGCATACAATTGATAAGACATTGCAGTTTAAGAAGAGTCTGTCATAGCGACATCCGACGAGATCGGCAGATTTATTGCCAATAGAACATGTATGGAGTATCATTGATCGAACTGTTGAACGATTACCTTGGCTAGCAGTAACTTTAAACGAATTTGAAGCATGCAACGCGCCTAGGATACTTTGCCACAATAAGGCATAGATCATCTACTGTGGTTCAAGCATCGCAGAGTTACACAATGCTATAATAACTGACCTACTCATTAATTTTTTTGCATCAAATGTAATGTTTTTTTTATAATTATATAATACTATCATGGAATACACAAAATTAATTCAATGAAATATATTTTTCGTAATGTTTAATTTTTTTTTGTTAAATATCATTATAACTTGTACTCGTTAGTTATAATCTGTCAGTTTACCAACAGCAGTTATGCTGACAGATTAAAGTTATAAATACTTATGAAATCAATTGTTCATTTGTATTAAAGATCTATCGGAGGTACAATCGGAGTAAAAAATATATTATATATATATATATATATATATATATATATATATATATATATATATATATATATATATATATATATATATATATATATGTATATATTTTAAACTTTAAGGATGTATCGGAGGTATATCAAAATGCTACAAAACGTTTAATAATTGATAGAATATTCTTTACTCAATTCTTAAGGAACTGTGAAAATTTCGAAAACGATTGACTAAGCCGTTCAAAAGTTATTGCAAGTTAAAATTATCGCAATTTTATACGTGATCTTATTGAGATTAACTAACAATAAGTTAGACATATTACGAATACACAAATAAAAGCTCTGAAACGTTCCAAACTTTCAGATTATGTAACTAAACTATTTGGAACCAATATTACACAGTTTTATTAATATACATTTTTAGTACTTTTGTCTCCATTTGTACCTTCGATACATCCTTTAACTAAGATTCTAATATTAGAATAATCGTATTATTATATCAATAAGCTTTTCTATTTCGATTTTATGCTGAATTAAGCAGTTACAAACTTATTCTTTCCTCAATAACAAGATTGTTTTATTTGGACAAAGACTTATTCTCGCTTTAAACTTTCTTACATCAATTATTCAGCAATAAATCAGACTAAACCAAACAGATACCGGTTCGACAAAGCGCATTCGCTACACGCATTTAACAACAAAGCGCCCCCGTTGCTCTGACAATGTACCACGAAGGGTGGAAAATACAAATGACATTTCAGGGGCGTGCTAGAGGTTTCATGATTTTTTTTGGTTTCGTGATTTTTAACACCGTTTCCAATACATTTCTTTAACCATATTGTGATATATACGTAGGTTAAACACCATGTTTTTAAATCACTACATATTTTTAAGAAACATCAATAAAGATTATGATTATCGATGAGCAGAATTTGGGACACTATATTCTTTTATTCTTATGTTCTTTTGCATTTATATTATTCGTGTGTAAAAAGTGGTTATAGAGATGGATATTTTGTTATTTCGGATCGGTAATGCCCGAGTTAAACACAAATATTTTGGTTATATTTTGATTTTATTTTATTTGATTAATGTTATAGACATGTTTATATTAACAGACCTTGTTCCACTTCATCTATCCATTTGGACTATCCATTTGGACCTGTTCAGTGTTAGTTGGCTACTGACCACTTTAGCATAGTCGACATTGGTCAAGCACTGATGAATTTATGCAGTCGAAACAATCCTGTGTAAATTCAAATAAAACAACAACGAAATTAGATGCATTGTAATTATATATTTTATGAATAATTCAATGAAATGACATTCAGTGGCATTAATGTTTGGAAACAATTTCAGGACAAATGTTCGGCGTGACTACTGCCGACAAAGCGCATTCTGTCAGTTCAATTTCCGATAACTTTTTCAAGCAATTGGGCAATTGTCCGAGTTATGTTGGTTTCCAAGGCGTCAATATTTGCTGGTTTATCGGCATTTACCAAAACTTTAATACAACCCCAAAGAAAATAACCTAAAGGTGTTAAATCATACCTTAGTGATCAATTAACAAGTCGGTTTCTCGAAATAATTTTCTCACCGAATTGGAGCAGCCCTGTTTCCACACATCTCCTCTAGATTGATACCATTCTAATTAGGAATATAATCCAGGTAGTCGAATAACAAAGCACTGCGCCTGTAAATGGCGACGAATTGATACATTTTGATCTTCATCAACACTGCCAGTAACAGCGGTTATATTTTCCTCCAAACCCACAGTTTTTTTGTCTTGTTTTTGTTTTAATATCGAGCAGCATATAATGTGTTTGAAATTTGTCGATAATCCCTCGGCACCATAAAATTTATGAAATGCTCTATAAGTTTGGCGTCCAGAACACTGATTTTGATGATACATTTCGACAATTTGCAAGCGTTGCTGTGATGTTAAACGTTCCATAATGATTTGCCAGACTATTGAGACACAGATTTACAGACTTGCGCGCAAACTCACCGTTCGCTGACAACGATCCCTTTTGGAAGATTGGACACACTAAACAATCACTGTTTAATAGCAATGCATTCAATGCAAAGCATTCAACCTCTGGATTCGATGATATTACTTATAGACAATTTCTAAAATTTTCACGAAAGCAGATTGCGGAGATTTCGAATACTGTGAAGTCCATTTTGAAACTTAAACATTTTCCTAGTTTATGTAACTCTTGTAGGTATGGTTTCAGAAAGCAACAGATCCATTTCGATTACAGGGGCCATTAGCCTCATTAGGTCCCTTTCTAGGCTAAGGGAAATATTTCAAACGAGAAATTCGGGTTTGGGGTTAGACATTCTTCTCTTTAGCAGGAGATCAATCGGCGTGTTCAAAATCGGTATGGTTGGTTTTTTTCGAATGACTATCCTTTTGTGTTGCATAACATTATCATTTGATAAAGGTTATATATGTGGCTCAATCCAGCTACTCAATGGCTGCATTTTTTCGGCCTGCATCAACCGCGAGAAAACTCAGGAGATGACGCTTATTAACAAACATTACGTAAGTGAAATCAAATTATTGATGGAATAGGTACTAAGCTTGGTTGCTACAAGCATCTTATATATGACTGCAATTTAATAATTCATTGATATGGTTCACTAAAACCAACATTCTATCTGCAAGGGAAACGTAATAGGACTAATTCCTCTGCAAAAATCAGACTTTTAGTCAGATAAATCAGAGAAAAGGTTCAGATTTATCAAACTCTAATGAGTTTATCATTGGAGTCAGTACTCATTTTTTCTTTCTTTGAGGTTTTTCCACAGGGGTTTAATCCGATTTCAACTTTTTGCTCCCTCAAATATACATCCTTTTTTCAGTATTAAAGTGATACCACTACGAAATATTCATTCGATGGTTTTTAACAAAAAACGTTAAATTGAGTGAAATAAGTCGTGAAATTTGAGCAATTTTAAGATATTATTTGATTGATTTAATAAGCTTCAAAGCAACTGATGCCACTCGTAAGATTTGCGAACTAGAAGAGGAAGTTGCCGTATTAAATCTCACTGCTCAGCTCTGGTTCATAAATGTTCCGGGAAGGAGATATGAGTCTTGAAGATAGGGGAAGATCAGGTCCTCCACGGTGTCTTGATGCCAAAGTTTTAAAAACAGAGTCATAGTGGTACCGAAGTTAAATAGAGTTCTAAGTTCTAAGCAAATAACTAAGTACCTCAAAAACGCAAGTACTTTTGTTACATCCTAGTATTATAGGGCGATGCAGTTCTTGACAAAGGTCTAGTCCTGGATTAGCTAGAGGACATCCAACACATTAATCTCATGTCCTGTTTGGGGAATGAATTCCTTTAATACGAGGGTGGTCTGAAAAGTTTCCAATCTCAACATGAAGATGGCATTACTCGTCAAAAAAATACTGGTAATATAATTGCGCATGCGTTGAAAGATAACCTTGACAAAGATAATTTCGTCCATATTAGATGCTCAGTTGCTTAATAGTCATTTATGTCAGTCGGTGTTAGTGTTTCTGTAAAGATAAAAAATCGAATATTGAGCCGTAATTAAATTCTTGTATTTAAAAGGTAATATTCCTACGTAAATTAAAGCCGACATGGATGCTGTTTACAGGGACTCTGCATCATAATTTGCCACCGTAAAATTTTGGGCAGCTGAATTTAAATGTGATTGTACCACATTGGTTGACGATGAACGTTCGGGACAACTTATACATATATAAACATATAATACAAATAAGTAATATAATATAATGTTGTATTATTTATGTTGCATTTGCTTTCTTTAATGTTATCGATAGAGTGGTTGATAGAGTGGTTCGGAACCCACGTTAAGCTTTAGGTCCAGTCGCTAAATAGCCTTAGATGCTGATGCGCCTCTAACGGTAAATCCTTTCTTTTCTTTTCTTTTGATTAAATTATCCAATTTATTTTAATTTTTTTTTAATTTAAACCTCAATCAGTATAGAAAAAGACTGTATCTATAGAATGTTCTAAAAAATAATAGTATTCCTAGTACCATCGAAAAAATTAGCAAAAATAAAAAAAAAAGATTAAAATGAGGTGTTTTATTCAAACTATCATATCTAGGCGAACTTAATAAAAATAAATAAATAAATTTAAAAGGGGACTTAATGTACTTTCAGATACTTTTTTAGATACATAATTTAGCTTTATTTAAAAAAAATTATTTATTTAGTCAGGTAAAGTTCGCGATTTTTTTCGAAGATTATGTAACCTTTCTTGCAAAAATGTAATTTTTGCAAATGAAGTATTTTGTTCGGTGTTGCCGATTTTTTATTATTGTAGGTTTTATTAGGATTAGATATATTTATAAAATTAGATTAAAAATTCTTACGCTGTATTTATACAATAATGGTGAAATATAGGGCATTTCATTAGATATATAGTCTCATCTACTGTTACGTGAGATACGCGAAACCAGGTATCCAGGTACGTGAACAATCCAACTTTGGATATTTAACCACGAATTCAACTTTACATCTTGCCCTCTATTGATGACCGTTAATTTTGTTTTTTTTTCAATAAATTTTCAGACCCAGTTTTTGGCCCTCATCCTGCAGATTGTTTGTTATATCAGTACTCTCTTCGGCACTACCTGCCATTAGTGTGGTGTCATCTGCAACACGAAGGTTACTGATTATACTTCCACCAATGAAAAATACCGAATTTCTGTTGAATTCAAAAACGTTTCATTGATACTTGAACCATAGTGTATGATTACACACGAACATTTAAACACGAAAGACGTCTACTCTTTTTCTAGAATCATTTTTTCTTTTAGTTCAGGAATCGATTGTGGGCTATTCTTATAGACTTGGATTTTTCGTAACCCCAAAGAAAATAGTCCAACGTCAAATCACATGATCTTGATGGCCAATTAACATTATCTTTTTTTGCAATAACTTGTCCAGGAAATTTTTGTCCCAATAAATCAATTGTTTCCTTAGCAGAGTGAGGTGTAGCGTCATCTTGTTGAAACCATGTCCTTCAGATCAATATTATTCAATTCAGCCCACAAAACTCTAGTTACCATCTCACGATATCGAACACCATTTACAATTACTGTTTCAATTACAGGCCCAATTACACCTCCTAATCATAATGCATACCAAACAGTGACTCGTTTAGGATGTAAAGGTTTCTCGCGAATCAATCGTGAAGTTTCCTTACCCTAAATACGGCAATTTTGTTTATTAACATAGCCACCAATTTTAAAATGTGCTTCATTTGAAAAGATGATTTTTTGAGAAAATCTTCTTTGATCCAATTGATAAATGCATGACATAATGACGTTACTAACCTGATCTTCTAAAAAGTACGGATTAATGATTCTTCTTAATCATCATACCAAACACTGATATTTTTAAGATTATAATGGTAGTTATAATGGTATATATATATATATATATATATATATATATATATATATATATATATATATATATATATATATATATATATATATATATATATATATATATATATATATATATATATATATATATATATATATATATATATATATAATCATCATCATCATCAGCCCGCATCGATCCACTGCAGGATGAAGGCCTCTCCAGCATGCTTCCAACCTTCACGGTCCTGGGCTTTATATATATATATATATATATATATATATATATATATATATATATATATATATATATATATATATATATATATATATATATATATATATATATATATATATATATATATATATATATATATATATATATATATATATATATATATATATATATATATATAGTCAAGTTGTAAAAGTTTGTGTCGGGTGGCCAAAGACGCATTGCCCTCCCTGTTGGATAATTTAGGCCGCTTTTGATCTGTTACTCGTTTTAATCCACTTAGTTGTGAATAGTATTTTCCGAATTAATGATCTGGTTTTCAGGTAACAGATTGTAATACAAGATTCCATTCCAATCCCTCCAAATGTATAGTATAAACTTTTTAAGATTTTGCTTTGGTTGAAGGGGCGTATCCGCGCTTACCACCATCTCTTACGCTTACCCACGATATATACTGCCCATTTTTCATCACCTGTAACTATTCATTTTTAAATTGGATGTCCATCGTTCAATAGAGTTCAACATCGTTCAATAGAGAATCGTAAGCAGAAATTCAGCCTATCAAATTTTTCTCCTTTAACTTATGTGGCACCCATACCAGGTGTGGCGATGAATAATTCTTAATGTTTTTACGAGATAGAACAATCCTGGACGGGACCATTTGAAGCAAGGGTTTATTCACAGTCCAATCTCTTATGTCTTTCTGTTGTTTCGACAGCACCTTTCAAAACACTATTGATTTTTAAACGATTTCAAGTTAGAGTCATATTTTTTCGTGTGGTAAACATGCCGAGTTTCGAGCTAAATAAAGAGCATTTGTGACACGTACTGCTTTCCTTATTCAACCAAAAGAAAGATGCGAGTGAAGGCCATCGTATACTTGTGGATACTTACGGTGATGACAATGTTCCAACGTAAGATGCTTGTGGGCGTTGGTTTAAACAATTCAAAAGCCGTGATTTCGACTTGAAAGGTAAAGAACGCCTAGGTCAACCAAAAAAAGCATTGTTCCAAGCATTGTTCGAAGAAGACGACATGCAAACCCAACAAGATGGCAGAGAGGTTAATTGTTGGTTGGCGAACTGTTTGTGATGCTCTGCATGCCATGGAAAAGATCCAGAAGGCAGGGAAATGGGTATCACATCAGCTGAACGACATACAGATGGAAAAGCGAAAAACCAAACGCAGAAAATTATGGGTGGACTCAGGACAACTATCAACATCGATGGCAAGACTGAATCGCTTTGGAAAGAAGACAATGCTATGCATTTGGTGGGATCAGAAATGTGTCATGTACTATGAGCTTCTGGAACCAGGTGAAGTAGAATACCATTTGCTACCGTCAACAAATGATCACCTGAACTTCTGTACTTGCCTGCGAACTTCCCACCCGCCCTACTCACCAGACTTGGTCCATTATCATTACCACTTGTTTTCATCGATGTGTCATGCACTTTCCAATAAACAATTCAACAATGCGGAGATGTCGAAAAATGACTTGATGACTGGACCACCTCAGTAAATGTATGGTTCTTCTGCAAGGTCATTTACAAATTGCCATTGAGATGGGAATAATGTGCTGCTAGCTATGGCGCATGCCTTGAATAAATCATTTTTTACATTTCTACCAAATTAAACGTGTTTTTTTTAAAGAAAACATTAATTATTAATCGCCATAGCTAATACATCGGCCTTGCCAACTATTCCCAGTTGGCATAATCGTCTTGACACTGTTGATTGGTTGAGTCCAATAATTTCTCCGATCTCTCGAGTTATTCTGTTGTAGCGTTCAAAAATTCTTGATCGCTACTGGTAGGTTTGTTTCGGGCGAAATTTTAACTGAAAGAGCTCCTGTATAGTTAGGACAAGGCCAAGACAGTCTAACTTCAAATCTCCAGGTGAGCGGACGTTTTCGCGCCTCACCGTTCCGACAGAGGTACGTATGTTTGCTGGCCAAGTCATGCTTGGGTTGATTTTTCTGATATTCTTGTAAAGGGTTTTACGACCCGGCAGTAGAGAATCCGATACACAGAGACCAGGCTATTAAAAGACCACCTATTTCAGAGCCCGACCATTGTGGACACCTTACTCTTCTTGGGTCCACATGGCACAGTAATCGGTTAGTCAGATCGAGATTATTTCTGGACACCCAGTACGGGATAGGCAAGAAGAAGAACATAAAGAAATTAGGCCAGATAAACACATTTTTATATTTGCATGTACTGATAAAGATCATGGTTACCATTTATTTTTTTGTTATCTAATTGCCGTCTGACCATGTTTGGTTACCCTTGAGTTATATATATTTCTTTTTACTATTGTCAGAATATAGGTAATAACCTCTAACATATAAGTATGGGGACTTAGAGACCAGCTGGTGTAATCTAGACCGATTTGTTTTATTTTTGATTTCATTCACGGTAAGGTTTAGAGAACCACCTTCCCTAAACCTTCTTGTATCCTGATTTGGTAGTTTTATTTTTTCCATTTTTTTAATGTGCTTTGTGTCGTTTTTTGAGTGTGTTTTTTTTGTGAAATACATGTGTAAAATCTATTAAACAGTTTTATTTAAGTTAGGCCCCTTTCCGGATCCAGGGTCCTTTCTAAATATCAGATAAATTAACGAACCGGGTGGTGCTCATTTTGTATCGCAGCTTCATTCTGTCCTGGACCAGCTTACCGGTGTTCCCGGCGAACAGCTGCTGTCGCTGTGACCTGTATTTTCTAATTTTGTTCTCAAACGAGAAAATAATAGGTCACACTATGCTGATCACTTTCAATTAGCGTCAATATTGCATTGCCATGATCCTCGGCCGGTCGTCCAAAACGTGGTGCATCGCTAAGATTACAATATAGATTTTTTGTGAGACTTTCTGAACCGCATACAATATGTAGAATCGTCAATGGCACCTTCACCGTACACACCATATATTTTGGTTGGTCTTCGGTTCTTTGGTTTTCGGATATTACAATGCGTTGAGCTAATGCTTAACAGCATTTAAAAAACACGACCAAATAACAGTTTTTTCCCAAGTACTCGCTGAAAGTTCTTCCGTCAAAGAAGATGAAAGCTTTATTCGTGCGAAGTTGATAACATTTCGGTTTTGCAATGCAATGCCCTCTAGCGCCAAAAACTGAACAACTTTTTGCATCCACCCAATATTTATTTTTTGTCACAGTATATTTACAGCGCTTAGGACTGATGGAAATATTATAATATAGAACCAAATATTGGTCTTTTCGCTTGGAATATGTAAACGAGTGAATTCTGTAGTTTTATAAATAAATTATCATTTTAAAGCCAATTAATACTTCCAATTAGATGATTAATATATGAAAAGGTATTTCGATTAAATTTTTGAATTTTAAGTTAAAATTATGTTAAAACTTGAAATAATAAAAATTTAAATAATATTCCATTATTTATCATCTATATGAAATACGTATACTTTTTCCAGCGTGTTTGTGTGTTTTCTATGCTGTTAATTTATACATTACCTTGTTTTTCCCCATTTTTTTAACACAAATATATATTGTGTAAATATCGGAAGCAGAGTAGAACCGAATGATATTTTTTCGCCGACACTGACGCATTATAGAAATAAAATTGGTTTCGGAAACGTAGTAAAAAGTCAACACGACCTGAATGGGAAGAACATCCCCGAGTTAACAGGGTGGGTAGGCCAGGTGTCAGGGCACAAAAAGCTGCGTGAAATCGCCCCACGCCCAACGTTTTAAAGGGATTTGCCAATGTGATTACGTAAGTATGAATGTGAAACGGCCGATTTTTATGTCGCATTCGGATAATTGATTGCGGAAGGAAGATTAATGCGGACGAGGTCGGATTTCTGCTAATATATTGGATCTTTCTTGTGAAACGATCTCTATTCTTTGATATATCAGGGACTACTTTTTTCTCTTTTTTATATTTATATTAATTTTAAAGTAGTAATAAATTATTATGTTTTATATTTTTTAGCAATTAGACCTATTTAATAACAATTAGAGTGTAATAAAGTACACACAATGTGTACTTTAAGAATCGAGCTTTTCCATTTCTAGGAAGAAAGAACAAATATTTTTACATACTTGATAAGGATGTATCGGAGTTACAATTGGAGGAAAAATTAATGAAAATGAATATTAATAAAAAAGTGCAAAAGTGGTTCCAAACAGTTTGAGTTACATAATTTAAATGTTTGGAACACTTGATAGCTTTTCTTTGTATATTTGGAATTTCCATAAGATCATGTATAAAATGACGATAATTTTAAATTGCAATAACTTTTGAACGGCTTAGTCAATCGATTTGAAATTTTCACAGCGGCTTAAGGATTGAGTAAAGAATATTCTATCAAAACATTTTTTTTTAAACATTTTGTAGCATTTTGACATACCTCTGATACATCCTTAAGTTTTAAAATATTTTTTATTAATAATTATCAAAAATAAATAATATTTAGAGGTTTTAATTAATATTTAAGTATTATTAAAAATTCCATATTCGTAGTTCTAAAGATTTAAATCAAAAATGTTTTTGCCGAAAAGATAAAATCAAGACATATTCAATATCAAAAGTTAATTAAAAAAAAATCATATTATTTGTTATTATTATTTTAATTCTAGCTTATAGATAAAGTTTGCTCTTTCTATTTTAATTATACATTATTATCTAGCATTTTCTCTATTAATTTTCCTTTTCTGTATTCTGTAAAGCAATGATACTTTCATCCTTTTCATTTTCACTACTCTTGCCTCTGATTGTACCTCCGATACACCCTTAAAATAAGCTCCTACGCATACCAATGGATATACCAGGTGTCCAGAAATGTCGTTCATATTTAATTATTTGTTTGCTCCTAGGTGGCGCAGTAAGCGCTGTGTACACATGTAACAATGTGCTTTCTGTGTTTACGCGTATTATTAAAACAAAAATTCGCTTATTACGGCTCGTCGTCTTTATAGGGCAGAGTATACTATAAACGAGGCACCAAGTGTTAATTTAATAAAGGAATGGATAAAACAGTTTGAAACTACAGGATTATCTCTAAATTTCAGCAGGTCAAGCAGAGGTGTAAACAACATTGAACGTGTGCGTGAGTCGGTTAGAGAAAACCCATCCCAATCCGTATGGAAGCGAAGTAGACAATGTTATTTTTGCTAAATAAATTTCCAAACACTGTACTATAATGTTATAATAATAAAATTATTATACCTTAAATCGACTTCTATTAATTATACCTACAAAAATGAACAACAATATTGGACACCTGTTAGAAATTGTAATATTTAAAAGATGGTATTTTATTTTAATATTTTGTTGATAAAACATATATAATAGAATAATCAGACTATTTAAAAAAAAATATTTAATTGAAAGTACATTCTGTCAAAAAAGTACCGGGGATTGGTCAATAAAACACAAAATATTTATTATTTATCCAAATTTATTGTATCGCCTTTAAAGTAGGTCCTTTTCGAAATAATACACTTATGCCAACGAATAATCCAATTGTCAAAACATTTTTTAAACGCATTTTCCCGTATCGACTGCAGTTCTCGCTGCGAATTCTCTTTTATGTTTTTTATCGACTGAAAACGGATGCCTCGAAGTGGTAATTTGAGTTTTGGAAAGAGAAAGAAGTCAGCCGGAGCCATATCAGGTGAATGCGGTGGTTGTTCGATGGTGTTTGTTGAGTTTTTGGCGAGAAATTTGTTCACAATGATAGTCTTGTGAGATGGTGCGTTGTGATGTAAAATCCAAGAGTTTTCTTTCCACAAATCTGGCCTTTTTCGACGAATTTGTTCTCTCAAACACCGCATAAGGCTCAGATAATATTCTTTATTTACCGTCTGACCTTCTGGCAAGAATTTCGAGTGCACAGCACAGCGATAATCAAAGAAAACAGTCAACATCACTTTAACTTTTGATCGACTTTGAAGTACTTTTTTCGGTTTCGGTTCAGTTGGAAGAAGCTATTCTGAAGTTTGTTGACTGGTTTGCATGTCAAACTCATATACCATGTCTCTCACCAGTTACAATGCGTTTTATGAATGTGGGGAAGAAATGAATATTCTGAAGAAAATTCAGGTCTTTCGGCACTAATCGAGCGGCAACGCGTTTCATGCCCAAACAATCGCTTAAAATGGTACTAATTGATTCGTGAGACACAGAAAGATCAGCGGCTATCTCTCCCAAACTTAAATGAAGATTTTCAGTCACCATTTCCTTCAGTTTAGCGATGTTAGCTTCAGTTGAGGACGTTGATGTCCGACTAGAGCGAGGCAAATCTTGAAATGCACGTGTTCTCATATGCACGTGTTTTTGATAAAGTCGATTCACCGTAAGCCTTCTGCAACATTTTCAGCGACTCGGCACACGAAATTCCATTTGGAATTCAAAATTTTAAACAAATTTTTTGATCGATGTTTTTATCCATTGTAAAAATCGCAAAACACACTTGAAATTATCTGACAAAATCGAGCACTGTAAACAAACTAAATGACAAATGACGTTCAAACTGCGCGTCAGTATAGAGAACACTTGTGCCAACTTAGCGATAAAAATAATTTTGACGTTACATTTTTGACAGAATGTATAATTTATTGCCTCTTTCACAGTAATTGCCCTGGGAAACCATCCAGCGCGGAAGATGGTTTGTCAACTTTTCATAGCGGTGATGGAAATCAGATACTGGAATGGCCTTCAGTTGGTCGGTAACTTTTTAATATTCCCCAGTGTCCTAAAATAGTGTCCTTTGAGGTGAATTTTCAATCTTGGGAAAAAGAACAAGTCTGGTGAATAAGGGGGCTGTGGAGCCACAGTTATGTTTTTATTTGCCATAAACTAGTTAATTGAAATCGCTTTATAGCAAGGCGCATTGTCGTGATGCGGCACCCAGATGTTCTTGATGTTCGGTCTAACGCTAATGGCCCTTTTTCGAAGTCTTTCAAGAAGCTCTCGCTAAAAATGCTAGTTTACCGTTAGGCATTGCGGCACAAATTCCTTATGGACGATCCCCTGGCTATCAAAAAGTATGTCGTTGACCTTTGATTTGCTCAATTTAACTTTCTTTTTAGTCTTGGTGAGGTTGGAATGTGCCATTCCCGACTCTGGCGCTTCGTTTATAAATACAGTTGTCTTAGAATCGTTAATATAAAATGTTTACAAGGGCCTGTTGAAATCGCACTGGCCCATGTCTGAAACAAAACTTGATAGCCCCTCATTGCTCGGAATTATTGTCACTCATTTTCTGACCGCAGTAGAAAAATCAGGTTCACGAAAAGAATATCTACGGACCATTAAATGACTCTAGGGAGTTAAAACTCGTAACGATGATCAGATGCATCAGATGTTAGCCTGTTTTCCGTCCAAAGGGAAAGTCAATAATGTCGACAGATCGAATGCTACGCCACCAGTCGAGTATATTACAAAAACAATTATTGTATTGTATATTAGACAATCACATAAGCTATTAAATCTATCTAAATTACAGTTAAATGACAAACAAGTAGAATCTTCAGCAAAATATAACTTCTACAAAAGATCCATTAACTTTTCAAATAGGATTTTACAAAAATCAAGAGATTAATTTGATTGAAAATGGCCCGAAGTATAACTCAAATACCAAACAAAGTAAAGTTTTAGTAAATATAATATCTGAATTAGAACTATCCCTTGAAAACATAACTAATTCTAATTTTACAAATGAAATAAATACTTTAGTGATGACTAAAGCAGATAAAATTCAATTGTTATTCTAGAAAAAGAAACTTACAAAACAAAAATTAAAAACTTTCTAGATAATGAAGACCTCGTTAAAATATAAACACAATTTTGTCAAAAGAAGATAAATATAAAATAGTCAATATGAATCCTAAATTCTCAAAAACTATACGGTTTAATTAAAATTCATAAAGAAAACTTTCCAATCAGACCGGTAGTTCGGTGGGCCTTATAAAAAAACTTAGCAAGCTATCAATACGAAAAAACGGTTTTCTACCATTCTTTGACGTTAGCAACATGTTCCCGAATATTCCGAATAAGGATTGCCTATAATTAACAGATAATTTACTTATAAAAAATAACATCAATCCAAGTATTAAGCAATATATTTTACAACCTTTTAACTTATGCATTAATGAAAACTATTTTCAGTTTAATAGTTTTTTTTACACACAAAGGGATGGTTTGGCAATAGGTTCACCACTAAGCCCTTTATTATCAGAACTCTTTATGTCAAACTTGGAAAACAATTTTTTAAAAAAAGAATAAAGCAAAAATATATTGTTTTCAATATATCAAACCATAAATTTTATGGACCTTATCCAAACAAAATAATGAACTAGAATTTAATATTTATAGAAAACGCACATATTCAGATATAACAATTACAGAACAATCAATCTACCCCATTACAGATAAATATGCAGCATACAAGTCCATGATCCACCGAGCTTTCACAATTCCATGATTCGAAAATAATCGAAAAATAGGACTGCGAAAAAAAACTACCAGCTCAAAATAACGGCTTTAATGAAAAATAAATTAGTTACTTAATAAATAAAAAACGGAAACAATTATTATGTCATCAAGTATACCCAAAAGTAAAGCAAACAAATGATAAAAATACTGTAAGATTATATATTTCGGTTCAATTTCAGAACAAGTAGCTCGTTTTTTGAGGAAACATAATTTGCAAATAGTGTTTAAAAGCGCCCCGGTCAACTAGTAAATTACTTTTTAAGGCCAAAAATAAAACATCACAAAATAAAAAATTTGGAGTTCATACGTTAAGTTGCAACGAGTGCAGTAGCTGCTATGTGGTATAAACGGGCCGAAATTTTCTGACTAGATTCAAGGAACACACATCTGTGTACCTATTAAAGAAACAAAATTCTAATTTTGCGAACCATTTCATAGATACCGGACATGTATTTCCCGAGATTATAAATTTAAAAATTTTACATTCAGCGCCAAAAAGCAAAAAATTAAATATTTTAAAAGCGATTGAAATTTATAAATATAATAAAGACCGATCTAGATAGTTATTAAATGATAAGACAGATCTCCGAAATTCCCCACTATTTAAAATATTGTAAAAAATTTACTTCAATAAAAGTGTAAAATTAGGTATATAGGATAAACAGCTGTAATACCTTAGTTTTAAAGTAGTGTTTGATAATCTAACATTGTTTTACGAAACTATATAACTCTCTTAAGGTATTATTTGAAAATAAAATGTAATATTTTTGTATTTGGTTTGTTTTGCTACAAAAAAAAGAAAAATGTACACATTATTTAATGTCACAGTTTAACAATATTAGAACTATTTTTTTACACCATAACATTTTTTAAATTATTTCATTAAGAAACACATGATTAATTGTATTATTAAGTTAACTGTTCAAAATGTTCACCATTCCATTCCTAGTAAAAGAATCTTCGTCGGTTGATAAAATTTTAAACAAAAAATGTGTATTCCTTTGGTTTTGGCCAATAAACTATTTACAATATTTTTGCCTGTAAAAAACAGCGGTTAATAGTACTTGTAACTTTTGTACGTCAAAAGAGTAGAATAATTGCTCTTTTATCAATCCACTGGAAAATTCCAACTTGTCGAGAAATAGTTCGAGTACTTCGCTGAGGCTAATAGATCCATTTTATAAGGGAACTAAAAGTTCCATATTAACTTGATATACAAAAAATATTGCCTACATTGAATATGGGAGAAATGCCAAATATTGTGTTGCACAACATGCACTCGAGCATAACTATAATATAAATATTTGTTACTTAAGACTTGTTAAAAGGATACTGATAAACTCAGAGTCACATTGAGACAAATTTGTGTAGAAGCCGCCGAAGAAGTTGTACACAGTGTGGAGGGAAAAATATAGGAAATAACAGAAAAGATACTTCGTGGTGGTCGGAAGAAATTAGAAGCAAAATTAAAAAGAAAAAAGAACTCTGGAAGAAGTACCTTCCAATAAAAGTACAACAATATAAGATAAAGAGCAATATAAAGATCAAAGAATTGCTTTCAAGAAGAGTGTCGAAGGGGTCAAGGAAAAAGAATGGGTAGATTTTGGAGTCAGAATGGAAACGGACTTCAAAAAATATTCTATAGTGTTTTAAAAACTGTGGGAAGAGAACAAAGTGTAACGGTAACATATATCAGAAATAAAGAAGGACAGTTGGTATCCGAGAACGAGGAGATAATGCTAGTTTGGTTGGAACACTTTAAATAACTATTAGAGGGTGAGGACCTCACGGTAAATGATGAGAAGAGATCAAAGGAAAACCAACTGTTAATTAAACCAAAGTTAATAGTGCTATTTATATGTCATATAGTCAGTGTATAATCATGTATATATAGTCAGCATGCATTTACAGCAGGCAGGAGCACACAGGATCTTATTTTTACGTTGCGGCAACTTATGAATAAGACCATGGAAAGAAAAAATAAGTTATATTTGTGTTTTGTGAATCTTCATAACGCATTCGACAGTGTTATCAGGATAGGAATATGGCAGGTCCTACGTAATAAAGGAGTAAATGAACACCTGATAGAGGCAATCCAATATCTGTACTCAAATAGTAGAAATTATGTCAGAACAAATAACATGAGCTCAATGCGCATTTGTAACAAATAAGGGCGTTAGACAAGGTGGCATTTTGAGCCCGCTATTGTTTATCATCCTTATCGATGAATTGGCTAAGAAAGTGGGTCTAAATATTCGAGGAGCTAGAGTAGGTGTGCAACGGTTGAAATAAAGGAACTTATTTATGCGGATGATCTGGTGTTGCTGGGGGAAACAGAAGCGCAATAGCAGAGGTCTTTGGATGCGTGGAACAAGGCATTCACAAGAAATGGTCTTACAATAAATGTGGATAAGACAGAGGTGATGGGGGTTTCAGAATACTTGGAGGATCTTCATATAACGCTGAACAACGTAAATGTGAAGCAGTCTGATAAATTTAAATATCTAGGGGTCACCTTGGAGCAGAAGGGATATGGACAATGCGATCTAACAAACAGAATAGATAGTGCAACTAGATCTTTTTATCAATGTACCAAACCTTTTTCTGTAGAAGGGAAATCACTAAGGAAATCAGAGTTAAAGTTTATAGTTCGGTGATAGTGCCTATAGTGACTTACGGTAGTGAATCAGGGGTATTGTCTAAGCAAAACTGCAAGTATTAGAGATGAGAGTGTTACGAAGGATTGAAGGGGTGACACTGTGGGATAGACTCAGAAATACCGAGATAAGGGAGATATCGGATAAGGGAGAAATTAGAGGGATATTGGAGGTAATCGAGAAAAACCAATTGCGATGGTGCGGGTACCTCGTGCCTATGTCAGACGTGCAGGTGGTAAAGAGAGTGTGGGCCATGGGTATGTATGGAGGGAGGAAAAGAGGAAGACCGAGGAAAACTTGGAACAAGTCAATCGTTAAAAACCTGGCGAGGCGAGGAATTGATTGGGAAGGAGCAATGGTGATAGCCAGAGACAGAGGGAAATGGAGAAGATTCCACCAAGGGGGCTGGGATATCCCAAACCTCTACGCGCAGTAGGGTAGAGGAGGTGAATACTAAGTAAGTAAGACTTGTTAAAAGTGTAAATAATAATAGGGCTTTGGACGCATATGAAAACATCAAATAACTTAATGTAAGAAAACCATGAGCCGGGATAAAGGATCTTTTGAGTTCTTAATGAAATACTTGGTTCACAGTTCATGATTTGAATACGCTTCATTAGATACGATTGTCATCTTCGAGTTTTGAGTATCACTAGTATTAAAATTGCCTCATGATTCGATGATTACCCTATATTTGAGATTTCATAAAAGTAATCTGGTGGAAGAGACAGCATGGACGTTTTCAAACCTTGGCTTTTTATAAAACTGATCTTGAGCAGTCCCGATAAGTAGCATGCTGCTCTTCCTCAAATATGCACATGTGCGTATTATTTACTATTTTATAAATAGTAGCTTATTTTGAAAAATATAGAAACTGTGTTATGTCGAATGTGTAAAGAAATGTAAACGTGACTATGATAAAATAAGTAAAAAATGATATTGTCTTTTTTAATAGCTTTTAATCATTACTTGATAATGTTACAATAATTCTTCTATTGGAACCTTCGGTGTGAAATAGTCAATTCGAAGAGCTTTAGCAGTAAATACCAAATCACTTTATTTAACGCGTTTCGCTAACCATATTAGCATCATCAGGATATAATTTAATATTTTTTATATTTATTTTCATCGGGAAGTTAAAATAAAGTGATTTGATGTTTAGAGGTAAATCTGTTCTAGTTTAATGTCAACACTATTAGCAAAAAGCGTATTTAGGTTAATTTTTGTAGATCAAAGGTTCCACAACATATTCATCTGAAATGAAAACTTATTTTATTTTTTTTGAAGTTTTCTATTTGTATTACTCCACTCAGTATCAATTTAAGATATAAACCCAAAAGTTTAATTGTTTGCCTTAGATTAATATATTTTAATTATTAAAGTCCAAATTTAATAATACATTTTTCAACGGAGAAACATTATTTAAAATGACGACGAGATCCTTAAGTAACTTTGGCAAGAAAGAGCGGCCTTATTAAGTTGCAACCCCAACCGGAAATTGCCTCCGCTATTTCGCAATATGTCAGACAAGGCAAACAATGACGTCAGATTCGTAAACATTGGCCTTATTATTACAAGCGCGTTGCAAGTGAGGGGGGCGTATTAGCGCTTAAATTATCCCCCAATGTTTCGTATTATGTTATTAATTTGGCAGAAGACGGGCTGGAAATTGGGTCAATAAGATGGTACGATCAATGTCAGAGACGTACAAATGACGTGGAAAAGATGATTTTGTGCTTCCGCAGCGGAAAATATGGAAAAGCCATGTTTGTTGTTTAAATTGAATTTAAATCTTATCTTTCAATTATCGATTGTTTGTAATGAATACATTTGGTGTTTGAATTTGTACAATTTCAGTAAAAATGTCTACCGGATATTAACTGGGACCCATTTAAAATTAGATATTGTGGTTTGCGTTATTTCAGACAAGAGTATATATATATATATATATATATATATATATATATATATATATATATATATATATATATATATATATATATATATATATATAATCATCATCATCATCAGCCCGCATCGATCCACTGCAGGATGAAGGCCTCTCCAGCATGCTTCCAACCTTCACGGTCCTGGGCTTTCCTCTGCCACTCGGGTCCAATATACTTAACGATGTCATCAATCCATCGTGCTTTCGGTCTTCTTCGCGGACGTTTGCGATCAAGCGGTATCCACTCCAGGATTGCCTTGGTCCATCTGTCGTCCCATCGCCTCGCTATATGGCCTGCCCATCTCCATTTCAACTGTTTTACTCTTCCAATGATGTCACGTCTTGTAATGCCAAGCATTCATCTTTCCATTCCCCTCTGTGCCACCCGAAGTTTTTGAATTGATTGCGATGTGAGTGTCCAGGTTTCAGTTCCGTATGTCATAACGGGTAGAACGCACTGATCAAATACTTTTCTTTTCAGGCAAAGTGGGAGTCTGCTCTTAAACACTATGTTGAGCCTACCAAATGCCTGCCAGCCACATTTAACACGCCGTTCCACGTCCCGAGCGGTATTCCCCTCCATGGAAATCCTCTGCCCAAGATATATAAAGCTGTCCACAATCTCTAAATCCCTTCCTAAAACTGCAATTCTTCTGTCCTGAGCGAAGTTATTGAACATAACCTGACTCTTTTTCAGGTTTATTTTCAAGCCAAATGGTTCGCCAGCCCTTTGCACTTCTTGTATGCGTCTTTGCAGCTCCTCTGGGTCTTGTGAAATGAGAATAATATCATCTGCAAATCTAAGATGGTTTAAGTTTGCACCATTGATCTTTACACCATCCCGTTCCCAATCCAGCCTACGAAATACTTCTTCAAGGCCAGCCGAGAAAAGAATAGGCGATATTGCGTCACCCTGCAGTACACCTCGTTCTATATTAATTCCCACTTCAAGATTATCAAGGTGAATTGTGGCTGTAGCTCCATCATATATCGATTCTAATAGGTTTACATAGGCTCTCTCTACACCTTGGCTAAACACTGCATCCATTATCGCATGCTTTGAGATGGAATCCAATGCTTTTTCGTAGTCGATAAAAGCCAAGCACAGTGGCATGGTGTATTCGTTGTGCCTTTCTATGACCTGCTGTACAACCTGGATGTGATCCATTGTACTGAATCCATTTCTGAATCCTGCTTGTTCTCTTGGTTGTGCGTCATTCAGTTTTTTTAATATTCTTTTAGAAATTATCTTAGTGAAAACTTTGTACATCACTGATAGGATGCTTATTGGACGGTAGTTCTTTAAATCTTCCTGTGCTCCTTTTTTATGTAAAAGGATCACTTCTGCATTTTTCCATAAGTCCGGTACTTTTTGTTCTTTGAGGCATTTTGAGTATAATTTTGCCAGTGTTTTATGTAACGTCCGACCACCAGCTTTTAGCATTTCGACAGTTACACTATCCTTTCCTGGAGCCTTGCCGTTCTTCATCAATTCTATAGCATTTGTTACTTTCTCCACTAGGATATCTGGCATTATATATTGTTCTTCCGTGGGTATTGCTGTCCCTGACTGGCTCTGATCTTCATATAACTGGGAATAAAACCTTCTGACAATCTCTAACATTTGGGTACGCGTCCTGCACACTGTGCCATCCTCATGCTTTAAAGAATTTATATTTGCGTTCTTTTGTTTCTCAGCTTCTGTTTAGCTTTGTTAATTCCTTTGTTTTCTTCCAGGGTCTTTTGCACTAGCTGCATATTGAATCGGCGCGTGTCCTCTCTGATACGTTTTCTTATAGTTTTGCAGAGCTCAGTGTACTCGACCCTGCCAAAAGGACTACCTGCATTTCTCATTGCTCGCCGTTTCTTCATTAAATCAATGGTCTCACTGGAGATTTTTGTTTGTTTGAGACATTTTTCCTCTGGTGCTATTGAAGCAGCCGTTTGAAGTACATTGTTGGCGATTTCTTCATATTGAACTGATATTTCCACGTCCTCTGGATCTTGTAACGCAGCAAACCGGTTTGACAAAGCAATCTCAAAATCGCTTCCTCTCTCCAGCAGTTTTCCAGAATCCACCTTGCCCTTCTTTGATCTTACCATTCTTTCGCGCTCTTTTCGACAGTCAATCCGAACCCTTGCTCGTACCATTCGGTGGTCACTTCCAACATTAAAATTGTTAAGGACAGTACAATTGGTAAATATTGTTTTATCGTTGGTCATGATGTAGTCAATTTCGCTTGTGAGCCCAGATGGACTATTCCATGTCCATTTTCTGCTGATATTTTTCTTATAGAATGAATTCATAATATATAGTTCTTGTCCTTCAGCAAAATCAACTAATCTGTCACCTCTATTGTCTTGCTCACCAGTTCCATATGGGCCAGTTGCATTTTCGTCTGTTCTTGTTGTTCCAATTCTGGCATTAAAATCACCCATCAGGATTTTGTACCTACATTTCTCCTTGTATAAAAGCTGGACCACATCATCATAAAATTCCTCAATTTCCTCATCTTTATGGCTTATAGTTGGTGCATAAGCTTGGACGATTTGAAGCCTAAACTTTTTATTCAGCTGAATGACGCATTGGGCTAATCGGTCGGATGTACTTTAAAATTTTACCACACTGTCCTTCAGCTTTCGATTGATGAGGAATCCAATTCCGCCACATCGGCCATTTTCCGTACCTCGAGTGTAGAGTACGTGTCCAGTTGGTTCCAGTTTGATTAACTCTTCACCCTTCCTTCGTGTTTCACAGAGCCCAATAATATCCCAATGTATGTTGTCAAGTTCGATTAACAGTTCTTGCAATCGGGCCTCTGTTTTCATAGTTCGTATATTTAACGTTGCAATGTCAAAAGTCCAATGGCAGCCTGATCTAACCCGGTGATTCTTAGCACCCTCTGCCTTGGGGCAGGTCTTCCCGCTGCCGTAGGTAGTTGCCCCTTGGCCTCGGGGGAATGAGGGCCGTGTTTGAGGTTGTACTGTCATATTTCAACATATTGAAATACCATGTTGAAGGTATGGACCGTAATCTGCCACGCTGGTCCAATGCGGGTTAGCAGATTTTGGATCATGTTAGTCTGAGGCCTCCGCTTTGACCTGTCCGCCAGGGGTGACCCTTCCAGGAGCATAGACCCCAGACGGCATAGCTCAATGCTTCATTGCCCTACTCAAACCCCTTTACCACGTCAAGGTCTGATCCACAAAGGGACCAAACATTGACCTTAGTTTGAGAGACATCGTCCGAGCCAAATAATGGCCTGAAAAGCGATTCATTGGCCATTATTTGGCTCGGACGATGTCTCTCAAACTAAGGTCAATGTTGTCACTCATCAATTGGTAGGCATTTCGCGAGACTGATGGTTAATATAGTCAACTACTAAGGGTTGATAGAGTGCTAATCGGGGTTAATTGATGGCTAATCATTCTGATTCGAGGTTTACGTTAAGCTAACGCTTGATACTTGATCGTGACGAATTTATAAATGCTTATCTTTTTTCTTATAAACTTCACCTTTAAGATCCTCTAAAAAACAGTTCCTATGTTCCGACATTGAAAGATCAGCTACAAAAAGTTGGCCGGAATCATTTCGTGATATCATAAATCTTTAATGGTTCCGGCACTACCATTCTTTCCTATCTTTGGAAAAGTACGGTCCAATGCTTGGTCTAGACCATAAGGTACTAAACAGTGATTCTTGGAGGCTGTGATGGTAGTTTAATAATTGCTTTTGCATTTTTTCACCTCGTATTCTGCACTATTATTTGTTTACTGATCTGATAAAATGAAAATGTTTCTCGTCGCTTTTTAGAGAATTTCGTTTAAAAAATCAGCTGGCTTGAGTGTTGTTGAATAGACCTTTAGAATATTTAGAACTATTTTCTAAAAAAAAGTTCAACGCTGCAAAAATTTTAATATTTTGGTGGCCAAACTTCCTTGAAATTAAGTCCAATATTCGGAGGCCAGCTATAAAAGTACGGCATTGGCTATCTTTGAAAAAATACTGTCCAATGATTCCTCTGAGCCAAACAGTAATTCATGGAGGCTATGATGGTAGATTGATATTTACTATTTCATTTCTTCACCTCATATTCGGTACTTTGGTTTGTTTACCGATAAAATGAAAACATTTCTCATCGCTTTTTAGAGAATTTCGTCAGCCAGTTTGAGATTGTTGTCGAACAGTTAAACAAATTGCACATGTATTCTGTACTCTACGGCCTTTATTATATAAAAAAATATATAAAGGAGAGAGAGCGAAAAAATAAAATGTTTTCGCTCCTTGGAGGAATGAGTAGGAAAAGTTATCAAGGCAAGTTGTTTAATGCTAGAAAATCAGATTAAAGATGAAAATATCATCAGCATTGTACAATACAAAAAAAGCATACAATTATACAATACAAAAATAGCTAAGAACATATTCAGGAAGAATTTCTTCAGGCAGGTGTCTTTTATGAAAAATCAAATACTAGGGCCTGTCTAACAAACATATTTGCGTGTTTACGTACTTAATTATTCACTATTTAAAACATTAATATCTGAAGTTATTACTCGAAATATAAGCTATTGTTTTTGATGGTTGACCTTAATCCGGTAACTCTATTCATCTTCAATAGGATGATTAATGTTCTTGATCCTCTTCAAATTCTCCTTTGGAAGTATGAGTATGCAACCTGTAATAAGAGACCGTGGGCAACCTGATCTTTCTTTATCTTTAAGACTCATTTTTTTTTAAATAATGTCATCCAAATGTAAACCTTTATGCTCATGGCACTCATCTAAACGAACAGCAAAATTCTTTAGGACGGTTGGACACCTAATCTCTGGAATGACAGTCATTTCGTGTCGGACATAACTGCACCAAAAAACCCCGGTTCGATTTTAGATAGCCCTAGCAGAAAAAGTCCATAGGGCTCAAATCAGGACTGCGTGGAGGACAATTTATGTCACCTCTCCTGGATATAACTTTTTTAAAGAAAATTTCACGATTGTTGCTGATTATAACCAGCAAAGTTTTGCAGTTGAGATATCAAAAAATTGTCCAACATTTCCATATAACGCTATGAACTGAGGATAACGTGTCCCCTGCCATCTTCAAAAAAGAACGGGTCAGTTATTCCATGCGCTGACATTGCAGCTCATACAGTAACTTTAGGCAAATGTAGGGGTGTTAGATGCTTGTGTTTCGGGTTCGTTACACTGCAATAACGATAGTTCTGCTTATTTATATGACTGTTCAGATAAAAATGAGTCGCAAATCATTGCTTCTGTAAAATTCTCGAGAAGTACCCGACTTGACATATAGATGGCGGTTGTTGTTTTGAAAACAATGACTATGGTAAAAAATACCATCCTTATAAAGTTTAAGTTTGAAGTTTAACAAAACTACGTTATTTAGTATTCTTTTGGCAGCCATTAATAGTGAATGGTCTCAGTGAATTTGCAAACATTTGAAAGGTCTCAGTCCAACCGATATCAAAGCGGAGCTAAATTCTACTCTGGGGGAGTCTGCTCCTTCGTTTACAACAGTACAATATTGGGCGGTAGTGTTTAAAGGAGACCATGCGAGCTGCCAATAAGAACATTGCAGTAGTCGACCAAATGAGATGACCTCGCCAGAAATGGTAACAAGAAAATCTACAAAATGGTATTGGATGGCCGTAGACTGAAAATGCGCGAGCTAGCAGGCATGGTAGGCTTTCCAAGAAATGCTGTACATCGTATATTGACTGAAAATTTGGACGTGAAAAAGCTGTTCGCAAAATGAATGCAGTGATTACTCACAATGGAACAAAAACTGCGACGTTAGGATATCACAATCGAGTGTTTGGCAAAGTTTCGCAGGAATAAAGCTGAGTTTTTGTATCAATTTATAAACATAGGTCCATTATTTCATACTTGAGACGAAGGAACAGTCAAAATAATCGACTCGCTCCGAGAATCGAGCATCAGCTCCAAAGAAGGCGAAGACAGTTCCGTCTGCAGTCAAGATCATAGCGTCAGCTTTTTGGGATACGCGTGGGATAATTTTCATTGATTATCTTCAGAAAGGAAAAACAATCAACATTTAGCATTATGCGAACTTAGTGCAGCGTTTGATTGATGAAATTAAGAAAACCCGTCCGCATTTGGCGAAAACGAAAGTTTTCTTTCCTCAAGACAATGTATCAGTTCAGACATCCATTATCGCGATGGCCAAAATCAGTGAGTTAAAGTTCGAATTGCTTCCTATGCACCCTATTCGCCAGATTTAGCCCCTTCGGAATATTTTCTGTTTCTAAACTTAAAAAATGGTTCGGTAAAATATTTGCCAACAATGACGAGGTGGAGTCTGCGGTTGAAGGCTATTTTGAGGAGCTCGACAATTCTCACTACAAAAAGAGAATTGAAGCTATTGAACATCACTGGGAAAAATGTATCGAGCTAAAAGGAGACCATGTAATTCATTGTGTTTTATTTGTTAGGTCGGGTACTTAGGACTACCCCCTATATATACATATATATATATATATATATATATATATATATATATATATATATATATATATATATATATATATATATATATATATATATATATATATATATATATATATATATATATATATATATATATATATATATATATATATATATATATATATATATATATATATATATATATATATATATATATATATATATATATATATATATATATATATATATATATATATATATATATATATATATATATATATATATATATATATATATATATATATATATATATATATATATATATATATATATAATATATATATATATATATATATATATATATATATATATATATATATATATATATATATATATAGGGGGTAGGACTATATATATAAATATATATACATATATGACATCTAATATTTTCACGGATGGTAGATAGTGTCATCATTTTTTGGAGTGTTCCTTCTGATTTTCCACACCTTTCTCATCCTTTCTGCGTGTATTCTCTTTCTCTCCTCTGTCCACCTTGTCCCCGATTTCCCTGAAACTTCGCTGAAATTTTGGACATCTAATTTTGAGCAGAATAATTCGGTTTTTTAAAAAGAGATTTGTAGGCCGACTTTCTCTGCACATTCCTTAAGGATTTTTATCTGTTTGGTTGCCCTTATTTCACTGTCTGCGGGTATAACTAGGTAGTCTGCGAAGGCTAGGCATGAGATTTCTATGTTGTTTTTGGACATGCAGATCATTCGGATGTTCCTGATAACTTTTTATTTCAGTATTGTTTTTAAGTGAAAGATTTGTATAGTGCATGAGCGACCAGGACCAAAGTCGGCCTGGTACTCGCCAATTTTGTGTTCTAGTTGTTCTTGTGTCCTCTGGAGAAGGCATGCTGAGAGGATTTTGAAAGTGACTTGTAGTAAGGATTCCTCTGTAGTTGTTCACATCTATTCTGCCTCCTTTCTTGCGCAGCGGGTGGATAAGAGCACATTTCCATTCATTTGGTAATTTTTTTGTTTGCCAGATGTTCGTGATAATTTGCGTGAGTTCCTGTAGTGAGTTTGGCCTGAAGTTTTGCAATAGTTTCGCGGTGATACCATCTTAACTGAATGTTCTTTTATTCTTCAATTTGTGTATGTGCCTGTGGATCTCTTCCTGCGTTGGAGGTGGTGATTCTGATTGGGTATTGATACAATTTTCCTTAGGGAATATTGTGGCGCGTTCGGGGCAATTGAGGAGATCAGAGAAATAGTGTGGCAGCTCCTGACAATTCTCCTGATTGGTTAGCGCTAATCTCCAATTCCGCTTTCTGAAACAAAGATTTTGTGGTGTGTATCCACGGATTTCTCTTGCGAAACTCCTATAAAAGTATCTCGTGTTATAATTACGGAAATTCTTCTCTATAGAGTCTAGTTGTTCCTTCATGTACTCCCTCTTAGTTTGCCTGATAACTTTTGCGGCCTGTTTTCTAGCCTCGGCAAAAAGTTGTTGACTTGGATTGACTGGGGATTTTTTAGTGTTGTACTCTTGTCCTGTTCTGTAACTAAAAAATGAAATCGTTTATTTATAAACAAAGGAAAAAAAGTAAATACTTGTATTACACCCTAGTATTTTAGTGTTTGTTAAGTTATCACCGAGTCAGGGAAATACTTATAATAGAGGATAAAACACTTCCATCAATTTTATATGTTTTAATATTCATTATGTTAAACATGTTTGTAGATATCTCAAATGTTTTACAAATTAACGATATTATACATATCAATAAACAAAAAATACCACACATTTAGAATGAAAATAGTTACATGTATACGAGAAAAAGAAAACAATATAACGATCAATAGACAATCTCAATAGAAATGCTCACAAAACGTCAAACGATATCAATATCAATTGAGAAAAAAATCACCGAAAAGGCCACCGAAAAGAAAACCAAAACATTCATTGAGTTGAGTCCCCCGTACACATTGAACCGTCGGGGTATTTACTACTGGAGCATTGTGCTCCGTGCATTATGAATGAATAAGTGGGTACACGGATGAGCGAGGATACCCCGTGGCTAAACCTCGGCTATACAACTGTTTTGGGATCATTACAAACCGGCAATAAAACGGTCCAATGCACACGAGCACTGGGAAATTGCCATGACGAAACCTATATTGTGTGGGGATCTCGGAGGGATTACTACTGGTCATACTCGTTTCGATTTCTGTTTTGACCGTGTCGATGTAAGAAATGAGATACTAAGATTCAAGGAATTATTTTGCGAATTTTTTGTATTAAACGTCGATACCACAATATATACTGATTAATTAGGTGTCAAAAAAAAGAATCAGATAATCAATAATAGGCTTGCGGTTATCTAAACAACAAAAATTAGCTTGAAAAGGATAAAAATATAATGATAAGTAAGCTTGTAGATAAGGTGTGACTTTGAATAAAAGTTTCTTTTTTTTCTATAAGTACGAGGATAGAGTAAAAAGTCAGATACTTTTACTATAGATGCCGGTGCGATCGCAGAGGTTATGTATTTCTGAAAACTAGCTTTTTCTCGAATAATGCTTAAAGATGCATCGGACGTACAATCGGAATCAAAAGTAGCGATTATCATTCGTAAATCTTTACTTTACAGAACATAGAAAAGGAAAATTAATAAAGATAATGCTAGAAAGTAATATATAATTAAAAAAGAATTACCACATTTTATTTATAATCTATAATTAAGTTCATAATAACAATTAATATGAAAAAAATTTCACCAACTTTTGGTAGTGAATATGCCTTGATTTTAACTTTTCGGCAAAAACATTTTTGATTTAAATCTTTACAACTACGAACATTAATTACGAACAACTACGAACATTAAACGAATTTTTAATAACACTTAAATATTAATTAAAACCTCTAAATAATATTTATTTTCGATAATTATTAATGACAAATATTTTAAATTTTAAGGGTATATCGAAGGTATGTCAAAATGCTGCAAAACGTAAAAAAAAATTGATTGAATATTATTTACCCAATCCTTAAGCCACTGTGAAAATTTCAAATTGATTGACTAAACCGTTTAAAAGTAATTTTATGGAGATTCACAAACATAATAATGTAAACACGTTACAACTATACGAAGAAAAGCTATCTTTCGTTCCAAACTTTCAGATTATGTAACTTAAATTGATTGAAACCAATTTTGCACAGTTTTATTGATATTCATTTTCAGTACTTTTGCCTCCGATTGTACCTTCGATACATCATTAATGAATATCAGGCCGATATGACGTTTAGTTTTGTTTTAACAGTCTTCGAGAGCAGATAATTTCGATATTTTTGCTATTATAAAAAAAAGCGAATTTGGTGGGTTGATTAATCATACTTTTGGCATAGAAAATCTATAGTCCAAACCGAAAGAAAAATTGAAAAATATTATGGGGACTCTGCTCCTTTACATTTCATATTTTATAAATGGTTTACTGAGTTCTGATGTCCTTGAACTAGCACAAGTGCTCTTCTTCTTTGCGGTCACTCATCTGCAATCTCTTTTTTGACGAATAGCAACTTTCAGTTTCTGTATCATGCGTAAGTCTGGGGAGTGTGGGGACTAAGAAACATCGCCGAAACGGGAGGTCACATGTTGAAGAAACATTTGTTGAACACATTCACTTGATGTCCTCGTTATGTGAGTTGTGGCACCGTCTTGTTGAAACCATAGTTCGCCCATGTTTACTTGTCGTCGTTGAAGTTGCAACAGAAAATGTTGCAACATGTTAACATAACGTGCTGAAGTCATTGTTACTGTTCTTTTCTCCTCTTCAAAAAAGTAAGGACCAACGATCTCTAATTGAAAATTCGGCACTACACTGGAAATTTTTCACTATGGAGAGGTCTTTGGTGCAGCTCTTGAGGATTCTCTGCCGTCCAGTACCTACAATTCTGTTTGTTTACATATCCATTTAAATGAAAATGTGCTTCGTCGGTTATCATTATCACGGCATCAGGGTAATCAGCAAAAATGGCATGCATTCTCGCACAAAATTCTGTGTGCTGTGCAAAATTCCTTTCGGTCAGCTGTTGCACAACCATTATTTTGTAGGGACGAAATTTCAAGGCGTCATGCAGAATGCGTTGGAGCGATCGACGAGATATGCCCAGAATTGAATTTTATCTGATGTATGTGTCTTGAAGGCAAATACCTTTCCATCGCCCGGAAAGGTCTTGGCTACTGTTTTCTGGGATTTGCAAGGCTTAATCTTAATCGAGTATTTAGAAAATGGAAATGCGATTGCAGGAGAGTATCATGTTGCATTATCAATCAAATTCAATGAAGAGTTAATAAAAAAAAACGCCTTCCTTTGGAGAAGAAAAAAGTGCTACTTTACCATGATAATATACTGGCCCATTCGTGCACTGTTGTAACAGTGAAATTGACCAATTTGCGCTACGAATTAATGTTATATCCATTCTATATTCTCTCGACTTGGTCCCCTCCCACTTCTTTCTCCTAAATATGAAAAAATATTTGGCTGGAAAGAAATTCGCATCAAATGATCGGAAAACAGAAGTTATAGCCGAAACAGGAATATATTGCAAAGTTCTACAAGTCGTATTTTTTAAAGGCGTAAAAAAGTTTGAAAATAGTTGGGCGAAGTGTATCGAGCAAATCGAAGACTATGCTGAAAACTGATCAATTTCTAATAAAAAAAAAATATGTCATTTCGAAAGTAGCTGCTTTTTCACTCTATCCTCGTAGAGAAATGTAGAATCTAAATCTAAATACAGCCATTTTGTTTAATCGTTGGTTTGTTTTGGTGTCGGGTATTATTTTAACAAAAAATATGTGTTTTGATATGTTTTTGTAAATTTGTATTTAGTGTTAGAATTTTTTAATACTTTTAAGAATTGTCGATTTATAAAGTGGAGTGTAACACGTTGGGGTGGTGAATTTGAATATGCTCGTACAACTATCGCTAACGTTTTCAAAGGGCGTCTAAAGTGTAGAAAACCAAAAATGATTAACAAAGGTTTGTGTCTATGGTTTTAGGGGACAGATGGTTTAAAGTGCGTGAAATAACTAAGTCTGTAAATATCTCGTATAAACTGACTTTTGAAAATTTAACTAATCAATTATGAAAAAGTTATGTGTAAGATAGGTGCCAACGGATAGGATTCAACGGAATCGGAACAAAAATATGTTGGAATGAATATGTCTCAGCAATATTTCAATCGTTTTAACAAGAGCAAAATTGATATACGCTTTTTTATCACAACGGTTGAGACATGGATATACCACTACATCAGAATTGAAACATCAGTCAAAACAACCGGTAGAAGCTGATGAAAGCGTACCAAAGAAGACAAAAATGGCTCCGTCGGCAATAAATATCATAACAGTTTTTGTACTTACTACAGTAACAGTGTTTAGCTGTACCCGGCCACGCGTTGTTGCTCATTCTGGTTAAATCATATTAATCAAAATGAAAATAAATCGATATCTATGAAAATTCAATTTAACAATGCAGTTGGAAACATTGAAAATGCTAAGTGACAGCAGCTGTCAAGAAACACGTTGTCCGGCATGAGCAATGTTTAGTAATGCGTATGTTGCTGTTACGTTCAACAGATGGCGCCCCCTTTGTCGTAAAATATTTAGTATATCGTGTGTTGCTATTATGTCCAACAGATTCCGCCGTTTTTCCAAAAAGCATGTTTTTACCTATCATCTATATAATAGGTATATAGAAACACGCGCGTATTCGAATACAAGGTTTCGAAATACAAAATTCAATATTCAATCGAATACAAAATTTCAAAGCAATCGGAGAAGAACTTTTGCAGATTTCAGATTTTGAACAAACGAACATTTACATTTTTATTTATATAGATGGTAAAACAGTAATCGGAATTTAAAAGTCTTTTCGACAAGTTGGATAAAAAGATCATTTTCAAGATCATTTCATAAAGGTGTTGTGAATTGAAGCACACACACATTATTGGAACAATAACTGTATTCACCAGATTTGACCATTTGTTATTCACAACGGAGCCAGCAATCGTGGAAAATTATTTTAGACTTACCGAAAACTTACCTCAAGGAAGAAACAGAGTTATTAGAGAAACTTTGACAAAGTGTATTCAATGTAATATGGGAGGGTATTTATCAACAAGAGGGAGAGTATTTATCAACAAGACCTACACAATGTCTTGTTGATAAAAATGTGTTTCTAAGAATCAGACAGATATTTATCATATAAAATTGTGTTACTATTTGTTTAAGAGCTGATTACACTGATATGATACGTGATCAGTCCACTACATATTTACATATTAGTTTAATTAATATGGTGTTATTGTTTAAGTCGTAACATTGAAAATATATTTGTTTTAGAATGTAGTGCTTTCTCCTTTATTAACTAACTATTAATTAAATATTTATATAATATAAATAAAAATATGCATTATTACAATATTTATAATAAGAAATTTTCTGTTTGAACTGGGAGTAAACCTGATCATGTTACATAAAGTCCATTAATATTAATAAAGCTTATAGATGTGACCTTTACTGAAAGTCAAAAGTTCAATTATCTTGACATGTTTTGCATATTTTATAAAACCTTATAACGTTTAAAGTTATGTATAATTTTTTTGTTGATAATTGAAAATTTAAATAATTTTACTTCTTTCTAATAGATTATAGAAAACAAGTTTTCAATTAATAGAAAGCTTTAAAAATTATCTTTAATTAAGCTGATCATTTGGTACTTTTTTGGGCTTTTGGTATTGTCATTCAGCAAAAATATCCAGTTATTCCGAAAATGAAAAATCAAGATGCCCTTATTCTTAATATATTTCTTTTTATTTCAATAAAGGCAAAATAGCTGCAGATGCAGATAAAATTATATGTGGTGTGGCGTGTATTTTTTATTAAATTTTTACTGTGTTAATTTTTCTATTCGAACAAACCATACTGGTAGATTGGACCAAATGACACTGATTATTATAACATATTAAGAAAGAAAAAATGAAAGCTCAGGCTTGGTTCAGCACTGGAATTATAAAATTGTCTGAGTTAGTTAGTTGGTTAGTTAACTTAAGCTAGAGACGCGTCAACGCACTGGACATAGTATTCGCGCTATATCTTGTCTGATTATTTAAGCTTCTTTATTTGGTTTGTCGTGAAGGGTTGATTCAATATTTGAAATTATTTCATTTATTGGTATATATATGTTTTCGAATAATGGCAAAGTTGAAGTCTTTGCTTAAGATGAATTCTTCATCTGCGGATAAAGGATGGTTTGGTTACATTTATAAACAGTTTCTTATTATTTCGGATTTCTTTTGGACGTTCAGTATATGTTTGCTTTAAATTGGCAAACTTCTTTTTTTGTTTTTCCGTTTTTATATTGTAATCCGATTCGCTGCGCTAGAAGGAGACCATTTTATTCCACAAGATAGGATGAATCCTGTTGGTTAGCATCGACTGTAATAGGTAGAATTCTTTTTCTGTTCTGTCCAAATACCTTCCTTTTTTTTCGGATTTGTTCTCGGAGAAGAGCTTGGCTTGCATTTCTTAAATGCTTTTGTGCATGTCGGTTGGAGGTCATTATCGCGACAGTTCATTAGAAAGATAATAACGCTAATTAAAAGTGCTGTTCTTTATCAATTCACATATATATATATATATATATATATATATATATATATATATATATATATATATATATATATATATATATATATATAAATATATATGAAATTTTAGGCGAGTCAGCACCATCGTATGAAACATTTCATTTTTGAGTTGGTGAATGTGATTGTGGTCCAAAATGTTTTTAACGATGAAGACCATAACTCTTTTGGTCAGAGAATGTCATTTGTCAACATGTCAGAGGATATGTTGAATATATTGTTAAACATTACCAAGTGTTTTAATCATCAGTGTTACTATGTTTTAACAAAAGCCAACCTCGCAATCAATCGAAACTATATATAAACTTGTCACATGCTATGTATCCGTTTATATTTAGATGCTTCTATCTTTTTGTTGTTGTACATTGGTATCACAAAACGAGCGGCCAAATATGGAAAATAGTTCCTCAGGTCAGTCGAATGAACGAATCAAATGAAATGTTTTATACGAATAAAAGGCTGGTGAAAATTAGCCTTGAATTACACGAGCCGTATAAGTAACGGTATTTCTCCCAGTCCTAATATACCCGAAATTTATAAAGCATACTTGCTTTTGATGACTGTAAACGTATTAAAACCGAGTGATGCAAATAATTCGTTAATATTTGCATCAGCTAGCAGCTCTTCGAGAGCTAAACAAGTGGGTCCCCAATACAATAACGTGTGTTAATAATGAATGACAGATTTCTTTGATTTCGCGTTGCGAAAAGTAATTTTTCAAGTCAATTAACATAAAGTGAGAGAAAATAATTTGAACAAGCCGATTTTTATCAGTTTTCTTTAACATTCTGAATTTTTTCAACAACTGATTACAAATAAAATTATACCATAACAAAAACAGAATATAAAGTTCAATAAAGAGTAGTTCATGAAATATCAATTTTAAACTTGAAAAAATATTAGAAAATAAAAAAAAAATATAAATGGCCAAAAAAATGTCAGTATTTTTTATTACTGATTGATTGTCTATGATGTATTATTATTGTCTATGATAGTCTGCAGCCATTTTGGCATTACTAATTTTTTTGTTATATCACTTGATATATTTGTGCATTTGGCTTTTTCCACTTTTGGATTTCACTTCTCAGTTTGAGGTTCTCAGTAGGAATAATATCCTGTAATTGAAAAGGTGTAATCAATCTTTTTCTGGCATTGTAGAATATCCATTCTTCAGGAACCCTTGTCGTGTGCTTTGGGTTGTTATCTTGCCGGAATCTGAAAACATCCCTGGTACCAAATTTCGAACTGCTTTCTAACACATTATCTCGGAGTATGTTGACATATTTCCTGCCATTTAGGATCCCACCAATGATTACTTAATTTCCAGCCACAGCCCAGGACATACACTCCAGACGATGATATTTACACTACCTTGTGTTACTGTGGTAATGGTACTTCGAGAATCCAGCGCCGTCTTTTTCTCCACGCAATCTTGATTCACATTGGAATCAAATAAATAAAACTCTATTTCTTGACTTGAAATGACGCCATTTTTTTTACAGAATTTAACATTTTTCTCTTTAGTTTACTAGATAGTGCTTTGGTCGTGCTTTCTTCCTCTTTTCAGTTTCAATTAGACCAGTTCTTGTATGTTTTTTCATTGTATAATGTATTGTAGTTAAATTAGGTTTTAAGTTTTAATTTTATTAACTTCTTGAAAAAGTATATTCTGCTTTAATTATGGTATAGTTTTGTTGAATATTATTTATAGTTTCTGTTGATATAACGTGACAAAATTTAATACATTTAAAATAAAAAAAAATGGAAAAATCGTTCTGATCAAATTATTTTTGCCCTCACTATATTTTTGGTTGTCATTAAATGGCTCAGTACTACACATTTCATTGCAGCAAATCTTTAAAAGACCACGCTTTTGTTTCATGACAGAGGCAAAATAATTGTGATTTAATTTTTTTAATAGAAAAATATATGATTCGCTTAGCAGAAACAATTAATGGTATAGGCCCTTTCACGACTAGCATTCGTGGTGAGGGCGTTGGAGCGCCGTCTTTCCAACATTTATCACAGTAAATAATTTTTGTACCCTGTATAGGGTTTCAATAGCACGAAAAGTAAAAAGGAGCAAGGGGAAAGCAAAAAAAATCTTTAGCAGCACTATTTTCTTCTACAACCTCGCACTTTCAAAATTCACGAGCCGCCACTGACGACTACTAATGCGCAAGCGCGTTTGCCATGTAAAAAAGCCGGTAATATAAAAGTTTCGGGCATTTTTTATAAATATGGCTGGACAACGATCATTACCCTTAATAAAATGAAAAATTAATTGATGGTGCTTCATTGGTACATCCCACAATAGAACCATATAATTTTATTCAATTACGACGATGGCGATGATTAAAATGCCATGGCTGTCCCCAAGGTGGAAATAAAGTAGAACCAGTTGAAAGGTTAGGATGACAATTTTATGCATGTTAGGTTTACATTAATTAATATATTAATAATTAATAAAATTAATATATTAATAATTAATAAAAAATAAAGATTAATAGTCATTAAATTTCATTTCTTTTAATACTTTTATACTCTACCATAGGGGAATTTTTTTAAAATAATTAACTTATGCAATGAGTTTGTTTATATTTTTCCTTACTACTTTTAGCTACAATAACATTCATCATTTGAGGTTATAGCATGAGCTAATTATTACATTAACAATTAAATGAATCAAAATTACCTAATTACAGGATTTTTTTTACATAACTGATGGTGTCAAGGTATTCTGTTGTTGGATCACATTCTCTTTTGAAATGAAGTGAACAAATATACGTATTTTTGTTAATATGATCAATCAGTTGGAATCGACCATCACCTTGTCCACATCTCTTAACCCACAAGTCACATTTAGCACACTTTGGACAAATTTTTATATGTTTTTGTTTGGTTAATTTAATAAGTTTTCGACGGCGAAGCAAAACCTAGCACTTAGAGGCAATTCTGACTATTTCTTAGCGATAATGGATTTTTTTTACAACTTATTGAAATGGTGGCTAAATTTGACTCAATTATAGCAGAACACGTTCAAAGAATCCAATGAAATAAAAAACGCATGTTACATTATTTGGGGCATACAATTCAAAACGAAATACTTTCAATAATGGGTGAAAAAGTACAAAAATATATTAAGTCTATGCTCAAACAAGCGAAATATTATTCACTTATATTAGATTACACTCCTGATCTTAGCCACCACTTTAGAGCAAATTACCATTATTTTAAGATTTGTTATATTAAACGCGAAAACCGAAGCTGTTGAAATCAGGGAACATTCTAAAAGATTGTGTCCGATTAATGATTCTAGTGGGCGAGGTTTATGTGAGTTTCTAAAAGATTTATTAGTAAAAGAAAACATTAATATTCGCAACATGCGAGGACAAGGATACGACAATGGGGTTAAGGGTAAAAATAACGGTTTACAAAAACACGTACTTGATATTAATCCGAGAGTATTTTTTATACCTTGCGCATCACACACCCTTAATTTAGTAGTTAATGATGCTGCAAAAGTCACAAATGAAGTTTTACATTTTTTTTCGATTCTTTAGCAAATTCTTTTTATCTTCATATACCCAGAGATTGCATGTTTTAACTCAACACATTAGAAATATCACTTTAAAACCTCTATCTGATATACGATGGGTACACAAGATACACAAGATATGAGGCCGTCTCGCTTGCAAATAAAATTAAAGCTTTTAATTTTATTTCTTCAGTTACAATCTGGTATTTAGTAAAGGTATTGATATTTTAACAAAGGTAAATGTTTTAAGCAAATTAATTCAAAATGCTCAGTTTAATCTGGCGGTATGTTTAAAGGAGCTTGATTTATTACAAACATATTTAATTAAAAGAACCTCATTTTAACAGTTCTACACAAATCAAAAAGAGAACAAAAACTATAACTTCTTTGGTTATGAAGCTAACGATGGCCCATCCGCCGATCCCAAACTTAATTTTAAAGTAAACTTTTATTTTGGTATTTTGGATACAACTATAATGTCGGTCAAGGAAATATTCACTCTTTTAAAAGATCAATGAACCTATTTAATTTTTTGTATGGCATTCGGAAAATGAGCGAAATTGATAGAACAACACATCTGATATATTGCACTGATTTGGAATCCAAACTGTCCTATGAAAATGAGCGTGATATTGACGGTCGAGAATTAGCCGGAGAGATAGAAGCCTTAGAAGATAGTACCTTGAAAACAACAAAAATCTTAAATCTATATTAGAGCATATTTTTAAACATAATTTAATTGAAACATTCTCTAATATTACGGTAGTTTTAAGAATTCTTCTGCCCGTACCTGTCTCGGTAGCGAGTGGTGAGAGGTGATCATTCTCAAAATTAAAACTGATAAAAAATTACTTGAGATCTTCCATGGGACAAGAAAGATTAAACGATTTAGCTATCATTTCAAAAGAAAATGTGTTAATACTGTAGACATTCATGATGTAATTAAGGATTTTGCACACTTGAAAGCAAGGCAAGTAGATTTTATTTAAACTTGTGTTCATTTTAAACAAATTGTATTCAAGCCTGAATCATCAGCTCTTTTTACTCACTTACGTTTTATTAAAAATGTTCATATATGGCTTTGACATGAAATACTGTAAGCTACAACTTTCATATATTTGTTTATGTATCGGGTGTTTCACTTTTCAGTCATGCCGTAAATTGCAATGTATATTTTTTCTTCTACACCCCACATTAAAACCCCACGAACCACCACTACTGGGAAGGTCATCAAAATAGCTGTTAAATAATACTATATACTTCATATTAATTATTTCAATTCATTATTGAAACTTGAATGTTACATTTCTGTATGCATAAGACTTTGCTTTTATTGGTTGAGTCCTACGCTAATATAAAAGCGAGTTTGTAGTAAGAAAGTGCTACAAACTTTGTCTTACATCCGTGCGGCAAATTTTGAGTTGCACCCGTGTGGCAAATTTTGAGTTGCACCTGGGCGGTAAATGTATCTGAGCCGGCCCTGCCTCTGGTTTTTATACGATATTTTTCATATTACATTTAAACAGCACGTGATCTTAAATTATTATTCAAATAATGGAATTTATATAATTTTATAGTGTTTTCAATATGTTGAACTATACCTTTCATGAGACAATAAAAGATAATCAAAATTTGAGTAATATTTTTAAAAATAGAAATTAAGAACAACGCATTTCTTATCAGCTTTTGAGAAAGACACGACTAATATCCGAAGATGTTTACCATGATGATGATAGGAAAGTTATCTCTTATAAATTGTTTACACGAAACCTCATTAACTTGACATTTATAATATATTCATAAATTTATCTAATGTTAAACAATGCCAAGGGTAAATAAACTTAAGGAAGGAAAATGCCCGTATAAAGAGTTTTTCTGATGAACCATAAGCCTAGCCAAACACGAGTTGCTTTTATTCAGAAAAAAAAAACACGAAACTTTTCCTGGATAACGAAACTACGGTCTATGATTAGAATTTTAACATTTTATCTGATGCAAAACGAAATAATATTAAAGTGATTTTTCACAAAAAAAAAATCAATAGTGATTTTTTTCTTACTCTTGTTTGGAAGGTAAACGCACAGGAAATCAATATTTACCCAAGATAAATGTTTCATTTCAAATGGTTGACGACACGTTATGGTTTCACAGTTTAAAGGCTTTTTGAGTCAATTTCAAGATGTGTGTAAATAAACACAATGCAGAAATGTGATGTAAAAAGGGAGTAAATATTCATCAATCAATGTGACTCGTCACAAATCCGTGATCCGTCCAATCAAATACAAAATACAGCCAAGGAAAGTTATAAATATTTGTAGACAATTGATATTGGTTACGATAAGTCTTTGTTGAACTTAGAAGTTATATTATATTAAATGGTATTGCTAAAATATGAAAATATTGTATAACTCTTAGATAGTTCCTCTCTTTTTTTTATCTTTTCTCTACTGAATATCGTAAATTACTGTAAGGGAAAGAATAATTTCAACAAATTGATGTTTCTCTTTTCCTTTCCAATAAATAACGCTGGTCAACAGTGACTTTGTTGCTCTTGTTATGGGAGTGGTTATAGAATGATTTTATACTGACAATTATGGAACTACAAATGGTTTTCCGAAATTAGCTCTAGTTTTTCAAATAATCGCCATTTTTCTATTACATTAAAATAGGGCAGAAGATATATATATATATATATATATATATATATATATATATATATATATATATATATATATATATATATATATATATATATATATATATATATATATATAAGCGTTGAGTTAGCGTTGGTCTTGCTCTGTTCGTTTCGTTTCAGCTGTCTCACTGCGTTGAGCTCGAGCCCAGCTGATGATGGCTGTGAGGCTAGAAACCGATCCTTGGAGGTACTTGTCTCGGCATGGTGACGGCGACTGATTTGAGACGAGCAGAGGTACGTGGAAGTACGGATGAAAAATTTCTGTTTTTCAAATATCTCTCTCCACGACCCCACTACGCTATCTTTTTGTGCAAACCTTATACCTACATCCAAGGTTGTGGGAAGAATGTGTCGCGTAGTTTTTGACTGCCACGAACATTCACCGTAGGATGGCGCGAGTTTCATTGAGATTGCGACTCGCCATCGATATGACCAGTTGACTTGGTCTTGCTCTGTTCGTTTCGTTTCAGCTGTCTCACTGCGTTGAGCTCGAGCCCAGCTGATGATGGCTGTGAGGCTAGAAACCGGTCCTGGGAGGTACTTGTCTCGGCATGGTGACGGCGACTGATTTGAGACGAGCAGAGGTACGTGGAAGTACGGATGAAAAATTTCTGTTTTTCAAATATCTCTCTCCACGGCCCCACTACGCTATCTTTTTGAGCAAACCTTATACCTACATCCAAGGTTGTGGGAAGAATGTGTCGCGTAGTTTTTGACTGCCGCGAACATTCACCGTAGGATGGCGCGAGTTTCATTGAGATTGCGACTCGCCATCGATATGACCAGTTGACTTGGTCTTGCTCTGTTCGTTTCGTTTCAGCTGTCTCACTGCGTTGAGCTCGAACCCAGCTGATGATGGCTGTGAGGCTAGAAACCGGTCCTGGGAGGTACTTGTCTCGGCATGGTGACGGCGACTGATTTGAGACGAGCAGAGGTACGTGGAAGTACGGATGAAAAATTTCTGTTTTTCATATATATATATATATATATATATATATATATATATATATATATATATATATATATATATATATATATATATATATATATATATATATTTAAATTGTTATTTTTAATATGCATATTTCATTGAAAATAACGTAATTATTTTATTAGATAATTTATTTAAATTATATAAGAGTAATAAAATGTAATAAAATTAAAAAAGGGGAAAGTTACAGCTCAGAAAAAAAATCTCTTATAACACTTCCTCTTATGAGATTTTTGAGAACAATCTCTTTGCAGATACCAACAGTAATCTACCATGATATGTTGATCCCATCTGTCATGATATTTTTCCTCCATCACTTTTATGTCCTAGTGAAAGCGCTCTCTTGCTTCTCGCTAAAATCTCCTAGGTTATCGGAAAATCTGTCTAGGTGACTGTGAGGATAATGCATTTTTATGCTCATATTTACTCCTAAAAACCCTTATGCTTTCTATCTTCATAATTTAGACATTACCATTAATAGTAATACGGTCCCCATCATCATCTTCAAAAAATAAGACCTTATCACTACTTCGGCTCAAAAACCACACCAAACTGTGACTTTCTGAAGATAAAGAGGTAATTTTTGAATCACTTGAAAATTTTCATCGGCCTAAATTCTTTAGCTATATTGGTTCACAAACCCTTTAATCTAGAGGTGCGCTTCGTCGGAATAGATTGTTTTTGATTTTTTTGGTTAGATACGAATAATTTCTACATGCTGTTGAATCGTGTATCTTTCTAACGAAGCAGTTATGAGTAACATTTACATATGAGTCAGTGTTGCCGCATTTGCATTTCAAAGTTCTGGCACTCTTATTGGAAAACTGTTTATTTTCCTTTATGATAACAAAAAGTAAAACATTATCAAAATGAGCATTTTGTCGAATATCAATTGTTAGCTATTAGGAAAACAACTATAAACACAATATGTTTTTGTATTTCATTACATTCTTTACACTAGTTTTTAAAAGCATAATATACCTTTTAACCTAAACTTTCTTAAAAATAAAGTTCTGTTGGAATCATAGCGATAGAGATATAGGAGAAAACAAACTGTAATACCACAGTCAGCTGTTATTGGTAGATTGATAATAATGTTGATTCCAATATTGCTGCGGATTGCATTAAAATGACAAGCAATAAAATTTTGATGGACGATCATTTCCGACGCATGAAATGAACCGTGCTTTTGTTGGCCGGCAAAGTTGGTGTTTCGTAATAATTGATGAAGTTGCAAATATTCAATCAAATCTAATCATGTCGAAGTCAACAATTACAGTTCGTAAAATATATGTTAATTATTTAAATAAAGGTATTTGTTCGTTCACGCTAATCGCAAAAGTACATATTGTTGACCGTAAAATAAACGCGCGTGTAGCCACTACTTCATGAATGATGGTAGCCAAGTTTTCGGTTAATAATTTTGCTTTATATCAAAAACAGTGTTATACTTAGTATGATGTCAATATTATCCTATGGGTCCATGAAAAATAAGTGATTATAAAATATTCTAGCATATTTAAATATAATGATTTACACACCTATAAAAACACCCACACACAAACATACATATATATATACATATATATATATATATATATATATATATATATATATATATATATATATATATATATATATATATATATATATATATATATATTAAAAAGCTAAGGAAGTTCACTCTTGCTCCACGTCGTGCTTTGCCATTCCTTCATCCGCTATCCAAAGCGCCAGCAAGCGTCTCCCAAGACCGGTTTCTGGCCTTAAGTCGTCATCAGTTGGGCTCAAGCTGGACACCTGAAGAGCGGTTGAAGGAACGAGTCATGACCATATAAATTGGCTATGTCGAATGGAGGCTGCAATCACATACAGCCACGCCATCCTGTGGTAAACGATCGCAACAGTCAGACTGTGCGAAATCGTTCGTGACCCGTCTAACCTCGGGTAAAAAGTGGTATAACATAGACAAACTACTAAACTTGAAGAGATTTACCACTAAACACCAAATCGCTTTTTTTTGAACTGCTCGATGCACGTTTCGCTAACCATGTTAGCATCATAAGGTGCTAACATGGCTAGCGAAACGTGCGTCGAGCAGTTCAAAAAAAGTGATTTGGTGTTTAATGGTAAATCTCTTCAAGTTTAGTGTTTCACACCAAAGGTTCCAATAGAAGAATTAATAGACAAACTAGTTAAAACAACTTATTAGTTAGTATTTTGCTGAATAGGCTTTATTTTCCAAAACTACGGAACATAGTCTAAGCATGGAGTCTATAAGATTACGGCGAACTTCAACCAGAATGAAATTCTAGATTTATTGAACAGTCTCCCATAATTTTCCACAAATTTTCTATAGGATTCTTAACCAGCAACTGAGATGGCCAAGGTAAACAAACGATATTGTGGGCATCCAACCAAGTTTTCATACTTTTGGCGGTGTGTTTGTGACCATTGTCGTGCTGGAAATTCCACAAATATCATTTTCTTCGGCACAAAGCATTCAAAATATTTTGTAAGATGTTTAAGTAAATTGCAAATTGCAATTGCAAATTGTAAATTTGGTCATGTTTTGTTTTACCCAATGGATTGGACCAACTCCGGCATATGCAAATAAACCCCAAATTTTAATATTGCCACCACCATGTTTAACGCAAGCAATAGTGTATTTTGGATTTAAATGTTCATTCATTCGACGCCGAACGCGTACTTTTCTATCATTACCAAATAAATTTATTTTAGTTTCGTCGGAAAATTTTTTTTTTCCAATATTCTCTATTTAAATTACTTCGTGCAAACTTCTTACGCTGATTTAAGTGTTTTTTTATTCAAATAGGGAGCTTTCCAATTATAGCCATTATAGTCAAATTGTTACAAACGTTTCTTACTACTTCTCATACTTATTGGTAACTGTAATTACGAGGCTGGATAAGGCCGGATGCCTTCTGAGAGGTTTTCTACGTTGGTCACTCGCCAGTCGGTAGGTTTCTCGAGATACTTTCGGTTAAGCACAAAACCAAGGGTTGATAGCCCGAGGGGGGTGCTGACCGGGATTTTCGGTAGCTGATGACCGTGGTTCGGAACCCACATTAAGCTGTAGGTCCAGTCGCTAAATAGCCTTCTCAGTTGCTGATGCGCCTCTAACCCAAAAACTTTACTTTTACTTCGCGAATTAAACGAGCATCTTCTGAACTAGAAGTTTTTCATTTTTGGCCTCGGAACTCTGGTTTTTGCTCCGTGTTTTTTTCTTTTAATACTTTCGAAACAACACTAGGAGATCTTTTCAAAGTTTGATAAATTAATTTATAAGATTTTTTCTTATCTGGCAATTGCAAAATTAGCCGGCGTTCTTTGTCAGTACAATGTTTAGTACGATACATTATTTTTAAAATATTTGTATACACAGACAACTTACACTAACAACGCCAATAAAACAATAAAAACCAATTTCTGATTAAATGTGAACCAAATCCATCAATATTCTTTAACCCTCTTATTTTGCGATTATTTTTTGTTGTGAATGATAAGAAAAGTATTTTTATAACAGTTGCATTTTATTTTAAGAAATCAATGAATTTTCTAAATAGTACTTTTATTATATATATATATATATATATATATATATATATATATATATATATATATATATATATACATGATAAAATCAACACTATTTTATTACATTTGGATATTACATTTTAAAGTAAAAATAAGTTTTTTTTTAAAGTAAATGACTGTTAATATAGTTGAGCTAATATAGTTAATATAGCTTAAGGATTTGTGTTAATATCAATGATGATATTAACACAATAATATCAATGATTTATGTTATTACATTGGAGAAATACAAGGAACCATCGGTATTTGCTAGACAAATTTTTGATAATTAATTTTCGATTTTCTTTACTCCATGTGTTTGTCATGTCTGACCCATCTAAGTGAAAATAAAGACTTTTCCAATAAGAGTGTCAGAACTTTGACACATAATAGAGGTAACACTGTTTGAAATGTAAATGTCACTCATGAACTGCTATGTTCATCACATTGTGTCGCTTCACCATGTAAAGATAAACTATTCCACAGCGCGTAGAAATTATTTGTGTCTATCATCAAAATGCATGTTCAGTTTGCCAGACTTTCTGAGTGTTGGGTGAAATTTATGGTCAGCATAATGCACCATTCGAACGGTCTATTTATGGTCTCGTCAAAAAAAAAATTGAACAAACTGGCCGTTGCAGTAAGACGGAGTGCAAGGGGAGAATTGAATTTATCTATTCCAGTCGTTCTCAGAAACTCAACCTTTCTTAGCCGATTATGTAGAGAATCATACATTATCATCTTCATTTTAAGGCTTATGAAGTTCAATTAACTCAACAACTAAGGCCAGTTGATCATCATCTGGGTAGAATATTCGCGAATTGGGTTTTAAAGCAGTTTGAAGGCGACCCCCGTTTTGGGGAAAAATAATATTTTCCCATAAAACAGACTTCTGGCTTAATGGGTTTGTGAACAAATATAACTGCCGAATTTGGGCCGATGAAAATCCTCAAGTAATTCATGAGTTACTTCTTCATTCTCAGAAAGTCATTGTTTGGTATGGTTTTATGGGCCGAAGAAGTCATAGGACCTTATTTTTTTGGAAGACGATGATAGAAATCCTGTTACTGTTCATAGTTAAAGCTATAGAAATATTCCCTGAACTGATCAATATGGATTAAACAATTTTTTCAACAAGATAGCGCAGCTTGTCACACATCTCGTCAGACAATCGACTTAATCCAAGAAAAGTTTTCTGGACGCGTTAATTCGCGAAATAGTAATGTCAACTGGCCACCAAGATAATGCTATCTCACGCCTTTGGATTATTTTTGTGGGGTTACGTTAAATATCTGGTTTACAGAAGCAAACCCCGAACAATTCTTGACCTTAAACGAAATATTCAGGCCACCATTGAAATTATACCACGTGATATGGGTGAAAGACTAATCGAGAATTGGGCTTCAAAAATGTATTCAACCAGGCAAAAGCGAAGGGACATTTAAATGATATTATTTCCAAAACATAATACCAATAATGCCATAACGTTCTTCAAGATATAATAAAAATTATCGGCTTATCACTTGTAGTTATCATTGACACTCTGACACTCTTATTGGACAACCTTTTACTTTCACAGCTACGTAGACCACTTAAACTATTAAAAAAGATAAAATTAAAAATAAAAAATTCAAAAAGAAACTATGTTAAATCCAACATTTCAGATGCATTATCGAGTTGTGCAACAGTACAGAGCAAAATAAAATCAGAACGAACCTGTATAGACAAATTGTACTTTTTTTTTAATCGACTATAATCGGGAAGATTTATTTCTGAAATAGCGAAATAGATATATTTCTGAATAGCTTTGATAGCGAAAGCTATCAAAGCACGACGTGGTTTATAAATATTGTTTGAGCCATGTTGGCGCAATGAGTAAGACGGTAATGCGACAACACGACAGCTACGGTGGCAGGTTCAATTCAAGTTCACGATGTAGATGCTGGTAATTTGGTTTAAATGTTTGTGAATGTTTCTGAGCAATAGTGTAGAAAACCATTTGTCACTACTCATTCCCGCTGATCAGAAGTTGGGTATGGCCTGATACCTTCTGAGAGGCCTTCTGCGTGAGTCACTCGCTAGTCCGTAAGCTTCACATAGTAGGCACTAACCTAGGGTTTACTGGGGCTGCTGATCGAGGTTAATAGAAAGCTGATGACGGTGCTTCGGAGCCCTAATGCGCTTTTAATTAAAAAACTTTAATCTATTAAATTAATAATTGGTAACCATAGACTTAAGCGATATAAACTTAAAGATCTATCTACTAGATTTAAAAAATCCATCTATTCATCATCATTCTATTGAAGTGCACTGCTGGACCTAGGCCTTCTATAAGAGCTTCCACTATGTTTGATCCTGCGTCGCCTGCATCCAGTTTGTTTTGATTCATTTTAGGTCATTAGTCAATCTAGTGAGGGGACGTCCTCTGCTTCTGACGGCTTCCGAATTTGGGCTTCGTTGGAGGATTCGGTTTGTCCACCTGTCATCAACTCCTTTCGCAACATGACCCGCCAAGTTCAACTTTAACATCGCTATCCTTTCTACGGCATCAGTGACTTTTGCGTATTGCTGTGTTGGGTATTCGATCTCTGAGATAAACTCCCAGCATTGAAATTGTAATTTTATAATAAAAATTGTAATAAGTTTGTAAAAGTTAAATATAATTAAAATAATATAGAACGGTAACTGTTGGGAAATCCCCTACATGTTAATAGTATAGTAATTTCATATTAATTGTTATACCTAGATTCAATATCAACATGTTAGACACCATAGAAATTTCATAAATTTGAATTTAGTTTTAATATTGTTTTTTAGTATTTTTTTATCAGTTTATCAGTTTAGTTCAGTTATTCATCATTAATTTGTGGATTTGTATGGAAAAAATAAAAATTTGTAATTCATTATGAGAAAAAAAATAAGTGTTTTTCACAAGAAGAAAGGTGATTAATTTTTTTCTTAACACGCAGACGGGATGAGTTATAGGGACATGTGTAACCAAGGATTCTCCAAAAATTATTAAAAAATCTGAAAATATTATGTAAGAAAAAATTGAAAAGGAAACCAGTATTAAATACTGGCCACAAATTAAACCAAATGGCATCCGCTGAAAAGGTCATGTCATGAACTGAGCACTGGAAGAATATCATCTTTTCTGATGAAAAAAAATCAATTTGGATAGACCATTTGGATGATTGTTTTTTCCTTTTATTTTCATGATCTCTGGAAGGAAGAAAACATTTTATCTCGAGACGACAAATGGGAAAAGGAAGTGTTATGGTTTAGGCGAGTGTGGATACAAAAAAAGTAAATTCGGTCTTCTCCAGTGTTTCAACACTGACGCCCGCAAATAACGCCCCCATTCGTTCCTCAACAATTATAATTAGTTCGAGCAAAATAATATATGGTGCGATTCACGGTAAACAGGACTTTTTAAAAATAGCTAATTCTAGTGGCGCCATCTTTTGACAGGAGTAAGCGTTGGAAAGGTGCATCCTTCACTGAAGTTCCGACAAAATTTCATGTTTATGCCATCGGTCGAAAAATCGAACAAAAGCGAATATTAAGCTTTCTATTAAACTTGGTAAAACATTGATCGAAACATTTCAATTAATGAAACAAGTGTATGGTGAGCATTGTTTATCGCGTGGCAGAACCCACGAATGGCTAAAATGATAAAAATATGGTATGAAGACATCAAAGACGAGGAACATCCTGGTCCGAAAAATTCCGTGGTTACTCCAAATAACATTGAAATTGTGCGTGAATTTATAAAAAATTAACCAAAACCTGCGTTGCGTTATATAGAAATGGAATTGGATTTGGCCCGCTCTGACTTCTACCTTTCAAAAAACATTTGTCAAAAGGCGTCGACCACCGTCTTGAAGCACATATCTTTTGGCCGAGCTCAAAAATTCATTCGTCAACCTAATTGACCGTGCAAAACGTTGTATTGACGCGCAAGGAGACTATTTTGACTAAAAATAATGATTTTTTGTCGAAAAAATAAATATCTGCGTTTTTTGGAAAAAAAGTCCTGCTTTCCGTGAGACGCACCTTGAATTTCAAAATTAGACTGGCCTGCTGTCTCTCCATATTTGAATATCATTGAAAATGTCTGGGGGATGCTTTCAAGACGAGTTTATTGATAACCAATTTACAAATATGATAGATTTGAAAAGTGCTATTCATGGGGAATATATACCATAAATATGGGTTTCTTGGGAAGAAATTCAACAGCAAACAATAAAATAGTTGAATGATTCATTATCTAAAATAATTTTTGATTTAATAAAAGGTGGTGCGAAGATTACAAAATATAAATTACTTTCTTTTTATGATTTTCTCTTGTTAAATAATTTAAAATTTAAGTTTTTTTCTTGGGTAACATTTTGAGAATCGTCTTCAGTTCAACTTAAGATGAGCAAAACATTAATTTAACTGTAATTTTCATATTCATATGTTATTTTTTAAATTGTTTAAATGTTAAACTTTAGTTTAGCATTAAAAGTTAGTTTAGTGTTTTTATAGTTAGTTTAGTTTAAAAATTAAAGTTTAGTGTTTCACACCAAAGGTTCCAATAGAAGAATTGATGTTCAAATGTGTTTACCATTTTAACACCGAGTGTCCTTTGGGATAGATTACAAGGAACTGTTCAAATTAAAGGAAAAACTATACAATAAAATAATTAATTAATTATTTATTATTTTTATTAATTAATTAATTCATTAATTACTATTACTATTTCATTAGTTATCATGACATATAAAATTGTTAAAATTTTAATTTATTCAAGAACTATATACATATTTACTATATGTAATTATAAACAAAACATATTTCGTTCATTCATAAATATATTTTTCATTAAACAAAAATTTTTTATTAAATATTTACGTTAAATAGTATTAATTTGTTAAGCAAAAACATATAGTTTGAAGTATTAAACAATCAATATTTGAGTTTTTCCTCTTTATTAACAGTTTACCAGATAAATTTACAAAATGATTATATTTAGGTGTTTCTAAATACAGTAAGTACTTTATCTCATATTTTTGTTAAACACTTAATTTAAAGGTGTCTGCTACTTATCTTTCATTTTAACAGGGATAAATAAAATAATATAAATTTATTACTCATTTGTAATCCCGTTTTGTTGTATACTACTTGCAGTGTACGGACAGTGAACTGGTTGCTTTAACCCTTTGATAAACCCTTACCAACTTTTTCTACCCTTTCCCATCTTTTTTGCACTTATCTGTTGGGCTTTATCCAAACATTCATCCAGCTTTTGGTGAGAGGTGATCGCAATTATATCGCAAAACTAGAGACTTACCTACTTCATACGTGTAAAGTTTTAATGATGTTTGACAAAATGAATTTCAGTGAGTATTTGGGAAAAAAAGGTGTTTGTTTTTTTATTTCCGAAAAGGTAAGAATGCTTTGTATCCCAAAAGAAGATATGTGCTGTGTACAGTGAAAGTGCCGTTGATGATTCCACGTGTGGGAAGTGGTTCAGAAAGTTTCGTGAAAATAATTTTAATATTAGCGATGCACCGCTTTCTGGATGATTGGCTGAGGATGATGGTAACAAAATATTTTTATCTATTTTTAAAACAAATAGTTATAGGTTATGAAAAATTGATGGTGTGTAATAATGTCAAGTGTAAGATATCATGGTGTAAGTGCGGAGGTGCCTCTTCAACCATTGCAAAAGCCAGTTTATATCCGAAAAAGATTATGTTTTGCATTTGGTGAGACTGGAAGGGAATCGTTTATTTTGAGCTGAAAATCAGATCAGTAGTTCGGAGAAATGGTGTTGGAGAAATGGAAACGGTGGCACAACTAGATGAATAAAACGGCACATACTATATTGGTTAAATGTACATTTTAATTAATACATTTTTTCTAATTAATAAATTTTCTGTAATTCTAATTTTTCTATTATTCTCAAAAAAAGCTGAAATATAAAAGTATCTTTTATCAAGGAGTTATATTTAACATCTACATATAACCACGTCGGCATGATTTTTGTGACATTGATGAGAATGCTCTTTTTGCGTATCTATATCAGAGGAAGTCGCTACTTTTGTATTACTAAAACAGAATGGATTTCAAAAAAGCAGAAGGACAAAATTCAGTATCCAAATTTACCATCTGCACTTAGACCAGTTCCTCATAGCCAGGAACTACCGGTATCGATTGCACCTTTAAACTTGAACAACATGTTTTCTGGTGATTGTAATTCTTCATAAGGATATAATCCACAACAACAACTACCACACTTAACAACTACCAGTGAGCTTCAGTTAATAACTCAGAATGAATTAAATGATTTGGTACGTGAACTGGGATTGTCAAAACGAAAATTGGAACTTCTTGGTTCCAGATTTCAACAGTGGAACTTGTTAGATAAAAATGCAAGTGTTTCACTTTACCGAAAACGGAATGTAACATTTTCAGGTTTTAATAAAATTGAAGGATGTGTCTGTTGTGATATTGATGGTTTAATGAATGAGCTTAATTTGGAACCTTCCGAGTGGTGTATTTTCGTAGATTCATCGAAATACAACCTAAAAGTAGTCTTGCTTTATAATGGAAACAAAAACCCATCTATTCCTTTAGCCCATTCAAGGACAATGAAAGAAACCTATGACAACTTAGAAACTACTCTAAATCGCGTTAAATATGAACAGTAGCAGTGAGATATTTGTGGTAATTTAAAAGTAATAGGTATATTATAGTGATATATATAGTATATATGTATATTAGGACTTCAAGGGGGTTTTTATAAAGTATTACTATTTTTTGTGTCTATGGGACAGTAGGGCAACAAAATTGCATTACTGTAAGAAAGATTGGCCTCATAGAACTTCTTTTGAACCTGGCACTTCCAACATAAAATATGCATGTCACAATCAGCAGATTTTCAAAACGCAAAGAAATTTATTGCTAATTAGTTTCCGACGTTCCTGGTAATGCTAACTGCATAGCTATTCGTCTTTCATTTATGCTGAATTTAGTGGTATATTAAAAAAGTTTACAAAAAGTATAAGACATGGGTGCCTTTTTGCAAAAAACAAAAAAAGTTAATTTTAAAAGCAATGTTTTTATTGATATCTAAAAATGGTAAAATTTATACATTCAAAGTTTTTTTAAAACGCAATTAAGTATTATTACCGTTGAATAACCAATTTTTAGCTTTAGTCAACTAAGAAATATTAAGATAAAAAATAGTATATTTTTTATTAATAATAATTAATACAATAACAGCTAATACATCATCAGAAAAAAAAAGATTGAACATAATTTTTTTTATTAATAAAATTATTATTTTTGAAGGTTTTGATAAAATAAATTATTATTAAAATGTAATTAATATTAAAAGCTTCGTTTTTTAGTGATTACGATCACAAATCAAGCACAAAACACACTCAGACACAATGCAAGGAAAAATTAATGTTATCGTTGCAATATCAAATCTTATCAAATTACCGCGCATTTTTAAAAAATGAAGAAAATGGACTTTGGCAGTTTTTGTAAAAAAAATTCTACGTTGACTCCAATATATATATATATATATATATATATAAATATATTGGATTATATTCGTATAGGGGATTAAATCAATATTTAAAACGATAAGTCCGTGCATTCTGCAGAGCGTTTTTCTCTTCTATTTGAAGTGTTATTAATTCTTCTGCCTTTAGGTTAAGTTTATATTGAAATTTTCTGTTTACATATTTCGCTCGTTGTTTGATTGTGATTTAGGTAATAATTCCTGTTGCTGTTTTAATTGAACTAAATTAAATCTAAAAAAATACATAATTTTTAACAACTGCAAAGTACGACAGTCAATATATTTGTTAAATATTTTGGAGTTTTTGTTTTATGTCAGGTGAGTCACTACAAAGTTTTTGAAATAGGAGAATGTTGATAATTTAGAAGTTACATTTCGTTTTCAATAGTAGATATTATTAATAAATAATATAACATAATATAACATAACAACACAAAGTAGTTTCGTTTACATTATTGAAAAAAGAAATTTTGAGCAAAAAATGGAAATGCTTCTTGACTATTGACTTCTTAATTGCCTTTGTGATAATCTTTATAATGTTATCTTTCCTATGTTCTTTTTGGTCTGATCTGCTTCTTTTAACAATAACTCTCGTCAAATACCCGTTTTGCTAGTCGTCCTTCTTTCATACTGATAACGTGTCCATACTGTTTCATATTATACCATACTGTTCCATACTGTATGTTTATTTCTGATGGGGTTGTTTGTAGCTGTTCTATAAATATTTTGTTTTTATTTCTCTTTTTTCCGTCTCTGCTTTTATAAAACATTCTTCTCTAAAACTCTATAATCTCTATAGAGACTCTCTAATAATCTCTATAGAGAAGACTAGACTCGATAGAAAAGTGTTGTTTTTATCACTTTACTACAATTTCTACCCTTGCTTTCTTTTTTATCCAAGAGTCCTCTTTTTATAAAGTTGCATAATTTTTCGGCTGACGCTTTTCATTTATTTACTTCCTCGGTCAGTGTTTTTGTATTATTTATTACTACTCCTTGATGGTTCAGTTTTCTCACTTGTTATATATCTATTTCGTCAATTTTTCTACTGTGTTGGACTTCTTTTGTATTTATCATCATAATTTTTGTGTTTGATACACATTTTCATCTGTTTTAGTTCTTCGTTTAGTATGTAAATGTTGTATTATATGCCCTCTGCGTTTTCTTCGAGTATTATCACGTCTTCTACGTAACTAAGTTCTGTTTTTGTGACAGTGTTTTTTTAAATCTGATATGGTAACTTCTTGTAACCTTTTAGATAGTTGCATTCAGTATTATTAAATATTAGTGGAGTTAATTTACCATGTTTAAAACCTGTTGTTATGAATTTAATTGGTGGTTTCTAATTGGTAAGTAATTTTCAATATTAAGGTAATGTAAATAGTGTTTTGTCTGCTGCCTGTTCTTCCAGTATTGTTCCTATGTTATATTTTATTATTCTATCAAATAATGTTTCCATTTCGATGAAGTATCTGCTTTTTTATTTTAATGGCTCATCCACCAATTTTCCTGATTATAAATATCTGATTTGGTGTTCCCGGTAACTACTAAATTTAGGATCTTTTCTAATGTAGTTTCTTATCTTACTTTTTCAAGTATTCATTTTCAATATTCAAGCATATTCATTTTTCATTGCAATTTCTAAAGTTATATGTTTGTAGTTGTTTAGTTCTTTGTTATCTCCATTTTTTCTGTCTTGGGTTAATATTGTCCAATATTTTTCTATTCTTTTCTTTTCATATTATTTTTCTTATTATTTCAAGGTGACTTAACGGTTTTTTATTTTAATTTTTTATAATGAGTATATATATATGAGTATTTTATATTGAGTACTCAGATTATTATTTTCACATATTCTCCATATAGGGTATTTGTATCGCTTGGTACTATAGTACTCCTGTATTAATATTTCACTGTCTGTCTACTTACAGAATGATTTTTTAAATTTCCCTAATTTTTCTCTATCAGTTAGTTGAATCCAGGTAAATTTTTACTTTGTTTTATTTTCTGTATTATCGTCTTTGGTTGTGACTTTATACTCATTGTAAGATGTTCGTTTCTCTTTGTTGTTGTGTATATTACTTGACCTTGCTGGCGTGACCACTGCTTACTTGAAGAATATGTTGTTACAATAAGAGCGCAAGGTGTTAGGTGTTAATAAACATGGAACGCTGCACGATATAACAACGCGTCCTTATTATTAAACATTACTATCAAAATGGTGAAAGTCTGGCTAATACAATTCGTAAAGTGCGTCCAATTTTCGGTAGAAATAATGTTCCAAATGTATCAACGGTGTAAAGAATAATCGAAAAATTCGAAAGCCTACTGGTTTAGTAATTGAGGTGAACCATACGACACGAGCACGTAATGGTTATTCAGAACAAAATCCCACTGCAGCTCGTGAAAGTGTGGCCGAGAGCCCAGGGTTCTCGATTCGTCCTCGTGCACAAGAACTGAACATTTCAACAATCACTCTTCACCGTATTCTCACTAAAGATTTGCATCTCCATACTTACAAAGTCCAGTTGACTCAACAATTTCTGTCAACCGACTATGCACAGTGAAGAGAGTTTACCAATTCGATCATTGGACAACAAGGAGTGAATGCCGATTTTGTTGACAAACTCATCTTTAGCAACGAGGTCCATTTTTGTCCATTGTCTTCATTAATAGGCACAATTGACACATTTAGAGCTTAGAAAATCCACGAATGATTCATAAAAAACAAATACATCCCCAACGTGTTCTGTTTGGTGCGCATTGTGGTCTGAATGAATGATAGGACCATTTTTCTTCGAAAACGAGGCAAGTAATGCATTAACGGCAAATGACGAATGTTATCGTGACATGATAACCCAGTTCTTTGTCTCTCAATCTCATTTTAGCAGAACGGTGCTACTTATCTTGCACGAGTCTTTTCCTGGTCGTGTCAGCTCCTGTTTTGGTGACTACAATTGCCCGCCTCCACCATCTTGTGATTTATCACCTATTTCTTGTGGGGTTTTCTGAAGCTTCAGGTTTACGGCAACAAGCCCGCGACCACCCAAGCATTGAAAGGAAAAATTAAACGCTGATCAACGGTATTTCGTTACACCACATTTATGCAAAACCGTTATTGAAAAGTCAGTTACTGGATGTGTTGTTCCAGACATAATTTCCAAATGTCTATGTTATAAATCAATAAATATTTCAATACTTTGCTACAGAAAACCATGTTTTATTTAAAATTCACATCATTCGCTTTTATTTACAATACCCTTTATATCTCTAATCCTTCTTGGGCTTCTGCCCAACTACCACCATGCGCCACCACGTATCTCTCGGGACCGGTTTCTAGAATTTCAACCGTCATCAGCCGAACTCCAGATGAACGTAAGGAAGCAGTTGGGAGAGACGATTGGGGCCAGGCCATGTCAACTGGCCATTTTGATATCGGGTCGCAATAACACACAACTCACGCCATCATACGGCGAATGCTCGTACCAGTCAGGACTGCACGTAACATTCTGCCTGCAACCTCAGGTACTATACCAGATATGCCCACAAGATAGCATAACGGGACCGTGTAGGGAAATATTACAGAAATCTTTCACTCTTTCTCCACGTGGTGCTACCGTTCGCCCCTGCCCAACTACCACCATGAGCCTTCACGTATCTCTCGGGCCGGGTTTCTAGCCTTTCAGCCGTCATCAGTCGAGCTCCAGTTGAAATCAAATAAAACGAGATACGCGAGAAAGGAACGTTGGCGGCAGTTGGGCGAGGTGGCACCACGTGGAGAAAGGGTGAACGATTTCAGTAATATTTTTCTCCACGGTCACGTATTGTAGGGTCATTTCGCGAGATTGATGTTCAAATGAGGAGTAATGAAAGCGAAGAACTACCGTAACATCTTGGAATATCACATGCTTCCACACGCCCAAGAAAAGATGACCGCTGACTGGATTTTCCAAGACGACAACGACCCGAAACATACGTCGAGGCTTGTCAAGCAGTGGCTTCAGCAAAAACAAATCACGAAACTGGTGTGGCTTTCCCAAAGTCCTAATTTGAATCCTATTGAGCACCTCTGGGAGGAATTGAATCGACGAATTCGTACGTGCACGTTCTCCAAAATTGCCAGTTAATGGAGGCGTTGCAACAAGAGTGGAATCGGCACCCGTTGGACATTTTGGTCAATTTAGTCGATTCCATGCCGCGTAGGTGTGAGGCCGTGATTAAAGACAAAGGTTATTATACGAAATATTAATGTTTAAATGTTGTTCTTTCGTTCTTGTTCAAGTTAATAAAATGTTTTGCAAGTGTCCGATTTTTTATGATCCCCTCAATTTCTGAATATTTTACAAAAAACCAGATAACCAGATATTATTGACTCATCGAATAAATAACATTTTTTGAAAATATCGAATAAAGAACAAAATTCCCAATCAAACAAAAAAGGAACCAGCAAAAAAAATACATGATACCAATTTTATAAACAATTATATTTCAAATTTCAGACTGTCCCATTTTTTATACCCATATAAAACCCCATATAAAACGATATATATATATATATATATATATATATATATATATATATATATATATATATATATATATATATATATATATATATATATATATATATTGATTTAGTTTTATTAAATTAAGGACACAAAATATTTGTTAAATCTGAATTAAATAGTGATCTGAAAATGTAAAAAGAAAACTTAATTCAAATGAAACTAAAAGGCATGTAATTAATAACAGTTCAAACAGAAGAGAAAAACGTTCTGTAGTATGCACATATTTACCGTTTTTAGTAGTTATGTTGTTTAAGTAAATAGATTTCATTCATGAACTGGATATTTTCCAATAAAAAAAAATGTAGTTAAATATTTACGTCAAATAATATAAATATATTAAGCAAAAACATATATAGTTTGAAGTATTTAATATTTGAGTTTTCTAACTTTATTAACAGTTTACAATGCAAATTTACAAAACGATTAAATTTAAGTAAATTTCCCTACAGCGTGGCGTTCGCTCGGCCTCCGGCATTCTGTTTGGAGAATACATAAATAAGATTGGTCAACAAATAATACAAACAACGGCTACAAAGTTCAGTTTGTATATTTCTTTGTGCTCACATAGGTTATTGATTCTTTTTGTTTGACCGTAATTAAGCCAGACCGATAATTGTTGCTTTTTCTACTTGATTTTTGTCAGGTCTGATGGCTCTATTTGGTCGATTTCAGTTTATTTTACTATTCGACAATATTTGCATTTCGATTCGTAGTTAAGCAGTCAATGCTGGACTAATTAAAACTATTATGGAAACGGGCAAACAACATTTGTTTGCGTTATCGGATTCCTGATAGTCATTTATTTTTATTTTTATCTTTAATTTACGTACATTAGATATAATTTTAAAATGAAGTTGTGTCAACAATTTAGTTTCATTTATAGAGAAAATTAATTTAAATTAATAATAGCTGTTTCATCAAGAGCTGCAGTGTATATTTTTTAAATAAAAAGATAACTAAATGGGATAAACTCAGAATCGTTACACATATCGACATGATTTTTGTAACATTGATGAGAAAGCTCTTTTTGCCTTTCATTTAGGTAGTTATTAACACATCTTTTTACAGAAATGGCCTAGCATGTCCCATTATCAAATACTGCTTCTCCTTTATATCATGGACTGATTGAAATTATTTGTACCTGACTTTGGAGTTCAAAGGTAAGAAGTTTTTTGTGCCTATGGGACAGTAGGGCAACAAAAGAACATTACAGTAAGAAAGATTGGCCTCATAGAACTTCTTTTGAATCTGGTACTTCAAACATAAAATAAGCCCCTCTTGTCCCTTCCGCCTCCTTGTTCTTCTTCCGCTTCTCCATATTAAGCATGCAAAACTAAAAGAAAGCATATTTATTGGACCTCACATAAAGAAGCTTCTAGGTGATTTCCGTTTTTAAGAAAAATTAAATTAAAAGGAATTGACAGCTTGGAAGTGTTTTGTAATTCTAGTGAAAGAATTTCTGGGCAACAAGAAATATGAAAACTATAAAAACGTCATAGATGAAATCTTGAAAGCCTATGAAATCCTTATCCATATCGCATATCCTTAAAAATACATTTTTATACTCTCATTTGGATTTTTTCAATGGAAATAGTTTAAATGTGCTAAGTCGCATAATTTAGGGGCCATTCTGTGTTCCACAATCTCGGGACCTCAATTCTCTATCTCAAACTACAAAAAGTTTGTTAACATGTCTCTATAACATACCACATTGACTGAAATGAACTCTCCATTCGTTCCGATTCGTTCTGGATAAATAGGCTTCTCTTTTGTTTACTGATATAGCCGACAAAATGAAGATGCGCCTATTCATTAAACTGAGTTTTCCCACAAGACTTTTACACAACCAGTTAGGTTTATTACCTCAATCTGCAAATGAATAGAGCGGAGGGAAGTTATCAAGCTGTGGATTCAATTCGATTTTGAAAAAATGTAGGTCTAGCTCTTGAATCAATATGCGGTATAGTGTGACGACGGAAACTTTTAAGAACGCTGACAGTGGTTAAGAATGTTGACAAACTGAGGTTAATGGAGAATTGAACGAGCGGGGCGCCCACTTTTTTGGGGTTTGGTGTTTGTAGTGAATGGGTGTTCAAATATTTTAACTAGATTATGAATAGTGTTCTTGAGAGTGGATTTTCGTTTTAAAATGTAACAATTTGTGGGCGCTAGCTACTTTATAACATTGCATGCAAAATTTCCCAGGTTCATAGATGACATCTGTCAAATATAAACTCATATGCGTTAGTGCGTCTTGAAAATAAAATTTCTTGATTAAGTTTTTCAAATAAAATACATCAATTTTCCAGATAAACACCTTTGAATCGATGGTGTGATGGCTTGTCTCAGTAAATTGTTCAATTCCTTGGCAGAGATCAGAACTTTTTCTAGAAGCAAATTGGTCTATGAATAAGATTAATAACAATGTATGTGATATTCAAAGAAAAAATCATCTATGCTCCTAGCAAAAACCGCTCATTTCTTCAGGTATGCATCAGCTCAAGCTCCACTGATGACGGCTTAAGGCCAGAAATCGGTCTGGGGAGACACTTGCAGAAGTTGGTGGCGGCCGAAGGAATGGGCAATTTTTGCGTGGAGGTACGGGTGAATTTTCTTTGTTTTTGAATATTTTTCAGATTTTCCACGAGCCCACTATGCAACTTTTCCTGCACACCTGGTACCTAAACAGAGCCTGGATGGGTTACGAACGTTTTTGCGTAGTCTGACTGTTGCGGACGTTCATCGCAGGATGGAGTGAGCTGTATTGTACTACATATCCAATAAGGCCGATATATATGGTGGTATTTTTGGTCATTCCTTTAACTGCCACACTTCCTTTAACGGCCCACACCAGTCTCGCGAGACATTTTCCGAAGCTTGGGTGGCGGCTGAAAGAATGGCCAATTTTGGTGTGAATTTTTCTTGTTTTTGAATATTTTTATTCTTTTCCACGAGCCCACTATGCCGTTTTTGCAAATCAATTAGGAAGGAAGAAAACTAGATGAAAATAATATTTTGTTGTCTATCATTCATGATGTAGGTCCTATAAATATACATTTTTAAAAGGGTATATGTATAAAATTAGACATAATATCCTGGTAAAAAAATAGATTCACACCATTACGACGGAGTTCTCATTAATCAAAAAGGGGTGAAGGTGGTCTGTATCACTTCCGGTCAGACGCGCTCTAAGTCACGTGGCCTCTCTATTAGAGTAAAGGTCACGTGTCAAAAAGAATATTATTAAAATTTTAGTTCAACGTAACCTCATATTATTGTTTAATTATAGATAGTCGTGGCATCGCAATTACACACTATTTCCTGTCAATTCGTGGCTTTTCTAAAGTATTACTAATGTAATATCACTGTAATATAGTGTGGTCCCAAATTGTGTAACAAAAGTTACTACGGTAATAAACTTTCAAAATGATAAACATTTTCTTAATTAGCTTTTGGTCGTTAGGGCCTAATTACAGAAGAATGGCCCTGCCAAGTTCTAAGTTCTAATTCATGTATTTTAACACGAGCTTGGTGCAATAGAAGTTGCAACAATAACATTTTGACGAATTTGTGCATTAATGTTTTGCTAATGTAGAGTACTGCAGATTTATCGAAAATTTAGATTAGATTAGTATTAGATTTTCTTGGACTGCGTCCAATGAAATATAATACTACATATATACGCCATCCGACGGGAAGTCGGCGAAAACATGGGTTGTTGGCTGTGGATAGGGTCTCCCTATTCTTGATGGTATGGTGTATGTCGGCGCCCTGATGAGTCTGAACCTCGAGAGACGAAACATATGTCATCCAGTTGAAGGGATAGGTGGGGTTCCTTCCCGATCAAGCAACCAACAAAAATTATATATATATATATATATATATATATATATATATATATATATATATATATATATATATATATATATATATATATATATATAGATATATATTATTATTATTATTCACGTATAGGCCCTGGTGGACCACGCGCAGTACAATTAGAGGCGTTTGTGGTTGTTAGCCTTCCTTTCCGCCCATACCAATTTCATTCTTTCGCTATGAGCTTTTTCTGTAATTATCTGAATTATCTGAGTAATTATCTGAAAAATCGCACCTCCTGCGAATATATATATATATATATATATATATATATATATATATATATATATATATATATATATATATATATATATATATATATATATATCATTCACCTATAGGCCCTGGTGGGCCACGCGCAGTACAGTTAGAGGCGTTTGTTGTTGTTAGCCTTCCTTTCCGCCCATACCAATTTCATTCTTTCGCTATGAGCTTTTTTCCTTTCGTCAGACCAAGTTGTTCTAGTCTTCCTACATTTTTCTCTCTGGCCAACCTTCCAAACGTCAACCTTGTGTCTGAAACAGCCTCTATCCTGAATTTCACTTTGTGTAATATTTGCTGATCTTAGGTCCTCTTTAATTGCAGCAATCCATATATATATATATATATATATATATATATATATATATATATATATATATATATATATATATATATATATATATATATATCATCCATATTCACCTAATCTCTATCTATTTTTAGAATCGAAACTGACAAAAAATGCGTTTCTATATTATTACAGTTTCGAACACAGCTCTGATGTGTGAGTAGCTAGGAGTGCTTAAAAAAGTTTGCTATCGCTTCGAACATAATAGATCTCGATTTAATAACAAATAATTAAAACTGTAAATAACGTCTTAAATTTTGTTTGGCGTCAGCTAGCTTTTCCTTTTGTACACATTGTTTAACTGGGGGAACGCATTATATATTTTGTGCATAAATAATTAGAATAATTAATTATATTCAAAAACATGTAGAGTTCAGAGTCTTATTGGAACAAGTCGATGCTAAATGTGGTATTTGAAAATATTTCTGTTGTATCTATTTAATCTGTATATGTTGTATCTATTAAATAATTTGCTTAACTAAGAAAATGTTCTCATAATTTTCACTGACTTTAATTTCTCTTCACACAATCAAATGATACAATAATATTGTTATCTTATCATTTTTCATTTATCCAATACGTTTGCTGGATACTTTTATTCTACGAAAATATTTAGTTTCCAAAGAAGTTTTTTGGGAATAAATAATACATTTTAAGAAACTTCTTTGTAAAGCGTTATCGTACAAAATAAGGTTATTTTTAAATATAGGGTGCGGCAGGGAAATGAGCGATTACATTTTCCGCGTAGTTCACTATATATTACCATCATCAGATTATTGATTCAGTACCATTCGGTTATTCTTTTAAAACACGATTTAAAAACGCTAATAAAGTAATTGGTCCTACATTAAAAACAAAATTTCAAAGTGTACGTACGCCTACAAACATAGAGTTGCTGTTTCACTTAATCCACGGCATTCTGCTCGTCGTTATGCAGTTTTATTAAAAATTTCAGCCAGGAATTTAGGACATATTTTGTATCAAGATTTGAAGTTTTACCCATACAAAATTCAAGTAGCACATGCATTGAGAAATCAATATGATGAAAACCGCATCCATTTTTGTCGTCAATTCACGGCTTTTTGGTGAAAATGAATATCTTATTCATAATTTGTTCTGACGGAGATACTAACGAAGATTTTTTTTTCCTTTCGGATTCGGTGAGTTAACATAATTTTTGATATTGGTTTGGCGAAAATCCTCGTCAACTGCACGATATACCAACAATATAATAACATCCTTCGGCATTATGATCCCTAGTTTTTTGTTCTATTTGTCTACCGTTTATTTGCAATTAAGAAATACCAGACTTCCCTTGGGTCAGAAACGGCGAAGACAAGGCTACTATGTTTACTGAATAAGTATTGCAAGTTTGGAGTAAATACCTTACAAAAGTATTTACTCCAAACGACGCTATTGCAGATGATGGAACAGAAAGACATCTGAATGATATTGCTCAAAATACCCCATTTATGAAAGCAGTTAATCCAAAAGAAATAAAAAAGGAAATTAAACTTTTAAACCTTAGAAAAGGTCCTTACAACATAACATCAAAATGATACTATGGCACAAAATAAATATTAATCTTTTTACTGCAGAGTTGATACCTTAATATCAATTTGGATTTCGAAAAAATCATTCAAATATCCAGCAAACAATAAATAAGCAATTAAATTAATATAACTTTATTGGTGTTAGGATTCAGTTAAAGAATTCAGACATTTTTGACATAACAATTAACCGGATTTACTGTTGTTAATTATGTTTACTATTGAAAATATCCCACGCGATATGTGTGAAAGAATAATCGAAAATTGTATCTTCAGACTGCATTTCACTAGACGAAGCTAGAGAGGCCATTCGAATGATATTATTTTGAAAACATAATGTCATTATTTGTTCTTCAAGGTAAAAATTTCCCAATTATCACTTATTGTTATTATTGTGCAATTTAAAGTTGTTCAATAAGACACTCTTATTGAACAACCCTTTACTTTTAGAAAAAAAATATTATCATTATTTTAATTGTACAATAGGAGACAGGTATAAAATAATTTTTAATAAGAAACAAAAAGTATTGATATATAACTACAACCATAAGAAACAAGTATATACGCGAGCTCCATACGAACGATGATCTAAGGTTAAACATGTAAATTTTTTAAATAAGCAAAATTAGAATTAATCTTTGATTATTAACATCTTTTGATTAAATTATCCAATTTAATAATTTTATTTTTAATTTATTCCTCAATCAGTATAGAAAAAGAACCTGGTACTTGACATATAGAACCTGGTACTTTAAATATAAAATATCTTCCCTCTGCCTCACAAAAAAGGTGCACTTTCCGTCTCTCCATATTAAGATTGGACTAATGAAAAACTCTGTCAAAGCAATGGACAAAGAAGGTAATGGTTTCAAGTACCTAAAAGAAATATTTTCTCAATTAAGTGATGGAAAACTAAAAAAAGGCATTTAGCAAAATAAAAAAAGGCCATTTATTGGACCTCAAATCAGGAGGCTTTTAGGTGATTTTCGTGTAAAAGAAAAATTATATGAAAATGAATTGGCCGCTTGGAAGTGTTTTGTAAGTGTAGTGAAAAAATGTCTGTGCAACAAGAAAGATGAAAATTATAAAAACTTCACAGATGAACTCTTGAAAGTCTATAAAATACATTTTTTACACTCCCATTTGGATTTTTTGTCTGAAACATTTGGGTGCAGTAAGTGACGAACAAGGAGAGAGGCTTCACCAAAACATCAGGACGCTGGAACCCATCTATGTTGGGCGTCTACTGCTGATTTTTAAAAAGAGATGATGCTACAGAACACAAGAGCAAAAAATGAAAGTTTTTGTCGCTGTATGACATCACATGTAATATATGTTTTATTCACATAATCCTCAGTAATTTCTTTGCATACATAGATTTAACACATATTTAACATGTTTGAATTAAATAATTATTAGATTGTAAAAATATGTCGTCTCCGTTTTTTCCCCACTGTAACAAAAAAAACTGTACGTGTTACAGTAATTCGCTTATCATTTTCGTATTTAAGACTATAAAATACTTCGAATTCACTTATTTTCATCAATATTACCTCAAAAACAGTTTGAATTTGTTAGCCTGTGTTATTATTCCGATTGTTAATAAATTTACTTAAAAAACAAGTTTTTGAGGATGCTAATGACACAGCAACTATTGTTACATCAACCGTTTTAGTTCAACAATTATCTGGATTTACTATTGTTAATGATGTTTACTAGTAAAAATATTCCATGCGATATGTGTGAAAACGCAGTCGAAAATTGGATCTTCAGAATGCATTTCACTAGACGCTGATTTGAATGACATCATTTTCAAAACATAATGCCATTATTTGTTTCTCAAGATAAAATAAAATTACCGGTTCATCACTTATAGTTATTATTGAGCCTCAATTTAAAGTTCAGGCACTCTTATTGGACAACCTTTGAAATAAATATTATTAGCATTATTATAATTGTAGTATAGAAGACAGGTGTGAAATAATTTCTAATATGAAACAACAAGTATCGATATATAACTACAACCGTAAGAAAGCAAAATTAGAATGAATACATCTAAGATGAAAATAATGATAAACACAAACAAACAAATGGAAATAGTTGTGTGTAACGAAACTCTATAACAAACAAATAGAATTTTAAAGTCACCAAATTAAATAGAATAACGAACATTAAAAAAAAAAGAAAAATTAAAAGTAGTATAAAGGAAGGAGTGTATATTAAAGTAAATATATTGATCAACATCCACACACGTATCGAGGAAATACCAGACTCTCCTCGGCTCAGAAACGACGAAGACAAGGCGACTATGTTTACTGAAGAAGTATTGTAAGTTTGGAGTAAATACCTTGCAAAAGTATTTACTCTAAACGATGATATTGCAGTTGACATCTGAACGATATCCCTCAAAATAAATCACCTATTAAAGCAGTTAATTCAAAAAAAAAAATTAAAAATGAAATTAGCCTTCCAAACTTCAGAAAAGGTCCAGATTCTGACAACATGACAGACATAAAAAATTATATTATTACACAATATAAATAATGATGTCCTTATTGAAACCTCAATACCTCAATATGGTGGATACTTTAATATCAGTTTGTATTTTAGAAAAATTATTCAACTATCCAGCAAACATAATGTATAAATAACGACATAAATAAAAGTTTGTTTATATTAAGGTTATTCTCGCATCCAACGAAGATCCAGTTCAAGCCTCAAATTATTTACAGATTCATTTAAATCAAGTAGAAACCTGGACAAGAAAGTGGAAGATTAAAATCAACGACTCATCATTGGTGAAGGCCTCATCATGCCACGACAAGGTACGATGGTCCTCAAGCCGGCGCATTAGTTTATAGAATATATATTATTATTCCGATTGCTAATAAATTTACTTAAAAAAATTGTGAATGCTAATGAAACAGCAACTACTGTTGCATTATCCGAATTAGTTCATATTTTTCATTCATTATTTTGTTTTGAATTTACACTTAATTTGCTCCTTATAACGTGGCCTATGACGTAAGCACAGCCAGTGAGAGGCGGGAGAGCGTAGTGAGTGGTTGTGAGCAAGCGCACCATTTTTGCCAGATAATATAACAAAATTAAGTTCGCAAAGTTTGATTCTAAGTTACTGCAATGTCTTTTTGAAATAAGTATCTATTAATTTGTGTAGTCAATATATTAAACTATCATATGCAACTACCTTCATTTGACAATAACAAACTTTTTTTTCAATAAACAATAATGTTCAAAATTTTGTCATGGGGCTAGTTGTAGCGAAATTTCGGGGCACATTGTAACATGTTACAACTTGCCCCTTCATGTTTTCATATGAGTGAGCCTATGCTTGTCGTTATATAGGTACACAATAGATTTTTTGAATATCATGTACATATTCCACTGCTGGGCAAAGGCCTTACCTATTGCAGACCTAACAGATTTATGTTAATCAAATTTCTTTTTGTGTCTTAGGGTGAGAAATTATAAGAGAAGGTCAGAAAGGGCCGCTAAATCTCAAGACCTCTACGAACTAGCCGCAAGGAAAGTTTTAGAAAAGGGAACAACAATTCGAAAAGCTACTGCAGTGTTTGACCTTTGTCATGTGTCGCTGTTTAGATACATCAAAGATAAGAAAAACGACGGGCCTCTTTCTGTTGAATATGCCAAATCAAGATTAGTATTTACGCCAGAGGAAGAAGAGAACATTTCCGCGTATTTGCTTAATGTGCTGATATCTACTTCGGATTGCTTTCATCAGAAGTGAAAAAGATAGCTTACCAGTGCGCTGTAGCTATTGGCGTTAAAAATATCCCTCCGTCTTGGCACTAAAATGGTATGGCTGGAGCAGATTGATTTAAAAAATCCAAGACTATCCAAGACTATCACTCAGGACGCTACGTCGCTTAGCAGAGCAATATCATTCAAACAAACTGACGTAACAGATTTTTTTCAACATTCCTGCTTCTCGCATTTAGAACGTGGACGAGACAGGAATCACAACCGTCCAGAAACTAAAAAAAAAATCGTCGCTGCACGTGGTCAAAAGCAAGTTGGTGCGATGACGTCCGCCGAAAGAGGAACGCTAGTGACTCTTGCTTGCGCTGTAAACGGCTCTGACAATGGTGTTCCTCCGATGTTCGTGTTCCCACGAACCCAGTACACGGATATACTCCATCCAAAATAAATCAATCACCCACAAATAATCACATCACAAATAAATTTTCACCCTCAAAAATCAGATTACTATTTAAGGCTTCAGCTAGGAAAAAATCTATCAGAGGTGGATGCAAGCGAAAATGCGTTATGTTGACTGATAATCCAGAAAAAGAAGCTTTAGAAAAAGTATTCGAAGATAAAATAAAAAAGAAACAGAAGCAAGAAAATAAAGAATAAAACAAAGGAACAGGTAAGGGAAAGGGTAAAGGAAACGCAAAAGGAAAATCGTTCGAAAAGATTTATAAAGTGAAGAAAAGGGCTTTGAATGACGAATCAGATTCAGAAACGGAAGAGTGGTTTTGTTTGATTTGCGGAGAAGAATACAGCGGATCTGACGGAGAAGACTGGGTCGAATATTTGATTTGCAAAATGTGTATCTGTGTCATACATTTCTGTGAACTTTGAATCTGATGAAGACTGAATTTGCATTGCTAGCAATTTGATAACTAGCTTGTTACGTTGATTGTGATAATTTAATTTCAGAACTGGTTAATGATGATTTTTAACCAGCTATAGTTTAGAGAAGCCATTTGACTTAGGTATATTTTAAAACTATGTAAGTTCAATGAACAAAAAATAAGTTAAGCTATTGAAGATTATTTTGACTGGTGATAGAAATGTTATTATTTTGTTTAAAATACTAAATAGATACCAAGCGACATGAAATATCTCTAAATGTTGATAAAGAAACACTATTAACTTCATTACTTTGTAATAAATACGTTATAAATAATATTTTTCATATTGATTTACAATAAATGCCTAAAAATTATACAAATATGTTGTTTTATTATGTTGTTACTACTTGCCCCACGCCAGTTACAACTTGCCACAAGAACGGGGTAAGTTGTAGCAAGTTACTACATTCACAAAAACTCATTTATACAAGCATTTGTTATCAATTTAAGCCCAATTATCATTCTAATTGATACCTGAATAGATTTCATTGTCATCTCATTTAAAAGTGCTTCATCGTGAAAATAGTCAATATTTTGACTTATCCATCGCAAACAATAAAAATAGTTGCAACTAGCCCCCCCGTTCCCCTACTCTTGTTAATGATGTTTACGTGAATTGATATTGATTGAAAATATCCCACGCGATATGCGTGAAAGAGGAATCGAAAATTAGATCTCCAGAATGCATGAAGCCGTGGGGGACATTTGAATGACTTTATTTTCAAAATATAATGCCGTTATTTGTTCTTCAAGACAAAATAAAAATGACCAGATTATCACTTATAGTTATTATTGTGCCTCATTTTAAAGATCAGGCATTCATATTAGATAACCCTTTACTTTTGAAGTAAAATATTATTATCACTATTATAATTGCACAATAGGAGACAGGTAGAAAAGTATCGATATACAACTATAACCATAGCAAACAGAAATATTTGAAGAAATAAGAAAATATAACTAGCGACGCAGGATCATTCTTCACCATGATAACGCGAGCTCTCACACATCGAACCGAACAACTCAATATTTGACCGGTCAGCATATCGAATTGATGGGTCATCCGCCGTACAGTCCTGATTTGGCACCGAATAATTGGGTTTGGTTCCCGCCCGTGAAGAATAAACTACGTGGCCCACAATTTTCGACGCCGAAAGAAGCGGATGATACTTTCAAAATGTATGTTTTAGAGATACCTCAATCGGAATTGAAAAAGTGCTTTGAAAATTGGTTTAAACGTATGCAAAAGTGTATCGATCATCGCGGAGAATATTTTGAAAAAGCGTAAACCCATTTTCAATGATAAATATTTGTTTTTATTTATTGTTCCAGATACATAAATAGCAACACTCGTATTGCTCTATATCCACACACATCGAAAAAAAAACTTAAAATTAAATACAAATCCTTTATCCTCTGTAGTTACTTTTATACCTTTTATAGCTAACTTATTTGACACCTGTCTTTATTCTTGCCTTTGTTCGAAACTTAAATAATAAATACTAATCAAAACATACATAAATAGATTAATAGTCGCGCTGGTGGAAATGGAACGACAAGTATTGAATATTTGTAGAACTTAAAAAACGAAATAGCTGTGTCAGAGAGTAAAGTTAAAATAAAATAATATTGCAAGTTATAAAATTAAAATGGTAGTTTGTCCGATACAATGTTCTACAAACAGACTCTAGATGACATTTTAAAATGCTGAATTGGCACATGAGTATGTTATGAGTATAAATAAGTAAATTATATTAAGTCACCCTGGTTTAATGTATAGGCCGAGGAGAGAACGTAATGGAAATACGTTTGTGCAATTTTTCTGTAACTAGCGAATGCATGTTGTTTTCTCTCGTACTATTATCAAGTAGATAAGAAGTATAATCGAGGATATCTGATAATATTCATAATATTCTCGTATTATTTCAACATAGTCGTCTTGATTTCAATATAGTCAACTTGAACTTCGTGATGTAAAACAAAAATAAGGCAAAAAATTGTACGTCCCGCGAATCTGAATGGGATTGATCTGGAGGATATGTGGTTCCAATAGCCAACGCCAACGCAACAATCTATTTATTGAGGGGACAATTTTCAGTGAGAAAATTGCTTCGAGGAACGGATCTGCCCACCAAGGGCATGTGATTTATCGCCTTTAGATTATTTTCTTTGCGGTTATGCCGATAAATCTTTGGTCTATGCTGATAAACCAGCAACTATTAACGCTTTGGAAGCCAACATAACTTGGACAATTGCTGACATAAGACCCCACTTGCTTGAAAAAGTGGTCGGAAATTGAATTGACAGAATGTGCTTTGTCAGAAGTCGACACGGCGGACATTTGTTCAAAATTATTTTCAAACATTAATGCCATTTAATGTTATTTCACATTATATAAATAGTTTTAAGGCATCTAACTGGTTGTTGTTTTATTTGAATTTAAAGTTCAGACACACTAAAAAATCAAATTAATCTTGGTCAAATGATAACGCTGGGTAATAAAAATATACACCTTGGAATTGTGAAACGACGATGTTTAATATGGGCGGCTTTTATTCACCTTTCATATAAAAGAATCTCGCAACGTTTAAGATCTAAAGTTATGACCAATGCATACCCCGTTCTAATATATGCTGCTAAGATGTGGATCTTAACAAGGCTAGTAGTTACGAATCTAGAAGATGCTCAAAGAGCTATGGAATTAGTTATTACACGGATGTAAGAAAATAAATGAGTGTATTACTCAGATGTGGATCTCAACAAGGCTAGTAGTTACGAAGCTAGAGGATGCTCAAAAAGCTATGGAACTAGTTATTACACGGATATAAGAAAATAAATGAGTATATTCCTCAGAAAACTAAAGTAAAAGGGATAACACGGGTATATAAGAAAATATATAACTAAACTAGCCGATGTCAAGGAGCGACACAATTGAAGTGGGATTAAACAGGTCATGTGGCAAGAACAACAGATAGTAGATGGAATGTTAAGATCCTTCAATGGAGACCATAGATGGAAAAACATAATGGAGATAGAACAGTGATGAGATGGTATGATGATCTGAAGATGGTGGCAGCGTTACCATAGACGAGACTTGCACAAAATGGTTTTACGTGGAAACACTTGAAGAAGGCCAACATAAAACCTAATAGGAGAATATGAAACTTAGTATATACATTCAATAAATAAATAAGGGTAGTTATTGAATAATCCTAAAGACAATACTCTAAAAAAAGGTCGAGAATTTATGAAATGTTACGTAATGACTGTAATCATAAATATGTTTCTCAAACCAGAAGGGCAATCGTGTACAACTCAACTGAGATATAATAGACCGACTCAGATATAATACATTTATGTAATTAATCATAATGTAGATTTAGGCGACTTAAAATTACTTAGTGATATTAAAGATATGAGAATATTAGATGTGAACGAAAGTACTGAAATAGCAAAATTTAAACTAATATATAAATTGTAAATAGAATAGGTTGAACTTGGGTTTAATATTCAACTTGTTTAGCGAAATGCGTGTCGAATTATATCAATGCGTTTTGATGTGAGTGGAAAACTTATTATTGAGTTTAAACACCAAAGGTCTCAAAATAATAATTATAAAATAACTGAAAAGTATATATTAATAATAATTATTACTAATTAAATAATTTGATCAGCACAAAAACTATTTTGTTTTTCAATATTTAAAGACTTCTATTAATGATTAATAAACATTAATCAAACCTAAAATTGTAAGAGTTGCGTTTGGATTTTTGCTTTAGCTCTCAGTTTTCTTCCTTTTACGCCAGCCATATTACACGCCTTTCCTACGAAAACGCGAAGGAGAAGAACAGGAACTGGTCCGACGGGCCAACACGCATGTAACGCCAACATGCATAGCTTTATGGTCCCATGATTTTATCAGGCTTGTCCCTGATTGGTTGTTTACTTAAGGGGTAGGGCAGTCGGACGCTAGCGGATGGCTTCGCCTCTCGCCGTGTATATTTTCCGTTTGAGGTCATACCATATAAATGATGATGCCCCAGCTATACTGTAATTATTGTCGCATTGTTGCCACGTTTCTTGTGCTTTCTTAAAATAAGAATACATTTTTTGGTACTCTATTTATTTACACTCTGTATCACAACATTATAGATAAGTCTATAATGTTATAGACTAAAGCTAATTCTACATAAAACACTCACACATATAATGTGGTCCACGAGAAACGGACGTTTTTGGAATAGGTAGTACTTAGTTAACAAAGAAAGAGGAGCCTGCAGCAGGTGTCTATCGGCTCTCTCTACGATGCTTTTTAGTATCTATCTGCCATTGTAGATGTAACATTAAGTACGTGATGACTTAAACATAACGACATTTCAGGCATTATTTCACCGAACGTTATGGTGAGATCCATAGCCACAACACCATTCTCAGATAGGTAGCTGCTAGATGGGTTTATTAATGAAAACAAAGCCACCTGGTTCTTATCAATCGCCGCGGAATGTGGATAGAGTGACGGAGGCAATTTTGCCAAATCTCACTCGCTCTGCGTATTTTGTATAAGTATTAGGGCTTTCACCCGTAAGTATTCAAGAGTTGAATTATGGGAACTATTAACAACGCTTAATATTTGCTCAAATAAAGCTTGGCATGTTTGAAGAAAACGAAGATGTACTATGCTTTAAGAGAAATGAAACACATTTTCTTTTAAATAAGGTAAATATATATGCAAAACAGCCGATTTTGAACGTCATAAAATCCCCGTTAATTGCACCAGAGTTCATTGCACAATCCAAATTTAACTTTGTAAAGTGAGGAATTTTCTGGTCATTTTTTTGAAGAGGAAGTCATAGTAGCCGTTAATTTAGCTCGTTGGGTAACTATGTACGAATTAATTTTTGAACCAGAACGTTGGAGCCGGGGAATCAATAGGAGGGATGTGTGGTTCCAACAAGATAAGGCTACTGCACATACGGCCAGAGCTTCCGTGAATGTTGTTCGAGCAGTATTCAAAAATCGACCAATTTTTCGCATTGGCGTTGTTCCGTGATCTCTTTGGTCACCGGACTTTTCTGTGTTTTTTATCTTTGGAGGTACTTGAAATCACGGTAAACCTCGCATTCTGGAAGATGCAATGGAATGGTCCATCAGGGTTGATGGACCATTTTTTTGCTACACTATTTGCTTCCTTTTTTAAATTTTCAAATTCAATTTTCAAACATTTTAAGGCATTTGAAAGGTCGGTGGCTTTAGACTGAAATGCTTTAGAGGCAGCATCGATAGTTTGTAGAATTTTGCAATGGAAAACCAATAACATAATAAAATTGTAGTTATCGATCTTCTTCTTGAGTGAAATGGCTTCATTTCTTTCATCCGATTTGCCATTTAACAGAATTGTTTTCGTTAGCACTTTTTGGACTTCAACAAATCGAACTTTTAAAGCAAAAATAGCATCATAACGTCCTGCCCATCTAGTAGGGTTCAATGTTTTTAATGTTGTCGAAGTTGAAAACTGCCTTTATCGGATATAAAACTTGATAAGATATTCTATCTTTTGATACTATGCTTCAAAAATTATAAATTTGTTGAACTATTTCAAAAAAGTGTTGTATATCAATGACCTCTCTTACTTCATCATTAAGTACCTGATTTAAGTTATGAGCAGTACAGTAAACATATTTTGCTCAATATCTTTTATGAGTTTTTGAACCCCATCATAAGTGCCTTTCATTGTGTTAGCACCATCATATCCTTGTCCTCGATACTTACTTAGAGGTATATTTTTGTCATTTATGCATTTAATAATTTGGTTGAACATTGCTAAGCTAGTTTGGTCTTTAACTTCATGAAATCCAAAAAATAACTCTTTAATGAGGAGCGCCTTTGGGATTCCATTTTCGTCTTTCTCGATTATACCATAACGGTAAAGTTCACACATTTGATAGCGGCATTTATGAGCGCATTTTCTATTTTTAGAACCAGAACAGAAATGAGGTCATTTTGTATTTTTGGACTTGAGTATTTTATCTGGCCCTTTGGTTTACTTAACAATTCTTGTAAAATCGGATCGTATTTTGCTAATAACTCAACAATACTCAAAAAGTTTCCTCGAGAACTTGGATCTGTGGCCACGAAAGGGTAAATTCATCAAGGTATAAACATCAAGGAGTCTAGAGGGTACTTGGCGCCAAAAAGATTTTCGTTTCTTGATCATGGACTCCTGCTCTTCATCTAGTGTTCCATGTACCCGCCATTGTTGACGTAAGACAAGAATACAGGTGAATTTTCGATGCCTCGTGTCTTTCTATGGCGTCTACAATATGTTTCCAGTCGTCATAGCCTTCCATCTAAACATTTTGAATTTTTTTAGATGCCCGATTTGCGAATAACCAACATTCACAATATGCCTTCTAAAGCATTAAGGAATAGGATAGCCATGTACGTTCAAGTTTCACGCCAGACTTGAAAACAATATAGTAATGTTTTTCTAGGAAAAATCTATTGTCACTGTCTTTTAAGAAAGGACCTTTAGGTTTACAATGTCCGTTTTCGATCACGAACCGTTTCACTTGATCATTTAGTTCTTTAAAATTACCCTTATCAGTAATATATGGTGAAGATGCAATATTGTTCAATGGATCTGGATATACACTGGTGTCGGGTGCTGCATCTGCTATACTGTTACTTTTAGTTACGTCCAATTTTTCACTTTCGGAGCACTGTTCACTCGCTTTTTCATCAAAAAAGTCATCATTCTTAAAGTACTGACTAATTTTAGGTAACTTTTTATTTTGCTCACCAGACTCCCTCTTTCTGTTTCGTTTTTCGCTCCCACTTAGATATTTTCTGGAAGTAGACATGTTGATATCTAACTTTCACAATTAACTTTACTTTGCCTCTATTTGTAGATTTAATAAAACAAAAACTACGAAAAATCAAAGTTACAAATGACCAATTGTCATAACAATCAAACTAAGAATTATAGAAGTAGAGGGCTCCGTACTTAATTCCCCTAACATCGTGCGTCGCTAGCCCACCAACGCCACGAAAAAAGTACTTTCTTTGTTAACAAAATGCGGGAATTCCCCGAGCATCACTAGCTCGCCCGCGCCACCAAAGTACCGCGACAAAAAATGAAACAACCAATGGATGCGTTCTAAATTGATCGACATACTTTTATTATGAATGCGTTTAAATCTTAATAATATATTTAAAGTTGTATATAGTCTATAATTATTTCTAACTTTAATTGATTTTAAGTACTTATATAAAATTTATAATTTTTACTAAATTTTGTTAAAAATGTCAGGTTACTTCTGAGCTCGCGGCCTCTGGGACCGGGGGCCCCTGTATGGGTCGGGAGCCCGTGGCATTTTGCCAGCCCAGCCACCCTATAGTTCTATAAAATCGGTCTATAAAATTTGATCCCTTTATCCATTTTGTCAGGTTTAATATTAAAATAAATCTTCCATTGACATAAAATAAATTTCAATATTATTATTAAAAATTAAAAATTATATGATACTATATGAAATATAATGTTGTAGGTGTAAAATTAGTAGAAATGTATTTTTTTCGAACTGAAGCAAAGTGTAAAATGAAAATAGAAATATTAAAATAAATATAATTATATGACGAGTAATATGAAGAAGAATTGATTATTTTAAAGGAAAACAATCTGATTCTGACACTCTTATTGATAAACTTGTAACGTAAACTTTTTTTATCTTAAAGGTTACTAAAGTTACAGCAATATCAGTCGTTCGATGGAGGCATTTCGGTTGTAGGTCACGGATGGAGTGCTCAGGCACGTCAATAAGGCCCCACCCAGTTATTCGGAATCGTAAAAGATAAAAAGAAACTTTAAAACTAGGGAAAGGTTTATTTTCACTAAAAAGACTCAACAATTATTTAATACACTCAAACACAAATTCAGAGACCAACATAAAAAACAAAAATAATAAAAAACAACTGTGGTGTCCACAATTACCCCTAGGCGTATAAAGTGAAATGTTAAAACTTAAACAAACATTCTGATAGTATTACGTATATTACGTATAGTATTACGTATATCTTACGTATTACGTATAGTATTACTCTTGTCTAGCGCACAAAGAAAATGATAATAAATTATCTTAAATTAACATAAATTAAATTAAATTAAACTAAATTATTTAGTTTTATTAAATGATGGTGCATATTATTGAAAATAATAATAAAGTAATATCTGGCCTTGTCCTTTTGTGGTGTTTTTCGGTTATTCAGTCATAACATTTTGTCTAATTAATGATATTACAAAATCGTATGTTGAAAGGTCCTACAGAGCCTTTATTTAATTCTATAACCAACGTGACTAGTGATTTATTTAAACCTAGGAAATTTTATTTTTTTATATTGAATTGTTTAAAGGTCATCAACATTTTTTGTCACCAAAGATATTATTAAAATTTCCCCTCGAACTTTCATCGAGATTTGTTCGCCGGGTTTAATGTGGCATAATAAAACAATGTATAAAATTTGTATTAGTTTCTATGCTTCCTGAGCAACAAAAAATATTTTAAAATCGCCTCTCCAACACATTTGATTATTTAAAAGAAATGAAGTTCATTCTTTGTATTCCATCAGCAATATTTTTCATAAAGAAATGTATACTTCTTCATGGATTCATTTTTTTTACATTAGGTTCAAAATAATGTTGGACTGTCAAATGTTATGTTTATTTCCGTTATTAGTGCTAAACTGTGTATATAATTCAAAGAAAAAGATTATTTATATAAAAAAAACATTAAACATTAAATGTAATAGTTAAAAAAATAGTGATTTCGTTTTAATTGTTACCAACTTGCCATGTGAGTAGTTCACATTTATAGGACACGTGGATTCTTGGATTAAATGAAGGCTCTGTAAATTTGTGCTACGGTATGAAACTGCAAGTGGCAACATCGCCTAAGCTTTATCCGATGTTGCATTCAATTACTCTGGGCGGGAGGAGGCCCCATTTCCATCTACCTACATATACAGACAACCGGCTAGATTGTTCTGTAATTTGATTCCGGTTTGTGCCGCTATATGGACCTTTAATAATGGTTTTTCATGTCCTTTCTTTTTTTTGTGCAATGGCGGTCTAATATTGCAGATGTTTTTCTGTTCTTTGTAATCAAATAGAAGAAACCATTTTGTTCAGTATATTTCCATTTATATTATATACAATGATGATTTTGAAATTTATCAAATGTGAAAATAATAACGGCATATATTTGGTATAATACTGCATGTGTTGTATTTAAGATACACCATAAGCACACAATACTATAAACCTATAAACAACTAAGTACTCTGTTTAGTTTTGCTGCAGATGAAGTGAAAATTCAAAAACAGATTAATTTGTGTTTATAAATGAAAGGTGAAATAGAAAGAAGGAAAATGGTTTATTATGAAAGAAACTGCTTTAAGTTTTCGTGAAATAATGAGATGAATAGACAAATAACCGGCAAGTGTGTCATGCTTTTGTCGCTGGAAGAACTATTTCCAAAATGACTTTCAATCAGCTATTTACGGGGAATGGGAATGGCTGCTTGATCATTCTTATTGGGTGATTTCTCTTACAGCGCACTACCAGACGCGTTTCTTAACATTGTGATGAACTAGAACTGAATGAGACTCTATTTGCTTTAGTTATGAGTCTAGATTTTGGTTAGATAGTCATGATGGACGTAGAAGGTCTAAATGATTTTCGGGTGAAAAAACGAAATTGTAACGACAGATGGAGCAAGACAATCGCGGAGTGATAAATGCCCAGACGAAAACACTATGGACGATGACATCAATATGTATATTGGACCTGAATGGCAGGCCCTTCCGTAAATGGAAGGAAAATACTGTAGAGTGGAAATATTGCTGACAAGATATGTGATATCCTACAGGGGATGGACACTTAGTAATGATGATGAGGATATATATATATCTTATATATATATATATATATATATATATATATATATATATATATATATATATATATATATATATAAGATATATATATATATATATATATATATATATATATATATATATATATATATATATATATATATATATATATATATATATATATATAGATATATATATATATATATATATATATATATATATATATATATATATATATATATATATATATATATCTTCTTGGGGGTACCATATCCTCATTGGACGTTGGCAATTACCATGGCCCATCTAATCCTGTTGGCCGCTGATCTAAATAGTTCGGTTGATGTCATTCCTGTCCATTGCCTCAAGTTCTTCAGCCATGATATCCTTCTTCGACCAGGTCCTCTCATTCCCTCTACTTTTCCTTGTAGTATAACTTGTAGTAAAGAGTACTTTCCTCCTCTCATGACATGTCCAAAATAAGATGCTTTTCGTTTCTTTACGGTGACAATTACTTCTCTTCTCTTGTTCAGCCGCTCCAGAACCTTTTCATTGGTAACGTGGTGTGTCCAGGAGATTCGAAGTATACGGCGGTAGCACCAGAATTCAAATGCTTCAAGTCGTTTTACAGTGTTCTCTGTCAAGGTCCATGCCTCCACCCCATAGTATAATATTGAGAAAACATAGCATCGGAGAGTCCTAATTCGTAGTCTGATGTTTAGTTTGATATATATATATATATATATATATATATATATATATATATATATATATATATATATATATATATATATATATATATATATATGGAAACAGTCTTTTGAATTTTAGCATGGATATACCAAATATACCAAATATTGATATATTGCTATATCCATATCAAAATTCAAAAGACTGTTTCCATAATTACCTTATTTATGCTATTTCACACATCATTTTTTAACAGTGCACTTTCTTAATTTTCACTATCATAACGCTTACTGTTGTTTAATAAAAACCGGTCCGTTTGTTCATACATTGGTTCTGCATAGAAAAAGAAGTCTCCAGATACAAAAAGATTTATATGTACATTTTACAAACATAGAAAGAGTTAGTGTCTGTTCTTTCTCTTCTGTTGTTCGACTTAATCCACGATTCGATCTCCTGATGGTTTAGCGGAATGCGCGTCTTAAAGTGATTTGGTGTTTCCTGGTAAATCTCTTGGAGTTCAGTGTTACATACCAAAGGTTCCAATAGAAGAATTAAACTTAATCGTAATGTTCTTTTACTAATATGTTAAAGCTTAACCAGATTTATGCCTTAAAAATACCATTACTTAAATTTGGTGGAATATGCGAGGCATAATCCTTTTTAAAATGTTAGGAACTTGGTCAAACTATAACTTCAGACCACTATTATGAATAATTAGAACGCATAAATCAATCAATTAATCAACTTATTCGCCCGATATGGCAGCCTCAAATTAACATTTATTCAGTCTCAAATTAACATTTGTTTGTAAAAAGGGTTAAAAATGGATTTTACATTTTTGTTTAAAAAACCATTGTTATTCTACTGATTTGGAAAATATGATAGTATCTTTTAGTGCAAGTTTTATATATATATATATATATATATATATATATATATATATATATATATATATATATATATATATATATATATATATATTATATATATATTTATATATATATATATATATATATATATATATATATATATATATATATATATATATATATATATATATATATATATATATATATAGAATAGCGCAGAGGAAACTGATGTTTTTTGAACGGCTAGTATTTTTCAAAGAGAGGAGTGAGGATTTTGCCGCGCCGCCAACGGACAGCTCAGGTAATGTAGTTTTAGGCATGGAACCGTGGACCTTGGAGCATCGTGAGTTTGTCGTCGAGCAGTTTTTTAGAAACAGTGATTTTGTAGTTACCGGGAAAGTATTTTCCGTCGATAGTTCAATGTTGATGTATTTCAAACTCCCAAATCATATAGAGGAAACCATCTGGTCCTCACCGTGCCGTTCGGACACCAGACAATATTAAAACAATGAGATGTTTTTGCTAGTCCTCAGCGTTTCACTAAGCTCCAAGGTAGAGCTCTATGTATAGCCCGTAGATGGCTACGACGCATTCTGCATGACGACCTTAAATTTCATCCCTATAAAAATAATGATTTTTCAACAGCTTACCGAAAGGAATTTCATATAGTGCAGAGAGTTTTGTGCGAGAATGTGCGCCATTTTTGCTGATGACCCTGATGCCGTACTAATGATAAGTGTCGAAGCATATTTTCGTTTAAATTGATATGTAAACAACAACCTGTAGGTACTGAGCGGCAGAGAATCAACTTGAGCTGCAACCTCTCCATAGTGAAAAACTTACAGTGGGGCGGAATTTCCAAATTAGGGATTAAAAATTAGGGGCGAGGGATCGGATCTCTACGGTGAGAGCATCAATGGAATGTCTTCGACCAATGTTTCCTCATCATGTGATCTTCCGTTTCGGCAATCAGGCAATCGGCAATCGGCAATCAGGTCTGTAAATATGAAGTTGGAATTTGCTCATAGATGGCTCTATCTGTCAATGTAGTTACCGTTAAACCGTGTCATTGGCACAATTTCCTTGTTGACATCTGACAAATATTTTCAACTCACAACATTGCAAGTTTCATACTACAGCATAGTTTGTAGTCGCGTTGAACATGTCGAATTTTGTGCCTGGAAATTACCATTTGCGGATAGCATTAATTTTTTGTTACCATTTAAAGAAAACTGATGAAGAATCGCATCGAATGCTTGTCGAAGCTTAAGGTGAGCATACTCTTGATATATAAACAGTACCTTCAGTGGTTAAAAAAATTCAAAGAATGTGGAAGACCACCGAAAAAGTTTAAAGACAGCGAATTGCAAGCATTGTTGGGTGAGGATGACGCTCAAACGTAACAACTACCGGCGGATTAATTAAATATGACACGAGAAGCCATTTAAAAGCCATGAGAAAGATCCAGAAAATGAAATGGGTTCCACATGAACTGAATGAAAGACAGCAGAAAAACCGAAAAACCACTTACGAAATGATGACTGACTATGATGACTCCATTCTTTAGTGCTTGTTCTATCAAGGTATGATTTTTGGTTTGCGTCGTCCGTCCATCAAGCAAAAGCAGTACAGGGTCATTTTTAGTAGGTTTGACGTTCACGATAAAGTGATTAAACCAGTGAACAAATATATCACTTTGTATCCATCCACTGGGATGGCATATTGCGATAGACCCAGGGGGTGTAACATCTAACAATTTAGTCTTCATACGGAATGTCAGGAAAATTGTGAGTGGGGGAACATAGACACCTGCAGCTGACACACACAAAACTGCGGTCGTCAATTGGCCCCTTTCAGCTGAAGAGATACTTGCTACTTGCTTCTTACCTTTCAGAGCAAGAACTTTAGATTTCTTGTAGAGGACAATTGTGATCTCAGTTTCATCGACATTAAATATCTTGGTTGGTCCAAAATTATATTTTTTCTTGCAATTGAGTCAGTAGGGAGAAACATTTTGAGACATTTATCCTGTCGAATCCTATTGCACGGGCAACTGAAGTAGGCTCTGGAAGGTGTAACGATAACTCTGGATGACGTCGTAAAAATCCGTAAAGCCAATCCATCCTAGCTAATGCGGTGTCTTTTTTAAAATTGTGATTTACACCATTTTTTTCTGCCATTTGAAAAGCAAGATATCGAAAATCCCTGTACGTTAGTCCGAATAAATCAGCTTTAAGATCTTTTATGTGCTGACACATTAAATTTTCTTGCTCAGCTGTAAAAACTGCCTTAAAACGTCCTAGGCCTTTTTTTGAAGCGTCTTCGACATTGTTATTTATTTAGTATTTCTTTACTCTGTCTTTCAGGGTCGATTGTGGTACTGATAATTGAGACACGATATCCATATTTTCCGTGTATTACTTCTAAAATAGCATTTTTCATACATTTTTCACTCCAGGATTATCGGTTCGTCGTTCTTTTATAATTTCGTGGCATTTTGTTGTGAATTGTAACAATATATCATACAAAATAACGTTAAATAAAATAAAAGAATGACCTGATAATTGTACAAAACCGGGTACCACCCCGTATTACCCCGTGCGGTTTTACCCCAAGCGCATCAAAGAGAAACAAAGTAATCAAATAACATAAAAACATGCCACAATAAAGATTCAACCAATGTTCGTTTAACCTTAATATATACTTAATCATTACAATAAAAGCAAATGGTGCACAAAATTATAGTACACCTTTGAAATCCATCGAATATTACATCAAACTTTCGTAAAAAACTTTTCCTTAAATATTTTCTACGATCGCACACGTACGTCATCTAGCTTTTGTTGACAAGCTATTCAAGATGGCTGACTGTAATGAACAAAGCGCGCGAAAATTTGAAACGCATTAGAAAACCTTAGTGCCCTGCACCGTTTTACCCCTACATCTCGTTTTGGATTAATCTCCCCTACATCAGATATGTAAATATAAACCGATGGTTATAGGTTTTCTTTCTCTTTAATAATTGGTCGGTTTTCGTTGCGCGACATAGATAATCACAAGGAATTCTAAGTTTACGTAGTCTCTTTGGTCCTGTTGACTATTTGATGTATCGCTAAGTTTAAAATGGTTTTCACGAAATATTCTGAACCTCTTACGGCACGTGGAATTCTTCAACGGCACAATTGCCGCACACAACACTTTTACCTCTGGGAATCGTTCTTTCCTCTTCGAAAATAACAAGAGCATAATACGTCGAAAATGCCCCTTATTTTTTGAAATTTTTAATGCTAAATAATATTGAAAAATGCAATCAAATAACATATTTTTTTCCATGTAGGCTCAAAATCCCTTAAATCCAACATCAAAAATTTATACGTGTGGAACAGAAAACACTTCGGTTTTGCGAAGCAATCCCATTTAGTGCCAAAAACGGAATGAGCTTTTATGTAAACCAAATAGTAACCTTTTAGGAGATAACATTGAAAAATATAATCGGTTTTAATATTCCGGACGAATTTTTATCTTAAGAGAAATAATTCGTAAAGTTTGTTCTATGTTAACATGCAGTCAAAATATAAATTTTCTTACTCATAAAGAATTTATTTCAAATTGAAGTCAAAATGCAGTGCGATAATGTGTGACTTTTTTCCCGTAAAACTAACCAAGATAGAACTGTAAAGTATCTAATAAAAAATTTATAAATAATTTATTTTAGTAAATATTCCTATTCATATAATTTTCCTGTGTGTTTGTGAATTCCTTCTAAATTAAACGTTACTGTCGTCGTTTTTACTGTATCGTAATCATCTGTTGGTGCACTCGAACATCTGAAGGAAGAACCCTTCACACTAGTCTTGATCTCTTAAGCAAACAACGGGGGTTGATATTTCATTTGCCTCTATTATTACGGGGCTTAGACTCTAATACCAGCATGTGTCGACATGTAGTAAGGATTCATTTAAAAATATACCGCTTAGTAAATGAAACATTTTTTAAAGGGCGCTTTTGTAATAATTAAAAATCTTTGTTAGAAAGCGGGCATTTACTTATTTCAGGAAAATTGGTGACTCGAATTTATAAGAGAACTACTAGAATCTCCCTCTTGTTTTTGTTCATTGAAATAAAGAAACACTAAATATAAAGTTCACTGAAATAAAATAAAGGAAAACTGCTTACTTGAATTTATAAGAGAACTACTAGAGTCTTCCCCTTGTTTTTGTTCACTGAAATAAAAAAAACTTTGCTTGAAAAAGTTTTAAAATTTGTAAGCTAAGTTTAATATACGAGTACAAGATGCGTCTACGGAAAACAGCACTTAATTACAAACACAAATAATTGTTTTTTTCAGCAAAAATCATTATTTTTATTGAAAATAGTCCCCTTTCCCGTCAATACAACATTTTGCATGGTCAATTAGGTTGACGTATTCATTTTTGAGCTCGATTACAGATATGTCCTTCAGGATGGGGGTCGACGCCTTTTGAATGGCTTCAATGTCGGCATAACGCTGTTCTTTCATAGACAAATGAAGTATTTCGAAGAGGTAAAAGTTGCACGGTGCCAAATCAGGCGAGTATGGTGAATGATTTAGTGAGGAGTGTCAAGCTATGGAACGGCGCATTATCGTGCAACAAGCGCCAGCTGCCTTGTTGACGGCATTGTGGCCCCACACGACCAACACGCAACAACAAACGTTTCATAACACTCATAGCATCAAAATAAAATATAGCATTGATTGTTTAACCAGATGGAACGAACTCCTTGTGCCCAATTCCCTCCGCATCGTAGAAACCAATCAACATTGTTTTGATTTTTGACTTATCGAGCCGGGTTTTCTTCAGATTTAGCTCGCTCGGGTGCTTCGATTCAGCACTTTGACGCTTGGTTTCTGGATCATATTAAAAACACCACGTCTAGTCATCAGTAATGATGGTGTGCTTGAAGTTTTCGTTCTCTCTTGACTCACGACCTTCTTTGAATCGTTTAAACAACTCGTGGACTCTGCCACGGAATAAACAATTCTCACCATACACTTGTTTCATTAATTGAAACGTTTCGGTGAATGTTTTACCAAGTTTAAAACTAAACTTAAATATTCGCTCTTTGTTTGATGTTCATTTTTCAACCGATGGTATAAATCTACTGACACTGACACAAGCGCGAGAACATAGCTTCTAATGATCCGCTTATCATGAAAATTGATCAGAATATCAATGAAGGATGCACCTCGTTCCAAAGCTTAACCTCGTTAAAAGATGATGCCAGTAGAAATAGCTATGTTTAAAAAGCCCTGTTTTCCGTGAGACGCAACTTGTATATTACTTTTATAACATTCTTCTACAAAAATTATAACCTCGTCCTTTTTGATAACAAATATTTTTTTAACTTTTTATTTTATTTTCCTATGATGGAAAAGGTTTTTTATTTTGTCATATTTTGGTATTATTTCCATTATATTTCTATCATGTGTTAATATGTAGTAAGGTGAAATAGCCAAACAAATGAAAACTTTTATCTAAAAATATATAGTAATTTTTTAATTTCGGGTAAGCTACTGTCTTGATATTATGGGAGTGCTATTAGAGTTTTCATCATGTTTCGTTTGTAATGCACTGAAATAGTGAAACAGATTAACTTTGTTCAAAAAATCATATTTAAATTAAGTTGAGTGTCCATTATTTTTTTGTTAGATAAAAAACTCTCGTTGGATTCATAACGCATTATCTTCATCGACTATTTGGAAAAGTGAAAGATGATCACAGGAAAGTATTATTGCTGGATTATTAATCAAATTCCACGAAGAATTCCTAAAAAAAGGCGCCCTCATTTTGCTAAGAAAAGTGTGCTGGTTTGGATTGGTTTGTTCACCTTTGCAACAGTGAAATTGACCAATTTTTGCAAATAACTGATGCCGCGTCCACTCAATTCTTCGAACTTGGGCCATTTCAACTTCTTTGTCTTTTCAAACATGAACAAATTGCAGGTTAGAAAGAATTTCACAACAAATGAAAAGCTCATCGCCGAAACGGAGAACTATTTTGCAAGTTTGATAGTAGTAGTAGTAGTAGTAGTAGTAGTAGTAGTAGTAGTAGTAGTAGTAGTAGTAGTAGTAGTAGTAGTAGTAGTAGTAGTAGTAGTAGTAGTAGTAGTAGTAGTAGTAGTAGTAGTAGTAGTAGTAGTAGTAGTAGTAGTAGTAGTAGTAGTAGTAGTAGTAGTAGTAGTAGTAGTAGTAGTAGTAGTAGTAGTAGTAGTAGTAGTAGTAGTAGTAGTAGTAGTAGTAGTAGTAGTAGTAGTAGTAGTAGTAGTAGTAGTAGTAGTAGTAGTAGTAGTAGTAGTAGTAGTAGTAGTAGTAGTAGTAGTAGTAGTAGTAGTAGTAGTAGTAGTAGTAGTAGTAGTAGTAGTAGTAGTAGTAGTAGTAGTAGTAGTAGTAGTAGTAGTAGTAGTAGTAGTAGTAGTAGTAGTAGTAGTAGTAGTAGTAGTAGTAGTAGTAGTAGTAGTAGTAGTAGTAGTAGTAGTAGTAGTAGTAGTAGTAGTAGTAGTAGTAGTAGTAGTAGTAGTAGTAGTAGTAGTAGTAGTAGTAGTAGTAGTAGTAGTAGTAGTAGTAGTAGTAGTAGTAGTAGTAGTAGTAGTAGTAGTAGTAGTAGTAGTAGTAGTAGTAGTAGTAGTAGTAGTAGTAGTAGTAGTAGTAGTAGTAGTAGTAGTAGTAGTAGTAGTAGTAGTAGTAGTAGTAGTAGTAGTAGTAGTAGTAGTAGTAGTAGTAGTAGTAGTAGTAGTAGTAGTAGTAGTAGTAGTAGTAGTAGTAGTAGTAGTAGTAGTAGTAGTAGTAGTAGTAGTAGTAGTAGTAGTAGTAGTAGTAGTAGTAGTAGTAGTAGTAGTAGTAGTAGTAGTAGTAGTAGTAGTAGTAGTAGTAGTAGTAGTAGTAGTAGTAGTAGTAGTAGTAGTAGTAGTAGTAGTAGTAGTAGTAGTAGTAGTAGTAGTAGTAGTAGTAGTAGTAGTAGTAGTAGTAGTAGTAGTAGTAGTAGTAGTAGTAGTAGTAGTAGTAGTAGTAGTAGTAGTAGTAGTAGTAGTAGTAGTAGTAGTAGTAGTAGTAGTAGTAGTAGTAGTAGTAGTAGTAGTAGTAGTAGTAGTAGTAGTAGTAGTAGTAGTAGTAGTAGTAGTAGTAGTAGTAGTAGTAGTAGTAGTAGTAGTAGTAGTAGTAGTAGTAGTAGTAGTAGTAGTAGTAGTAGTAGTAGTAGTAGTAGTAGTAGTAGTAGTAGTAGTAGTAGTAGTAGTAGTAGTAGTAGTAGTAGTAGTAGTAGTAGTAGTAGTAGTAGTAGTAGTAGTAGTAGTAGTAGTAGTAGTAGTAGTAGTAGTAGTAGTAGTAGTAGTAGTAGTAGTAGTAGTAGTAGTAGTAGTAGTAGTAGTAGTAGTAGTAGTAGTAGTAGTAGTAGTAGTAGTAGTAGTAGTAGTAGTAGTAGTAGTAGTAGTAGTAGTAGTAGTAGTAGTAGTAGTAGTAGTAGTAGTAGTAGTAGTAGTAGTAGTAGTAGTAGTAGTAGTAGTAGTAGTAGTAGTAGTAGTAGTAGTAGTAGTAGTAGTAGTAGTAGTAGGAGTAAGAGTAGGAGTAGCAGTAGCAGTATCAGAAGCAGTAGTAGCAGTAGTAGCAGTAGTAGCAGTAGTAGCAGTAGTAGTAGTATTTTTTGGAAAGCACAACGATTTTGAAAATCGTTGTATCGAGCTAAAAGGAGACTACGTTAAAAAATAATTCGATTTTCGAGTCATAAACCAATATTTCATTAAAAAAGTACCTCCTTTTTCACTTTACACTGATATAATACAATATTTTAAAAGAATGCTTTGAATACAAAAATATCAATACAGTCAAGACTTTAGCACAGTACGTTGAACTTAGATATTTAGAAATGTACATGTTGGGATATCATTCAATTCATGTCATTCTACTTTGGGCTTTATTATGAATTGTGAGAAATAGCCAATCGTTTTGTGTATTACAGAAAATTATGCATCTGCATATTTTTCCTGATGAAAAATTCGATTTGGAAGATACGTATAATACACACGAACACTTATATTTTCATCAAATTCAAGACATTCCAAGGAATTAAGATAGTTTAAGATAGTTAAGAAGTTAAGACAGTTTAAGACACATTAAGGAAATATCATATATCATATATCATATGTTGTTAAATATCAAAATAATATTAGGTCATTGCTTAAGGAATACGCAGTTTAAATAATAATTGACCTTTCATTTTTGCAAATAATGGTATAAGGAATATTATCACATTATTAGAACTATTATCCAACTATAAATTATATATTTTTGCAATATACAGTTGCCGTGTTCACCGTACATATTATAACTTACAATTTGTCCGGACTGGAACTCTTTGAATTATTCGTGCAGGGCAAGATGGTCGATTAATAAAATAGCAATAAACATTAAAAATCCAAGAAAATTAATTGATTTTAGCCACACCTGCAAGATGTAAGCACAAATTCTAGAACAGTTCAGCTATATTATCAAGGGAGAAATAGTTTGGAAATATGTTAAATATTCGCCACATATACTAATATATTAAAATTAAAAAGGAACTTAATGAATAATTGTATGCTATTTTATTTGAAAATGTACTGGTAGGTTTATAAAAAGTATAACTTTAGTCTATTATATCATATTTACTACAACGTTAATTTTGTACTGATTTTGTGACTGGGGTTTTTCAATTTTTGAATAAAACACAGAATTTGCGTTGATTTCATTTTTTTTTATTGATACATGAAAGACAATATATGTCAAATGACAACCTCTTGCAGCTCCACAGACGTCCACCCTTTTTTTAAAATTTTGGATAACATTTTGGTATAACCGTGGCTCTATCTCGCCAATGACTAGAATAATTTCATTTTATATTTCAGGAATCGATAGTGGATTGTTCTTATAGACCTGGCTTTTTACGTAACCCCAAAGAAATTAGTCCAACGGTGTCAAGTCATATGATTTTGCAATTACTCGTCAAGGAAATTTTTCTCCCAATAAATCAATTGTTTCAATTGTGATCAATTGAGCCCACAAAAATCCAGTTATCTCACAATATCGAACACCATTCACAGTTATAGCTTCACCAACAACATTTTTAAAGAAATACGACCCAATTACACGTTCTAACCTTAATGCATGCTAAACAGTGACTCGTTTATGATATAAATGTTTGTCATGAATCAATCGTGGATTTTCCTCACCCCAAATGCTGCAATTTTGTTTATCAACATAGCCACCAATTTGAAAATGTGCTTCATCTAAAAAAAATATTTTTTGAAAAAATCATCTGTTTGTTTGTTGATCCAATTGGCAAATGCACGACGTTTTGGATGATCTAGTGGCTTTATTTCCTTTGTTATTTGAACCTTATATGACTTAAGAGCTAAATCCTTTAGTTAAATACGGCATGTTGTGAATTGACTGAGACCAAATTGTTGAGAATGCCGACTAATGGAAATTTCTGGATCTTCAGCAATTACCAAATCAATATACTCTTGTGAACGATTACTACAAATATATATTGCTGTTCTTTTATCTTTCACCGAACCAGTATCATGAAATTTTTGAACAATTCTATAGATAGTGTTTTCCTAGATGGACTATTGCGCAACCCGTATTTATCACGTAATTTTCTAAAAACGTTTTTCACTGAACATCCATTTTCATAAAATAATTCAACAATTTTAACGCGTTGTTGTTTGTGTACAACTCCATTTTTATAAATGTCATACATTACACTTCTGAATTGAGACTAGGCAAATTTTTAGCGCCATCTGTGTTTTATTCAAGAATAAGAAAAACCGCTCAATTTGAAAAACTCGTTACTACTTAAAACAAGTAATATCATAAAATTCTTGAGTTATTGTCTTTAATTGGTCGGTATCTCCTTCTAATTATCAGCAAGCATTTGATCCGTGGTTGAAAAATGCTTCTGATGATAAATACATACACTGAAAATAAACATATCGAATAGTACAATTTTTATCTAATTATTTTCTAACTAAACATGGAATAAAATTTCGTTCATGTTCACGCAATTTTAACATGAGAAAATATGTGAATTTTGCACCATAATAATTTTTTTCTCAAAATTCTCAAATAAATGTGGATATAGTTTTCAGGAAACTTAGATAAAAAACAGAGAAACTGTTTAGAACTTAGATAAAACTATTTTTCAACTTTATAAATATCTTAAATTATTGTCTGACTCAGTAGAAAACAACAATGTTATTCTGCGTATCAGGTTGGAATTTTCACTTTCTATTGAATTTTATTATTTCTGGGAATGATGATCTCAAATATCTGCCTTATTTACAATAAAATATTTTATGTTTGGATAAAACAATACATTTTTGGAAAAGTAATTTGAAAAAAATATTATGCAATATAATGATTTATATCTGTTGTTGGATTTTCCGTCTTTATAAATTTCTTATTTTTGTACCGATATAAAATTTGTTGTGTAATATAGAAAATGTATTGCCATAATATGACAAGCAATGCTGTTCAGTTAATTACAGAACCGTAATATAACGTTAGTAAAAAATCTTAATATGATGTAGTGAAAAATACATTATTAACATTAGATAAATAAATACGCAGTCTTGTAAGGCTCCATAGGCCGAAAAAATATTTCAGTTTTTTTGCATTTCATTCGGACCGAACTTCCATAACTCGTTCTGTTGCGGACGAGTGTTCAGAACAAAGTCAACTTGTAAGAATCTGAATGGTTTATCACTGTATAACATCATTTTGAAGGTAATATTATCGACCCTAACTCGTTCTAGCTTTGACTACTAAGTATTGGGTATAGTGGTGCGGAGAAGGGTAAAACTGGATCATGAAATGACATCAAGTCGCCTTCAGTTAGAAATATTAATTTAAATAGATATCTGACGCCATGACCATGTAGATCATCCTCATAAAGTATGTCTGTGATAAAATGGGTAGAAGACCAGGAAATTTGCTACGTAGAAGCTGGGATACTATACCTGGATGGATGGTTTATCTACTTAAATCTCTTTAACGCTCATTGCTTGTTTCTTGACTAAACGTAGAGTTTAAGGTGAGTTCCGAACCACGATCATTAGCTATCAATTAAATCCAGTTAGTAGTTTTCAAGGTTTCTCAACTCAAGGTTTATGCTCTGGATGTAAAAACCTACCGACTGTCGAGTGACCAATGTAAATAACTTTTCAAAGAGATCTGGTCTACCCAGCCCCGAACTGGCATGATTGAGGATTTTTTTGTGGTCGGATTTAATACTCTTGCATATTGAAATTCAGTACATATACCTAGTCTTTTCTCGGAAAGTTACCCATCTAAGTACTAAACGAAACCAGTGACGCTGTATTTCTTCCTCCGAGTCACCGGATTACAAGAGAGTTAAGCCGAGTTACAGGAGATGCTATCTCCTGGTCTATACCTCAAGAAAAAATAGATATCCTCATTCACTCCATGCCGGAATGCATATAGACAACCGGGGTGCACAAACACATTATTAACAAAATCAAATATTCTTTTATTAATAAAACAATAATTAACCTTTAAATACCGACATGTAGTGTGACAGATACTTTGATCGTTCTAAATTTCTAATTACCTATTAACGCGCCTATTACCTATTAACCTATTAACTAGTTACCTATTAACGCGCCCCGTGCTTCTCTTTATTTCCCCAGCAGTCGCCCGGTAGTGTTCATGGAGAGTGATAGTGTTGGCGCAAGTGTTTCCGTAAGTTATGGCTATTATAAGATCGCGAGTGATCTACCAGACCACTCGTCGCTACTTATGTAACTTTTTTTCGATTCAAATTGTTCAGATTTTTTTCTCTTTAATTTTCAGTCTAACATAACAATGAATCAGCCAGGTTCTTCATATATGAAACGGGTAACGTCAAATGATAATAATAGTGGTCCGGTCACTAGAAGAAGATATGATACACGGCCTCATAATAGTCAGCATAAAGAAATTGTGTTGGGATGATTAGAAGACGGTTGCGAGTCCGATTCTGAAGTTATTGATCTGAATTTTATTGTAGTAGAGATCATAATACAGGCTCCGAATAAAAAACATAAAAAAATGTAGATGTGATCGAAGTCAGTATTCAGAAATATCCCCGAACAGAACGACCCATTTTGCTTTAATATTTAAGGCGTCAATTTATGTTACTTTTACCATAAAATATGTTTGTGGACAGGGATATAGGATGTGACAGAGAGACAAGGTTATTATTCAATATCAGCACACAATAGAAATTCTTTATTTAAAAAATTAGATGTAGAAGTCGCTTTGTATATATATTTTTCAATCTCAATCGTACACGGGTCGTTCAATAAGTCCTTAGAAAATCCAAGAGATGGCGCTCGTAGCATCGGAAATTGATTGTTTTTAGTAAGCATCATTATTCACCAAATAGCTGTCAAAGTCTCAGTTATATTCATCACATGGTTTCATTTTTATTGTCGATTGAAGCAAGAAACTTTTGTTTATTTACAAAAATGGAAAAAAGTTTCGAGTGGTGATTAAACACTTATACATCCTAAAAATGTTTAACACCGAAAGAGATCAAAGCTGAGTTGGATGAAGTTCATGGCATGTCTGCTCTTGTGTTTGTAACTGTTTATAATTGGGTAAATGAGTTTAAACGTGGCCGTACATCCACAAAAGATGAATATCGTTCGGAACGTCCAGTGGAAGTGACTACTTCCGAAATGATTGATAATATCCACGACATGTTTTTAAGTGATCGACGAATCAAAATGCGCGAAATAGTAGAAGCCTCAGGCTTATCGTTAGGTACAATGTTTTCAATTTTGGGCGAAAAATTGAGTGTGAAAAAAATTTCGGTAAGATGGGTGCCGCGTTTGCTCTCAGTGAATAAACGCAATCGTGTGGTCGACTCTGAGGCTGTTTTGGTGCTTTTTTGTCGCAATCCTGATGAGTTTCTGCGTCCATACATAACTGTGGATAAAACATGGATACACTACTATACTTCAGAGATAAAGGAACAATCAATCAACAGTGGGGTTTTGAAGGCAAACGGGCTTCGAACAAGGCGAAGATGGTGAAATCGGCCGGCAAGGTTATGCCGTAAATTCGGGGACTTTGTTGGACAATAATGTTCCCATATCCGGAGATGATATTATTAGAAAATTATTGTTTAACGGCGTTTATTGATATCCTAGCGATGTGATCAATCGCTCTATCTTTCTGAAACTATGCTTCACCATTAATAAGGGACCATTCTGTGACTTTTGTACTAAGATGGTAGTTTGAAAAGTTTCCAGTCTCAACAAGAAGATGGCGTTACTCGTCAAAAATACTCTGCTAATATAATTGCCCATGTGTGGAAAGATAATTTTGAAAATGACAACCATATTAACTCGAAATTCGCGTAGGCGTATAGTCTTAAATGGATTAGACTTTTTCCATATTTATAGAAACACTAACATTGACTGACACATCAGACATGCAAATATGAAACCGTAATTTTTGTATACAAAAACAAGTTTATTGTATGAAAATGATAAATAATATTTTTTTCGAAGTATTGCCCATAGCTAGCTATATATTTTTTCCACCTGTTGGACAATTTGTCGATGCCACGCCAAAAAAACTGTTGCTCTTTGGAGGCAAACTAGTCATCAAGCCATTTTCGTAAAAAGTGAAGCGCTGCTCATAAAATGCGTATTCCATCGATGCAAATAAATAGTAAACGAACCAAGTCTGGTGAGTAAGCCGCATGTGAAAGTATTTCCCAACTAAACGTTTCAATCGTTTCCTTAACCAGTTTTGCTGTGTGGGATGGTGCATTATCATGAAGCAGAATCACTTTGTGCTTTTTTGATATTCTGGTCGCTTTTCACATAAAGGTCATTCAGGTCATAATAGATCACATCCTTCTGATTCCACCAAACACAGATCATCGTCTTCCGTCCATAGTGCTTTGGCCTTGCAGTCGATGTCGATGGTTCGCCTGGAGACACCCATGATCTTTTAGGCTTACGATTCTCAAAATATATACACTTTTCATCGCCAGTCTCAATTCGATGGAGAAACTAGTTTCTTTTGTAACTGGCGAGAACCATTTCGTTAGTGGTTTTTCGGTTTTCTTGCTGCCTTTCATTCAGTTCATGTGGAACCCATTTTCCCGTCTTCTGGATCTTTCCCATGACTTTCAAACGTATAGAGGCGGCTTCTCATGACACATTTAATTGATCTGCGAGTTGTTGTTGCGTTTGAGCGTCATCCTCATCCAACATAGCTTGCAATTCGCTGTTTTCAAATTTTTTCAATGGTCGTCCACGTTCTTCGTTACTCACGTTAAAATCACTACTTTTGAATTTTTTTAACCATTCAAACCACTGTGATTTACCAAGAGCATGGCCACCGTAAGCTTCGACAAACATTCGATCAGTAGTTTTCTTAAAGTGGTAACAGAAAATCAATGCTGTCGGTTGTACAAACTATGCTGTTGTATGAAACTTGTATTGTTGTAAGTTGAAAATGTTTGTCAGATTTCAACAAGGAAAAGGCTCCAATTACGCGGTTTGCCGGTAACTCCATTGACAGCTAGGACCATCTATGGGCAAATTCCGGTTTCATATGTACAGACCCGGTAAATGAAAACTAAGCATCCAATATGGCTGAAATTTTCAAAGTTATCTTACAACGCATGCGTAATTATATTACCAGAATATTTTTGACGAGTAACGCCATCTTCATGTTGAGGATGGAACATTTTCAGACTACCATCTTATGCAAGAATTTTTCATTTACCAGTGCTTTCAGGTTTTCAATGTCGTGGAGGATAAAACAACTTAAAACATGCAAATTAACACAAACTGAGCATGGTCAACACCGTCTTATCGAATTCAAACAAGATACTATTAGGTGCAATAACAAGAAATATAATAAAATGTAATAGTTGTAATAGAATCTATAATAGTAATATAAAACTCGAAAGCATTTGCATTCCTTAATAAAAGAGAAATATCATATCAACTAACACCACAGAAACCAAACGAAATTAACTGTTAATACAATATAGCAATAAATAAACATCATATTTACCACCAATGTTTAATATGAAAGGTGTTTCGGTTAATAATGCAGATTTTTTCACAAAATTTGAGCATTTATTTCTATAACAAAAGAAATTTCCTTAGTAATCAAAGTATTGCCCATCGCTAGCTATTACTTTTCCCATCTTTATGTCAAAGATTTGATTCTGCGCCAATAGAACTTTTAGTTTTATGAGGCCAACCATTCATCAGGCTAAATTTTCACTTCTTCGTAAGAATGTAAGTGTTATTCTGAAAGTCTGTGCTGCATCGATAGAAATAAGTGGTAGTCCGATACGGCGGGTGGGATAGGACGTTCCATTTAACGTTTGCCAAGAGGTTTTTTCCCTTTTTTTTGCAACATGGGGCCGAGCATCGTCATGTTGAAAAATGATTTTGTCGTATCTTTGGGCGTTTTCTGGTCGCTTTTTCTTTAATGTTCGGTTGAATTTTATTAATTGTTGTTGGTATCGATCGCCAATAATCGTTTCACCAGCGGCGGTTCGTAAGGGAAAAAAGCAGGTGGGGCATGCGTCACAACCAAATATTCTACATTTCTTAGTATCATACACACGCTTTGCTGTATAGAAATATGAGTGTAACTGTCAGACATCAAATTTTTAAATAGTACCTAGATTATAAAATTTTGCTAAACTATTCATAGGACCATGACCACTAAATATGTTTGTAGTTGATGTCCATCCTCCTAAATTTCTGAGCAGCAAAGTGGTCGATGACTTGATCATTATAATTTGAAATTGACGTCACAAGTTTTTTTCAATAGACAGCATTGCTAACGCGCACAGCCGTTCTTCGCCCATAATGTTTCTTAGAAATGTTTTGATTCGTTTGAGGGTTTGTGTTTCATAAGTCGTCCCGTGCGTACATTACCGAGAATTAATTTTTTAATTTTAAGTAATTTACGTTTGCAAACAGATTACACACAATTTGAATGTCTTCATTTGGAAAGACGGTTCAATATTCACCAAATTTTTCAGTTTCAAATAAATTTGCAAAAGTTAGGTATACATCGAAACTAAAACGTTCATGAACTTGTATAGTTAAGGTATCACAGATTTCCTTGCATATCCTGACATTCGAATTGGGGTTTTCCTTGTCAGTAAATTTACGTTTCTTTCAGCGATTCTTTATGATCGTTGTAGATTCTTCAGCAGTTAAGTTACCAAATTCTTGATTAACTTGCATTTCTATAGTGTCTCTAATATTTTGAATGGCTGTTGAAAAAGTTACCAAATTCTTCTTAACTTTAAGTATATCTAGTTGCCTTCTTTGCAGTTGATCAAAGAGAATGTTGCAGTGAGGCATTATTTTATTGAAGAAAAACAACCAAAATTTAAAATTATCATCCACCATCCTAGCTACTTTAATCGTTCAAAACATGCGCTTTGCAACCACTGGAAAAGTCGAAAAGTCGAAAAGAACGATGGTGAAAAACACATGACTATTGAGAATGAGACAGCGCCCAAGATATGACGTTATAAATGCGTTTAATCTTCGAGTTACTAGCAAAGCGATGCATTGCTGTCTTTGTTTTTCGCACGCGATAGTAAAGAAAACAGTAGCGGCACAAACTTGTCTGTGGTCAAAGCACGTGTTCTTTAATCGGTCCGCTCCGGCCACCCACCACCTATTTCGTTACCGCAAATGACATTATGGATGTTAGACTATCGAATTCACAAGAAACGTGATCATAGACAGAACAGAGAATAATTTAATATAAAATCTGAAATTATTTTTTTCGCTTCATTATTTAATTTTTAGTTAGGGCATGTGCCCACGTGCCCTTATGGACCAACCACCACTGCGTTTCACCAGGTTTCAGCCGTTCGTAATACACAGCTGCTCTACTATCACAACAAATACAACGTAAATCTTTCTTTCCATGCATATTGCGCACTGGTTGTGATGTTGAAGCCCTGCCTGGGTCTACCCATGATTTTTTGCACTTTGAGTTGTCAACATAGATTCATTTTTCATTACCTGTCCTGCAAGCAAAATATCACAAGTAGTTTTTCGCCTATCAATGTCTCTTTCCTTCAATTTATATGGAACTCATTTTCCTTTATTTTGGATCTTTCCCAATACGTGTAAACGTTCGGAAATGATGGATTGGGTAACATTCAATGCTACTGCCAATTGTTTCAACGTATGAGTTGAGTCAACATACAATAATGCTTGCAAATCTACATCTTCAAACTTTTTCGACTGTCCTGGACCTGCTCCTTGACTTTTATATTAAAATCACCACTTTTAAAGCGGTTAAACCATCTTTAACAAGTTCTTTGGGTTTGAACATTTTCACTATAAGCTTCAACCAACAATCGGTAACTTTTAGCAGCCGTTTTCTTCAAATGAAATAAGATGATTAAACTTCTCCGCAAAACGTCTTTTCTGGTACATAATTCGACATGTTCAAAGCTATGAAAAACAATGTTTTTTGCAGATTAACAAGTAATAAACTTTTGATGGTATATGTTTACGCTCTAAAACGCCATAGACGTCATTAGTCTATACCAATAAATGTATTAGTAACGCTATCTCTTAACAAAATCGATATTATTAATTAAAATACCTATTATCTTTTGCTTCTTTATTATTTTCAAGTTATGTTAACATTTTGCTTGACTCATCTTCGATTAGAAAGTATAACGCAATATATTATTATCAGTTGGTCAGCCAATATAGACTTGTATCAATATAGACTTGTATCAAAAAAATTTATTTACTTAACTAAACGAAAACTATATAACATCAGATTTTTGAAATATGATGTCTTGCTAGATGTAGATATAAATAAACTCTAAGCCTGTAATATTTCTTTATGGAATGAGTATTCGTTCTGGTATTTCATTCAAAATTTAACAATTCTATTAACTGGTGCTACTTTTCTCAGAATTGTCTTTATAGGAAATAGTCGATACTGAACAGATTAGAAATACCCATTAAGAGTTCTTCTCGACATACTATTATAACAAATTAACAAGGCCTAATTGTCTTTTGTCAAGCTTTGCTTCTGCTACTCTTATGCATATGGTGTAATTTTTTCAGTGAAATGATCGTTTAAAATTGGAACTACCTGAAGGACTCCATTAATAAGCTTAATAGTGTTTCCCTTAAACAAACCGACTGAGCACATTAAAATAAAATTAAGTTCCTGTTAAATATTATAGCAAATAAATCAATTATACCGCCATAATTTCCGAAGCCAAAACGAGAACGTTCCGTTCCCACTAATGCAGTTCGACGTCATTCTTTTACGATTCCCCTGTATCTCTGATCTTCCGGGTTAGTTTTTGTCCTTTGTTGTTGCGTTTGTTATAAATGCGAATAGACAGAGACGACCGAGGAGAATATTACGGCAACGGGGAGAATCCGCGAGACTAAAATGTGTTTGCTTACCGTCCTATGTACACATCCTTTTTGCCCGGACTCACCGATATCGTATTTACTATAGACATCTGCTCTCTGTACTCACTAATGTGCATTTGTCTACCCTGAAATAAAAAAAAAATTAATGCAGCGTTGCCTTACGATCATCTTAAGCCATAAATGGAGTTGAAAATGTCGTTCGAATCATGAATGATTTAGGTTGAGGCGACAGTTAAAGTGAATATTATCTAATGACTTGATGGGATCTGAATGAAATGGTATTAATGAAGATTAATTGATATACCTTTTATAAATTACCAGCAATATTTCCTACTTTAATGTAGGGTCAAATATATGATTCTTTTTTTCTGAGACTTCAATTTTAATGTTTTAGGGAAGAAAAACGCGCGAGATAAAATCACAGGGAAGAAATTATTTATTTACTTATCTGTGATCCCTTTTTGTCTGGGGCGAGTTTCGTTGCTGTGCCCCTTTGATGAATTCCTGGCATTTTTTCATCTGTCATCTTGTTTTACCTTAGTACACTCACTGTTGTTACTATTTAGTATATGTACTAATTCATTCTACTATATTCGAAAAACAAGGACATTTTTTCCATGCTTCACGTAAAGTTCCCAATCCTTCAGTCGCCGTCAAACGCCAACAAGCATCTCATGAGACCGATTTCTGGCCTTAAGCAGGGATCAGTCTGGCTCGAGTTGAACGTTCGAAAGCAACTGAAGGATCGAATGAAAGCAGTATTGAAATGCAGCTCCCGCCATCTGGTGGTTCGTAATAGTACTACTGTGTGAAACCGTTCGGACCTAAGCCCACCTATTTACCACTACCATATGTTCCTACCAGCATAATTTTTATTTAACTTTACTCAAAGTTTCTTCCTTATTTTCTGTTCTTCACTTTATTGATTCTAGTGATTCCAGTCAGTATTTTCCCAAACAACTTTATTTCGCAGACCCACATAACATACTGCTTTGCATATCTGCGAGTTACCGGTTTTCTTCTTCATGTAATAATGGACGCCAAACACTGTATTAGAAAGTACTGCAGGATGAAGGTTTGTTCAGCATGCTTTCAACTCTCGCGGTCCTGAGCTTTTCTCTGCGATTCGGGTCCAGTATACTTTATGATGTCATCAGTCCATCGTATTTTCGGTCTTCTCCGTGGACGTTTGTGGTCAAGCGGTATCCAGTCCAGGATCGCCCTGATCCATCTTTCATCCCATCGTCTCGCTATATGGCCTGCCCACCTTCATTTCAATTATTTTATTCTTCCAATGATGCCATTCACTTTCCTTTGTTTCCTGATTCATGTTCAGGTTTTTCTATCCCGTCTAGTAATGCCAAGCATACATCTTTCCATTCCCCTCTTTGTTACCCGAAGTTTTTGATTGTGATATGAGTGTCCAGGATTCACTTCCATATGGCATAACTGCCAGGATACACTGATCAAAAACTTTTCCTTTTAGGCAAAGTGGTAGTTTGTTCTTAAACACTATGTGGAGTCTGCCAAATGCCTCCCAGCCACATTTAACGCGTTATATATATATATATATATATATATATATATATATATATATATATATATATATATATATATATATATATATATATATATATATATATATTAGATTACTACCTAGTAATAACTGTTGTTATTACTAGGTTCTCGGGTAGAACCGCGTTTTAGATTTATAAAATCTCGACGTTTCGGCTTCCTTTGAAGTTGTTGTTTATATCATGGACTTCTGCTCTACGTAGAAACGTTTTAAAAATCATTATGTATAACAATATAAAAATTGCTTTATTAGTATGAGAAAATCTACCATGTCTTCCATACTTCATACACATTAATTTATGAATTAAAGTAATGAAAGTCGAATATATATATATATATATATATATATATATATATATATATATATATATATATATATATATATATATATATATATATAAATATATATATATATATATATATATATATATATATATGATATGTATATATATATATATATATATATATATATATATATATATATATATGTATATATATATATATATATATATATATATATATATATATATATATATATATATATATATATATATATATATATATATATATATATATATATATATATACATATCATATATCATATATCATCAACTCGTATCAATCCACTGCAGCATGAAGGCCTCTTCAGCATGCTTCCAACTCTCGCGGTCCTGAGCTCTCCTCCACCATTCGGGTCAATATACTTAATAATGTCATCAGTCCGTCGTGTTTTCGGTCTTCTCCGTGGACATTTGCAACCAAGCAGTATCCAGTCCAGGACCCTGGTCTGATATATATGTATATATATATATATATATATATATATATATATATATATATATATATATATATATATATATATATATATCTATATATATATATATATATATATATATATATATATATATATATATCTATATATATATATATATATATATATATATATATATATATATATATATATATATATATATATATATATATATATATATATATATATATATATATTCGACTTTCATTACTTTAATTCATAAATTAATGTGTATGAAGTATGGAAGACATGGTAGAATTTCTCATACTAATAAAGCAATTTTTATATTGTTATACATAATGATTTTTAAAACGTTTCTACGTAGAGCAGAAGTCCATGATATAAACAACAACTTCAAAGTGGAAGCCGAAACGTCGAGATTTTATAAATCTAAAACGCGGTTCTACCCGAGAACCTAGTAATTCTAATATATATATATATATATATATATATATATATATATATATATATATATATATATATATATATATTTATATATATATATATATATATATATGAGGTACGGAGAATGGACGATGTGGTGGAATTGGATTCCTCATGAATCGAAAGCTGAAAGACAGTGTAGTCAAATTTGAAAGTATATCCGACACATTAGCCCAATGTGTCATTCAGCTGAATAAAAACTTTAAGCTTCAAGTGCTTCAAAGCTTCAAGCTTCAAAGCTTCAAGCTTCAAAGCTTCAAGCTTCAAAGCTTCAAAGCTTCAAGCTTCAAGCTTCAAAGCTTCAAGCTTCAAGCTTCAAAGCTTCAAGCTTCAAATAAGCCATAGAGATGAGGAAATTGAGGAATTTTATGATGGTGTGGCCCAACTTTTAGACAAAGAGAAGTGTAGGTATAAAATCCTGATGGGCGACTTTAATGCCAGAATCGGAGAAGCAAAAACTGGTGAAAATGCAACTGGCCCATATGGAAACGGTGAGCGGGACAATAGAGGTGACAGGCTGGTTGACTTTGCTGAAGGACAAGAACTCTATATTATGAATTACTTTTACAAGAAAAAGATCAACAGAAAATGGACATGGAAAAGTCCATCTGGACTCACAAGTGAAATTGATTACATCATGTCAAACGATAAAGCAATATTTTGTAATTGTATTGTCCTTAACCATTTTAATGTGGGAAGTGACCACCGAATGGTACGAGCAAAGATTAAGATAAACTACCGAAAAGAGCGCAAAAGAATGATAAGATCAACAATGGGCAAAGTTGATTCTGGGAAGCTGCTGGAGAGGGGCAGAGATTTTGAAATTGCTTTGTCGAATCGCTTTGCTGTGTTACAGGACCCAGAGAAGATGTAAATTACAGACCAATATGAAGAAATCACCAACAATGTGCTTAAAATGGCGGCTTCAATAGCACCAGAAGATAAATGTTTCAAAGAGTCAAAATTTTCCAATGAGACCATTAATTTAATGAAAAACGCCGGACAATGAAGAATGCAGACAGTCCTTTTAGCAGGGTCGAGTATGTTGAGCTTTGTAAAACTATAAGAAAACGTATTCGAGAGGAAAGGCGCCGATTCAACATGCATCTTGTGCAAAAGTCTCTGGAAGAAAACAGGGGAATTAACAAAGCTAAGCAGAGGCTAAAAAAGAAAAGGACACGAATGTTTTCCTTGATGCGTGAGGATGGTACAATATGCAGGGAATGGATGGAAATGTTAGAGGTTGTCCAAAGATTTTATTCACGGTTGTATGAGGACCGGAATCAAGCAAGAACAGCAATGCCCACTGAAGAACAAGTGCCGGATATCCTGGCAGATGAAGTGACAAGGGCTATTGACTTGATAAAAAATGGCAAGACTCCAGGAAAGGATAGTATAACTGTGGAGATGTTAAAAGCTGGTGGTCGGACTATACATAAAACACTAGCAAAATTATACTCAAAATGTCTCAAACAACAAGAAATACCCAGCTTATGGAAACATGCAGAAGTGATTCTTTTACATAAGAAAGGAGCACGGGAAGATTTAAAGAACTACCGTCCAATAAGTCTCCTATCAGTGGTGTACAAAGTTTTCACCAAGATAATATCCAAAAGAATACTAAGAAAACTTAATGACGCACAACCAAGGGAGCAAGCAGGATTCAGAAGTGGATTCAGTACAATGGATCACATCCAGGTTCTACAGCAGGTCATAGAAAGACACAACGAATACAGTATGCTACTGTGCTTGGCTTGTGTCGATTATGAAATGGCATTTGATTCAATCTCAAAGAGGGCCATAATGGATGCACTGCTTAATCAAGATGTAGAGAAAGCCTATGTAAATCTACTAGGATCGATATATGATGAAGCTGCAGCGACAGTCCACCTTGACGATCTTGGGCGTACGGCAGGGTGACGCAATATCGCCTCTTCTTTTCTCAGCCTGCCTGAAAGAAGTGTTCCGTAATCTAGATTGGGAACAGGATGGAATAAGGATTAATGGTGCATACTTAATAAATCATCTTAGATTCGCAGATGATATCGTTCTTCTTTCACAAGACCCAGAGGAGCGGCAATGACACGTACAAGAGCTGCAAAGGGCTGGGGAACCATTTGGCTTAAAGATAAACCAGAAGAAGAGTCAGGTCATGTTCAATAAACTTGCTGAGGACAAAAGGATTTCTCTTTTAGGAACGGATTTGGAAGTTGTGGATCACTATATATATCTTGGGCAGAGGGTTTCTGGAAGGGGATACGGTCCGGGAGGTGGAGCGACGCGTAGAATGTGGCTGGCAGGCATTTGGCAAGCTCAACATAGTGTTTAAGAGCAAACTACCACTTTGCCTGAAAAGAAAAGTATTTGATCGGTGTGTCCTGCCCGTTATGACATACGGAAATGAGACCTGGACACAGTCAGTTCAAAAACTTCGAGTAGCACAGAGGGGAATGGAAAGATGTATGCTTGGCATTACTACATTACTACTGACGGGATAGAAAGACCTGCACATGGATCACAGAACAAACGAAAGTGAGTGACATCGTTGGAAGGATAAAGCAATTGAAATGGAAGTTGGCAGGCCATGTAGCGAGGCGATGGGACGAAAGATGGACCAGGGCGGTCCTGGACTGGATACCGCTGGATCGCAAACGTCCACGGAGGACACTGAAAACTCGTTGGACCGATGACATGAATAAGTCTATTGGACCCGAATGGCAGAGGAGAGCTCAGGACCGCGAGAGTTGGAAGCATGCTGAGGAGGCCTTCATGCTGCAGTGGATTGATACGGGTATATATATATATATATATATATAACGCGTTAAATGTGGCTGGCAGGCATTTGGTAGACTCCACATAGTGTTTAAGAACAACCTACCACTTTGTCTAAAAGGAAAAGTTTTTGATCAGTGTATCCTGGCAGTTATGCCATATTGAAGTGAATCCTGGACACTCATATCACAATCAAAAACATCGGGTAGCAATATATATATATATATATATATATATATATATATATATATATATATATATATATATATACATACTGTAATAAAATATAAAGATAAAAATGCTACATTTCTGTGCTCTTACTCATTTCCTTTTAGTTTATAAAGATCTTTAATAATAAACGATATATCTTGTCGGTTATATTTATTCTTAGATATTTCTGAATTTATAATGCCATGACGTGAAGACGGACGAACACATATTGGATAATACCACATATTTTTTTACATTAATGAGAATATCGTTTTTGCGTTTCATTTAGGTACTTATTGAAACACCTTTTCACAGAAATGGCCTAGCAAGTCCCATTTTCAAGTACCTACTTATCCTTTATAACATGGAGTCACTAAAATAGAAGGGATTTCAAAAAAGCAAAGGGACAAAATTCAGTATCCAAATTTTCCTTCTCCACATAGGCCTCTTCCTCATAGCCAGGAACTATCGGAATCGATTGTGCCTTTAAACCTGGACATGTTTCGCGTTGATTCTAATTCTTTATCAGGATCTGATCCACAACTTCCTGAGAATACCAGTTGTGATCCAACATTTTTAACAACTACCAGTGAACTTCACTAACTCAGAATCAATGAAATGATTTGGTGTACGTGATCTGGAATTGTGACCTGGGGTGAACCTGAGTTAATTACTCAGAATTGGTACGTGACCTGGGATTGTCAAAACAAAAATCGGAACTTCTTGGTTCCAGACTTCAACAGTAGAACCTGTTAGAAAAAATACAATTAAAATTATTAACCGCCACACCTGGTAGTCTTATCATACACTTCTTCGTCAATGTTATCGTAACGATTTGTTGTAATGTCAATCATCAGTGGAAGTCTGCATGCTTCGTAAATTTTTCATTTTTGTCTTTTCATTATATGGCTAAGTTTCCCAAACTGGTTCTTCTTCCGTTTTATTTTTGTTTCATCGTGATATTATGTCCCAAGTATACATATACTTCGTCTATTTCAAGGTTACTGTTATCTATGGCTATATTGTCCTCTACTGAATCGATTAAGTAGTAGCCAATGATAATGCCTCTTGTTCTAGAGTAAACGTTATGACTATGACTGTAAGAAATTATTTACATAATTTCAGATATATACCGACGGGAATGTCGGAAAAAAACCATTTATCAGAAAAACAAAAAAAAAACTCCAATTCTTCAAAAAGTATTAATTTTTGATGATGAACACACACGTTTTGTTTATTTGGTTCCGATTGCTATAAAACTGTGCTGAGAAAGACACTGCTGGATCCTCGAAATACTATTCCCACGATAAAACACTGAAGTGTTGTGTAACACGATCTAGGGCATATATTTTAGGCTGGGATTGGAAAGTTAGTATTTATGATTGATGGGATCCTAAATGCTTGGTAGCAGGGATGTTTTCAGAACCTAGTAAGCCATGACCCGAACCACAACGCCGAGGGTTCCGAAAGACTACTCGACAATGTTAGAAGAAGATAGAATACACATTTTTAATTAGTGGATATTAATAAGAATTAAGAATTTTTAGCAATTATTGGCTCAAAAAGATATCAAAAGCAAAATAACAAATTTAAAGGGTGTTGCACTAAGAACGCAAGATATGAATTTTAAATAAAACATGGTTTTCCGGAGCAAAGCATTGAAATATTTACTGATTTATAATACAGACATTTTGAAATTATATATGGAAAAATACATCCAGAAAATGACCGCTACCGCTTTGGTGGCACACGCGTACTCTTCTGGCGAAATTTTCAATAACGGTTTTGCATATATATGGCGCTATTTAGTTGATACAGCGTTCAATTTCGGCCTACAGTGCTGGGGTGGTCGTGGGTTTGTTAGCGTAAACCTGAGATTTCAGAAAATGCCACATAGGTGTTAAATCACAAAATCGAGCAAAAAAACGATAGTGCAAAAAAGTTTTTCTTTCATGCCAAGAAAGTAAAACTTTGCACACCGTTTTTTGCTTTTTCATCTGTCTGCCGTTCAGCTGATGCGGTACCCATTTTCCTGGCTTCAGGATCGTTCCTGAATGGAACGATAACAACAGAACGGAACGAAAGATGACACGACCTGCTGTGCATGGTCTGCTGGCAGAAGTTGTTAAGTCAATTGGACTTTGTAAGCATGGAGATGTAAATCTTTAGTGAAAATACTGTAAATAGTGGCTGTTGAAATGTCCAGTTCTTGTGCAAGATGACGAATCGAGGACCTTGGACTATCGACCACACTTTCACGAACTTCCGAGATCTTTTGTTCTGAATGACCACTACGAGCTCGTGTCGTGTGTTTACATTAATAACTGAACCATTACTTTGGAATATTTCGATAATTCTTTTCACTTTTAATAAATTTAGAATATTATATCTACCGAAAATAGGACGCACTTTACGAATCGTAGCAACCAAAGTTTCACCATTTTGATAGTAATGTTTAACAATAAGGACGCGTTGTTGTATCGTGCAGCGCTCCATATTTAATAACTTCTATCTGTCTTTTATTCTGTCGGTCACAATCCTTGATCTATCGAATTATGACAGCCAAAATGGCGCACAATTCAAATTTTGAGTTCTTATTATAACACCCTTTACATTATATAAAACATGTCCATTGTAGGATTGTCAAATAAATCAAGTGATATAACAAAAAAGTAAAATCAATGCCGAGACTGTGCAGTGTGTCATAGATAATAATGCATACAGTTTTTGTAATTTTTAGAAACTTAAGTGTTCAAATATTTTTCTCGTTCAAGGTTGTTATTTCATGAACTATTATTTATTGAACCTTATTGTAATGATTGAACGATTTATAAAGCTTTTTTAAGTGTGGTCTAATTTTGTTGACAATCAATTGTAGCTTGTATTGATATAACTTAAAGATGCTAAAGTAAAGGAAATTAAGAATTATCAGATTTTCACCAGCCGACATTCAGAAAAAAAAGGAAGAAAGAAAAAATTAGACTGGAAGTTATAAAAATAAAATAAAATTTTTACCTGTATATTTGGAAACACTTGGTTTTATCGTTAATATTAGTTCAAGCAACTCTTGAGAAAACCCTAATAAGGTGAAACATATGCAGAGTAAAATCTATAATACACATCTGAAACGTTAAAAAGCAATAAGTTATTTTTTAAAAACTTGATATAATAAAAACGAAATGTTTTACGCCTGGCTTACTTGTAGGGTTTTTCCGTATCTACACTAAATCTTTATTGATTGCATTTGTATTGCAAGAGTAATAATTTTTATTACACACATCATTATTGTTGGTTTGCAGATACTGATATTTTTAAAGTAATTAACAATATTGTGGACAAGTATATTTACAAAAACCGGTTTATAATCTAGACAAATAATTTTGTATTTATTGCATTGCATTAAAAAGACAGAATTTGTAAATATTTAATAATCGTGTCTTTGACAAAACATATTTTTTAAATTGAATACGAATAGAAAGTTATATAAAGGTGGGAATGTTTAAATACATACTTTATTAATAGGCTAAATGTTTAATAAAGCGTCTAGATTTTTTCAATTCAATTTTTTTTGTATTAGTCAATAGACAAATATTTACGTTAAATAGATTAAAATTATTAATAATTTGGTGTCACAACTACCGCAACATCTTCCAAAAATTACATCATTATAAATTCCAATTTTGTTCCTTAATTTGACTCGAGCTCTTTAAAATATTGTATACTGGATGGGGCAATGATTCGTCAATTGAAATTGAAATTCTACATCGCCTCCTTCAAAGTAGTTGCCTTGGAAAGCCAGACAGCCCTGGAGATGATTTGTCCACTCTTCATAGCAATGTTGGAATTCAGATACTGGAATTCCATCCAGCTGGTCGACTGCGGCCTTTTCAATGTTCTCCGGTATCCCAAAATTATGACTTTTGAAGTAAATTTTCAATCTTGGGACAAAGAAAAAGTTACAAGGACTAAAACCTGCTGAATAAGGGGCTGCGGAGCCACAGTATTGTTCTGCCAAAAACTCGTTAATTGAATTCGCGTCGTGGCAATTCATATTGTCGTGATGCAGCACCCAGGTGTTCTTGATATTCGGTCTGACACTAATGACTCTTTTTCGAGGTTTTTCAAGAAACTCTCGATAAAAATGTTATTTTACGGTTTAGCCTTGAGGCACCAATTTCTTATGGATGATTCCCTGGCTATCAAAAAAAGCAAATTAGCATGATTTTAATCTTTAACATGCTCATTCTGTTTTTTTTTTGTCGAGTGGAGGTTGAAGTGTACCATTTCTGGCTCTGGGGCTTCGTTTCCAGGTCGTATTCAAAAATCCAAGGTCATTTTCAATCTGCCTCAAAAAGTCAAGACATGTTTCTCTCCTGTTGTCTTCTTGAACTTGCGAAAGGTTTCTCGGAACCATTTTCTAGCGGAGTTTTTTCATCCTCAATTTATTGCCTAAAATCTGATGAACGGTTTTGTGGATCAAATTTAACTCTTCCCTTATAATCCTGACCATTAGCCGTTGGTCAGAATGAACAAGATTCCGAATTCTGTTGACTTTTTCATCACTTTCTTCAGTTGAAGGAAGACCTTCCGTCGCGAGGTTCATCTTTAATCGAGTCTCCGTTTTCCGAGAACGCTTTAAACCACTTGAAAACCTACTCCCTCAATAAAACATTCTTTCCTGTTGAAGTTTTGCAAAACGTTCCGGCGCACTATGTCCACGTCTCAAACAAAACTTGATAACGAACTGTTCGAAATTGTTGTCACTCCTTTTCAGAACGCAAGTAATTTTAGAGAGTTTAAACTCGTACTGCAGACTCACCACATGTTGGCCTATCTTCCCTGCAATGGGGAAGATAACAGTGTTGCCAGATCGAATGCTACGTCACCAGTTTCGTTTCTTTTTTTCCAACTTTGTATATCATATCAGGTTGTATATCATATGAGTACGAATACGTGCGGTATATCAAGTGCGGTATATCAAGTATGATATACGTGCGGTATATCAAGTATTATAAAAATTTTAACATTATATTTACTATATTGGATCTCATCAAGGTTATTCAACAAATTATTGAGACACAATTAATGTAATATGTAATTATTCTTTATGTAAGCGGGCCACAGAATTGTATAATTAAGGTGTAGAAACAGCCTATATAGGTTTACTCAAATCTTTATGTGGGATTCAAGAACCTAAGCGGATTTCAATCTAGAACAAGATATGTCAAGATAACATATGAGGTTACAAGGCTTAATTAACCGAATTAAAATTCGTCGAAAGCTTTCTTCTCTTCTCACAAGGCCGTTGCAGGGACACATAACAGAATTAGTAAGGCAGAAAAACAATTTGACTTTCAAGTAAACCCCACGAAAAGTAATATTTTCTGAATTCATTAATGAGTAACTCCCAATCATGGAGCAACCTATCTTATGTTGCGTTTTTTACGTTCGAAGATGATAATATTTTAATGAAAATTGGAACATTAATAACTGCAGCTGTTATTGCATTAACACCAATCAGACCAAAGATAGATTACGGTTGTATTGTGTATCATTTTGCTTCGCGCTTCTTACGTTAAATTGATTGATACGATAAAAAACTCTATCATATTGTCCCTGGGATTTTTCCATATCGTCCCCGTCATCAGCTTCCATTGCGAAGCAGAGATAAAATCCCTATCATATCGGCGTACTTCATTTCTTTTGGACCATTGTTACAGTTTGGCCGTCAGACTATTGCTATCTCAGGCAACACCCTCCTTAAACCCATACCTATCACCAATCCTCTTCTCTCTCCAGGACATCATCCTTGGTAAGCTTGTTTCACACCTTTACATCTCTCAAGGACAACTTCAACATCCCCCTTTAGACTCTTACCCAGTTAATCCTTCAAAAAACCCTCCATGGTCCTTACATTCTGTTCCCTTTGACTTCTTACTGCTTCAATATGATAAACAATACACTTCAGCATACATTTTTAACCGCATTTCCCGTTCCCTCTTGAATCCTCTTCTCCCGACTAGTATTATCTTTACAGATTGACTTAAATCAAACTCTGGAGTGGTATCCGCATCCGCATCCGTATCCGCTATTCCCACTTCGATCTCCCGCTATCGACTAAGCTTCCAATCCAATATTTTAACTGCAGAAAATCTAGCTATGGAAAAAATCCCTGTCATTTATATATACTCTGTCTCTGCTAACTCACTAAGATTACTAGAAAAAGGGCCAAATAAACATCCAATTTCATCGTTTTGTTTGGATCTCAATTGAAGACATTCTAGTTCTTGGCTTCTCTGCCCAATTTACAAGGATTCCTAGGCAATGCGGTATTATAGGAAATGACAGAGCGGATACTGGGGCTAAAGTAGCCTCCACTAGGGGATCTCTTTGCTCGACTACAGAAACCTGTGCTCTTCACTAATTTACTAAATCTCTTGTCAGAAAAGAGATACAAAATAGTTGGAACTCTATGAAGAGACGTAACGAATTAAGAGAAATCAAAACAATTCTTTACATCAACAACTTTCCGTCATTTCCATCCAAAATAATCTCCACAATTTGGTGCACAGTGCATTTACTCACCAATATCTATTGAGGTCTGGAACCTCCTCCCCTCTGCTTTCAAAGTGATCTTCCAAACCGTCCTTACAGAATGCCGTGCCTCCCTTAACATCAAGACTCGTCTCAAGTTCTCAAACGATCTGCCGTCACTCTTTCGATTAGATACCTTTGACTTGCTTTTCTCATATTTAAGAGAAATATCCATTATAGATTTGATATAGTCCATCACTCTTCCAATATTATGATCATTCTCCTTCTCCCCTCGTTTACTTTCAATATTAGTTGGGCCCCTCAATCTATTCTATTCTCACTGGCTTAAGCAACACTCCTCAACACTCGTTTCTATCACTCTATCGCATCTCTATCACTTACATATCACTTATATCCACTTTAAACACTATCAGCCTTCCTTAATCTGACTTTTTAATTATGTGTCTACGAACAATTATGCCAAAATCAAAGCAAGATATCTAGCCTAAGAGATTGAATTTTCATTCCGTCATACAATTAAATGTTGACAATTTAAAGTAGAACTGCATTTTCTTCTTTCCAAATAAAAAAAATAATAATCAAAATATGCTTTGTAGTTTAATTTCGTTATTTTATTAAATGAGCTTCTTGTTTTCTCAATATGGTTCTTTACTGGGTATGCTCAGTTTTGCTTATGTCGCGTTTGCCTTGTGCGTTAAATTTTAGTGTTTGTTTTGCTATGCGACTGAATGTTATAAGCGTATATCCATCTTTTGAATTTTTTAATTCTCCATTAATCTTATAAGCTTTTTTGCAGGTCAAAATAATTCATCTATTTAACTGGGGCATATATTTTCTTTTATAATAAGCTTGCATATGGTGTTTTGTCGATGGAAGATACTTTTCACAAGACATTTTCATCATTACAATGCGTATATTTAAGTTTAGTTTTTTTTAATCTGTTTAAATACATCATGTCACTACAATGTTACTACAGTAATTTGAATATAATTTAATATAATTATTTAATACTTCCCTTTTACTTTAACTCTACTGCTTATCCATTCTGTACGTGTCTCTTCTATTATTATTCTATTGGTGCCTATAACTTTAAGTTATCCTTATCTAAAATATTCTCAACATTGAAAGGTTAGTTTTTCACATGTTACTCTACAAATGTTAATAGCAACAAACATTGCACTATCTGCTTTTGAAATCGTCAATATGAATTATTTTGAAAACGACTAAACTATGTAATCCTCTTTCTAACATATAATCCTCAGCCACCATTTCGGGTTTCATAGTTCAGTTTCTTAGTAGGTTTTAGAATGCGTCTCTGAATTTTTGGTAGTAATCTATTTAAAATAATTAAAACATTATATAAAAAGCATGACTTCTATAAACAAACTTAAGTGAGTGAATATTCTAAAGTCTATTCACCGAAGAAATACAATCGACATAAAAAATGACCAACGCGTGATTAGCACGTGATATTTTAGCCAGCGCCCCTGCTATTGGCTGGAATCGGTCGAGCCAATTTAAACCATCAATAAAAACCCAGATGATAGGGAGACTGAGTTTTTTCATTATTGAATTGCATTCGATTTAGTAATAATTGTATTTTGTTTCCATAAAATCTAAAAATATCTGATACGGATACAGCTGATGAAGTTGTCGATATTAGCTATACCCCACCCAAAAAGAGGACAGTTCTTAGTGCGCTCCTGTAATGATGGATCGATGGATAACGATCACTTGGAGATCCATAGTAATATTTCTTGTGAACTGGATTTTTCTACTGTGTTCTGAAAATGATATGAATGATGTGTGGTCTGAAAAGTGATAACAATTTCAAGTGATGGTATGCTATCAACTCGTCATCAGTGGTGACACCTTTCAGAAACTTAGGGTCTTTTTCGGTTTTTCCAAACAATTTTCGTGCAGATTTCCCAATTCATTGGAAAAAATCCGATGAACAGTTGTGTGAGTCAAATTCACCTTTTTTCTGATCATTCTGACCATCAACCGATGATCAAAAGATCCAGGATTCTGTGGACATTTTTGTCAGTACTTGCGCCTTCCACCGTGAGATACATTTTGAATTAAATTTCAAAGGTCAAGGTTCACCTTCTAAGAATACTTTAAACAACCCGAAAACCTGGACTCTTGACAGCACATTGGTTTCATGACCTTGTTGAAGTGTTGCAAAAGTTTCCGTTCCACTGCGCTCAAGTCTGAAGCAAAACTTGATAGAGCAGCGTTGCTTCAAATGGTTGTCATTCATTTCAGACTGGCAATTCGCCCCCAAAGAGGAAAGTAACAGTATTGTTAGATGGAATGGTTGTTCAAGAAAATCTGCTTGTCTTACTGCTCTGTCGATTCTTTGGTCACTGCTGCTTGACAGTTTTCCATCGCCATCTTTATTAGTCTTAGGATGTTTCCTTGTATTTTCATGTTTTCAGGTCTCTTCTCAGGCTGTCGAATGTTTGTTTAAAGGCTACGAATAGAATGTGTGTGTGTGTTGTTGGTATTTATTTACTTTTCTGTAGTTTGGATTATGATGCGTATAGGTTCAATAGTAGACCGTCCTCCTCTGAATCTTGGTTGGTAATCCCCTATATTTTCTTCTAAGGTTTTCTTAGATCGTTATTTATCAGTGTGGTTAGTATCTTATAAGCTGAGTTTTCCAGCATTATTCCGCTATAGTTCTTCCAATCCCAGGGGTTTCCCTTTTTTAGTATCGGTACCAGAAAGCCCTCCTTCTCTCAAAGACAATATTCGGGACAATAAAAGGTTGTTAATTTTTTTTTTTTTTAAATAAAAATAAAACAAGTTGATCAATTTGGACAAATTTATTTTTAAAATTTACAAAAATTCTTGGAAATTCATGTTCTCAAGATTACATTGTCTATATGTGCTCAATTTCAGTTCAGGCACACCCGAAGCCGATCTCTAAAATTTGCCATAACGCGGCGGTAACTGTCAGTAGTTATGGTTTCGATTTCTTGCCGAATATTGTTCTAACCATTACTATTAACTTTTTTGTCCTTGGCTTTGACAAAGTTTTGCATTAGTTAAAGCTTAATTTGGAGAGATGGAAGAAAACACATTTTTTGGATTAACAAGGGGGACATAGTTTTTGTTTGAGGTATTAGGTTCAAAAGAAGTTCCATGAGACCAATCTTTTTCATTGTAAAGCTGTTTTGTTGCCCTTCTGTCCCATAGACACAAAAAACAGCAGTACTTTGTATCAAAGTACTCCTTATCTTTGTGCTCCAAAGTCAAGTACAAATAATTTCAATAATCCCCTGTTATAAAGAAAAACCAGGTACTTGAAAATGGGACGTGTTAGGCTATTTCTGTGACAGGGTGTTTTAATAACTACCTAAATGAAACGCAAAAAGAGCATTCTCATCAATGTTACAAAAATCATGTCGATTTGTGTAAGTTTTAAAATTTAATATCACGCCTTGATCGATTGGTTGGATTAATGAAGTTGTATTTGGAGGCAGGAAAACCACTTCTAATGGAATGCATCAAAAGTAAAGTTTTCGGTTCTAGTTTCTTAAATTCGTACTAGCGTTTAACAGACGGGCAAACATTTTCGGTAAATCAATTCTGGAAAATTTCATAGTGATCCAAGATTTTTTATTGGACTTGCAGATTACTGGTAAAGATGATTTTGAAATTCCTTTCATTACTCTTATGGCTTTGGAATAATAAAAAAGCAGGCGTTCTAATTTAAAGTATTCATTAGCGTTAGCACCTAGTAGCAGAGTAAAACGATATTTTGTAGTTTTTCTTCACGGGATAAAAATGAGCGTTTTGGCATTCTCTTCTAGAAAAGGCCCGTTTTAACAACACTGAAAACTCATTCAGGAGGATAATTTCTTCGTTCAATGATAGCTTTTAATTTTGCTGGAAATTCAACAGTTGCCTTTGCATCTCCACTTACCGCTTCTCCAGTAATCTTTATGTTATGAATATTGTTTCGGTTTTTAAATCCATGGAACCACACTCGACTAGTTACGAAATTTTCTAATTATTTTTTTTCTTCTAAATATGGTTAAAAAGTATTCTCACTGTTTCCATTATAATTGCTTGATTTAATGGCATATTGCGTTCAAATTCATCGTCAATCCAGTAGTATTCCATTTACTCAAACAGTTTGCTTCTGGAAAAGATAATTCTTGCTGCAGAAGTCGTTCTGGTTGTAGTTGCTGATGATAGGATTTTTGAATTTTTTTTAAATCATGCCAATTATTAAAATTGACAAATTTAATGCAGCGCCGATATCAGATTGCCGTTCACCTACATTTAATCGCCTGAGTCCTTGCATTTTAGTTTCCAGTGAAATGCTTTTTCTTGTCACTTTACTTTCTTTTTCTTTGCAATCATTCATTGAAAAATTAAAAATTGTCATACTTTTCACAATAAAATAAAATATTACTTATACTGAATGTGAAAAATCAATTTTCCCCCCAAAAAAAAAAGCGCCTGAACAACGGGCTAAGAAACATTGGAAGTCTGGCAGATGGCTTCGTGTTGTTCTGTTGGAACCAAATATTGGAAATCTTGACCGTATTTTTGAAATTATTGACGAGTAGTAGTAAGAAAAGTTTGAAGCATGTCGACATAACGCTCAGAACTCACCGTAACTGCGCGGCATTGTAGGTCTTGAAAAAAAAAACGGGGCGATTATTCCGGATGCCGACATTGCAACCCAATCTATGTCCTTTTTATGTTTCTTTTTCGGGTTTTCTCCTCACCAGTAGCGACAATTTTGATAAGTGACATGGCCATTAAGGTGGAAATGAGCTTCATCGGAGAATAAGAACTTGTCGATTGCTGGAAATCGGTTCATGAGTTCCTAGTGAATAAAAGTCTATCAGCAAGGCCCGTCTCCTTCAATTCTTGCACTAACTAAATCTTGTACAGGTGCATGCGTAAATTTTTGTGAGGAATGTGAAGCGCCGACGATCACATTGAAAGCAGCTGCCCGCGTTCGAGTCGATAAGTTTGGTTGTTGGACGCTCTCACTGTTTCAATGTTTTCATTAGTTCTCGCTGACCTTCAACGACTGGGAAGTCGTTTATTTAAAGTTGAATCAGTTTCCGCAAACTTACGAACCCAGTGCTTAATCAACGGAAGGCTTGGACATTGCTGAACATCATGCAAATTGAAATGCGGTCGAAATCTATGGCACACAATAGTGGCGGTAATAGTCGCGCACACAAAACGAGCTCTCTCCCGTATAGTGCTGCATGGTGATTACATTTCCCTAAACCGAGCTAGCGTTTAAGACCAACCCCACCTTTCTACCTCTTCTACCCTATTTTCTGCATCGTAACCGAACAATAACAACTTTTTAAATTGTTAACACAAAATAGTTACCATTTAATAGACATTATTTTCCGAAAGTAATTATTTAAACACTTCAGAAACTGTAATTAAATTTACATGTTTAATATTAAATCTTTACTTCAGTTTCCTTTTTTTTTTAAGTTTAAATAGGATATCCACTTTTGTGCCACCCTGTATTAAGCAACAATTTCATGGAGTAATTTCTTTTGTTACTTATTACATGTATTTGCGTCACGCTGTAGTGTACCACCAAAGATTCGGAATCGAATTTCCGTCGAGAAAAATGATGAGAAGGTTGCGGAGCTGCGATAGGGCGAGAGCCGGCTTATTTCGCACGCCGGTGTCCGATAAGAGCGGAGAAGGCAGGCGGACGGGCCAGGCGGCCGACGTATGTTTATCGAAGGCCAACACATGCCGCCGCCATACCGGCACATAATTAATTCCCGGAACGCATTTCCTCGGGGCGGGCAGGCAGGCAGGCGGCGGGTCGCAGGAACGAACCGGCCTCGCCATAATGTGTGACCATAAACTAGTCTCGGTGTTTGCATAAGATGGCGGCGGTTCTTGTTATCTTGTGCAACGATAAGGCCAGGTATGCGCGCCGTGTACGGTGTACTTAATAAATTACAGCATCTCTCCCATCTCTGATGTTTACCGTTCGTTCAACACCCTTGTTTAATGGCGACGAGGAGCGGAGTAATATTCCACAGGTATTTCACACGATGACTCGTTACCAAACGGGGTTTTAATTAAAGGAATCGGATGAGAATCAATAACGGATACATGGAGATGCAATTTCTGTTAAATTTGGTATTTTTACGGCAAACTTCAGCTCGAAGTATTTTGCTGCCATGCTCATTTGAAAGTTCAAATAGGGAAGAACAAATTTGAATAAACATTACTCATGACGTGTGCTTTACTTGCTTTATCTTTACAACGATATATTCAGCATGAAGGGTATTCAGGTTTGGATCTAAATTTGAATCCAAATATAACGGTTGAATTGGAAGTCACATACTAGTGGTTTCCAAATTTTATGTTACTACACCCCCCTTTAAAAATTTTAATCTTGACGCAGGAAATTGTGAAGTCTTGTTTTAACCCATCCGTCGCCCAATGAGAGACCATCATAGAATCTAGTACGAATACTGGACATACAACACACTTCTGCTTTTAAATGTGAAAACCGTTAAATATTTACACACTAGATTTCCTGAATGTAATTTCGCCTGACGATGACGATAAGTACTGCCCACCGAGATTTCTCGGTTTAAAATTGTTTTATGTCATGTTACACAAGGTGTCCCATCAATTCTTCTATTGGAACCTTTGGTGTAAAATACTAAACTTGAAAAAATTTACCACTAAACACCAAATAACTTTTTTGAACTGCTCGACGCACGTTTCGCTAACCATGTTAGCATCATCAGGAGATGATTTAATCTAATTCTATAATTAAACTATGTACTACTTATTGATTGAATTGAAAAAGTTGACTGAACGGGATAGGCCCTTTATATCGGTTCATGATTTTCTAACATTTTTCTATTTGAATTAGTCTTAAATTACTAATATCTATACTGTGGTCGTGTTCGATTGCATTTTGGGCAACACAAGATTTTTCATTTCTCCTATATCTAATGTGGGCAATATGTTCTTTATATCTTATCAATATGGATCTTTTTGTTTGCCCAATATACCTTTGATCACAGTCTTGACAACTAATTTCGTAAATCCCCGACTTTTCATGTTGCTCTACTTTATCCGTTGGATTACCCAGAACTCTTGTTAATTGGGCATCAAATGGTATTACCATGAATTTCTTTGTGTTCTGATCCTTTTGAAAAGCCGAAGATTCTTTCAATAATTTTCTGAACTTATGTTTTCTAATTAATTTATTTTCAATGTTCTTAATTAGAATTAGATTAAATCATCTCCTGATGATGCTAAGATGGTTAGCGAAACGTGCGTCGAGCAGTTCAAAAAAAGTAATTTGGTGTTTAGTGGTAAATATTTTCAAGTTTATCACCTAAACTTGAAAATATTTACGAGATAAGAGTTTCTATTTCATTGGTTCATTACGCAAACGGAACAACTGTGAGGAGCGCGGGGCGCATGCCCCGCCTTTAGGAATTTAGTTGGTATGGGGCGTTTCTAAGGAGCAGACCTTACGTTGTGTGTGCGGCGAGAATTTTACAAAAACAATGATTTGAGTCTCATTTTCATTTCAATGGTCATGTAAATGAGTTGAACTGTCGTTACAGGAGTACAACGAATCTAAAACACAAGGATCAAAAATCCCTACATTCGCTTAAAGTCACTGTATGGGCTACAATGTCAGCGCGAAGAACAATCGGCCCGTACTTTTTTGAAGATGGCGGGGGATGTGCAGTTACTGTCAATTGAGAGCGTTATGTAGAAATGTTGGACAATTTTTTGGTACCTGGACTGCAAAACTTTGCTGGTTATAACCAAAAAACATGGTTTCAATAGGACGGAGCAACGTCACACCAACACGTCTCTGCCACGAGTGCGTAAAATTTTTCCCAACAAATTGATCTCCAGGATAGGTGATTGGCCCCCGCGTAGTCCTGATTTGAGCCCTATGGACTTTTTCTTATGGGGCTATCTAAAATCGAAAATTTACGTCAATAAACCGGGTTCATTGGTACAGTTTAAAGAAAATATCCAACCCGAAATGGCAACCATTCCAGATATTATTTATTGTCTGAATGATTGTGGCGTGTTCATATATTTTTTTTCATTTTTTGGGTTTTTCGCCACGATCTAAAACTCCAAAAAATATCAAAAATATCTGTTCCCATGTAAATAAAGAATCACTGGGTATAAAAAACAAAAACAAAATGGAGACAAATTTCTCAGTGATTCTTTTTCTGTAAAGAGAATTTGCCTAACGAACAAAATTTAAAAAAATACAATAAATTTCTAAAATAAATACAAACTTTTGAAGGTTAACGTTTCAGGTCTTCTCTCGTTTTCCAAACGGAGGAACAAAACGAACGAAAAAGAGAGGAAGTGAATATATTTTGTGTATATGTCAATGATACTTACATTGACAATAATAGTTTTAATGACAGTGAAATTCTCCCAAATTGTGTATTGAAATACTTAAAAGTTTTTAATTGTATTCTTTACAATCGGGAACCATATTGAATTTAAATCTACCGAAGACAGCAATACAGTAATTTTTATTTAAATTAATTATAGCCGTTTCTTTTAATCCTTTATATTTTGTTACCGAATTTTTTTAATAATAATAACTATTATTGTCTATGTAAGTATCATTGAAATATACACAAAATATATTTACTTTCTATCTTTTCAGTATATATAGAAATCAATATAATTTATTTTTTAGATTCGTTTTGAAAACGGGACAAGACCTCCCGAAACGTTAACATTCAAAAGTTTGTATTTATTTTAGAAAATTGTTGTATTTTTAAAATTTTGTTCGTTAGTCAAATTTGATACAAAAAAAGAATCACCGGAAATTTGTCTTTGTTGTTTTTTACCCGGTGATTCTTTATTTACATAAAAATAGATATTTTTTTGAGTTTTAGATCGTGGCGAAAAAACCCAAAAAAAGAAAAAAATACCAGAGATTATGTGTCGAGCCGTCCTAAGGCTATTCGTTTAGATGAGTGCCGTGAGCGTGAAGGTTTACATTTGGATAACATTGTTTTGAAAAAGTAATTTCCTAAAATGTGTTTTTCAATAATTAATAAAGGTTTTTTTGATGGACGTCTATCTTTTATTTATATTGGTATATCAAAAATAAACTTTCTTCTGGAGCACTTTGTAGTAAAGAAATTATCCTTAAAAAATCCAAGAGCTAAAGACTAAAGGATCCAATAGCTCGTCCTCAAAATGTTCTATTGGTATGAACGAAGCTGGTTCATTGAACATTGCAGCTTCTATCGGTTTAAGGACATGGATGAGACACATTGAGAAGCATGGTTAGTACGACTACGACCTTTTGGTTGTCCTAGAAGTATCTTCATATTGAACATCATTTTTTGTTCTCTAGTATATTTGAATTAATTATAAATGTAACTGGAAGTGAAGAGTAACAATAACAGACATTGAAATATTTTTTTAATATCTAATGTTAAAATATCGGAATGAACTTAGATTAAAAAAGTATTAGTTTTAACAGTTACATAAAGGGAGATGAATTTTCTGGGAAATTCATTAGGTTTACCGCAAATTTAAGTACAGCATATATGCTATGCTCAATTAAAAATTTAAATGGCGAGGAACGAAACTAAACACAGATTACTTTTGTATATATATTTGAACAGAACTTATGGTTGAACAAATCTTTGCCATTCGACTAGACTAGAAATTAATGGAAAATAGTGAAAATAGTTTAAATAGTTTTTAAAACATATTACAAATAATCAAGGCTTTGCTTTTTGTGAAAAATATTTTTAGAAAATTACGTGATATTTACGGTTTGCACAATTGTCCATCTGAAAGCACTATCAATCGAATTGTTTAAAAATTAAAAAAAAACTGGTTCGGTTTAAGATAAAATTATAGTCGTAGCGGTCGTTCACAAGAGCATATTGATTTGGTGCTTGAAAGTGTTACTGAAGACCCAGAAATTTCCATTAGTCGGCGTTCACAACAATTTGGAGTGAATCCTCAACATGGCATATTTTATGAAAGGATTTAGCTCTGAAGGCATGTAAGATTTAAATAACACAAGAACTAAAGCCACCGGATCATTCAAAATGTTGTCAATTGGATCAAAGAACACACAGATGACTTTTCTCAAAAAATCACCTTTTGACTTGCAGCACATTTTTAATTTGGTGGCTATGATAATAAACAAAATTACCGCAGTTGGGGTGAGAAAAATTAACGATTGATTCATAAGAAACCTTTACATTCTACATGAGTCACTATTTTTTGTGCATTATAGTCAGGAGGTGTAATTGTGGGCTGAATTGAATAATATTGATCTGGAGGATATGTGGTTCCAAAACGATGGCGCTAAACCTCACTCTGCTAATGAAACCATTGATTTATTGATTCATTTTCATTACCAACCGCTATAAAAATGCATCGATTTCATTGTGCTTTCATAGAATGAAATTTTGCCTATCAAATTTTTCTCCTTTAACTCATTGCGGCACTCAAACATAGGCCTAGCTAACAATTCCAAGTTGACGCAATCGCCTTAAGGCAAGCACTGACGCAAACGCACTGTTAACTGTTTGATTCCAAGAATGTTTCCAATATCTCGAGTTTTATGTCGAACACTTTAAATTAGCGCTAATATTTCGTTGACATCAGCCTCGGTCTGTCGTCCAGAACGTGGTGCATTGCTACGATTAAGATCGTTTTCCCGAAACTCTCTGAACCATTTACGACACGTGAAATCGTTAACCACACCCTACATAGTACATGCCTTCTTTGTTATGTCATGTTTGTCATGTTTGTCATGTCTTTTTCGTTATGTTTGTCATGTCATGTCTGTGATGTGTCTGAATAAATGAATAAAAAAAGCATCATACGTCGAAAATACATCTTATTTTCTGCCATTTTTAATGATTAACAAAATTAAAAAACACAACCATATAACATATTTTTTCCCAAGTACTCGCCGAAGTTTCTTCTGTCGGAGATCAAAACTCTATACTTGTAAAGAAGATAAAACTTCGGTTTGCAATGCAACACCATCTAGCTCCAAAAAAGAGACGAAGTTTTGGTTTGTACCAAGGAGAGATGTACAAGATGTCTCATAAAAAAGATACAAGATACTTTTAAGTAATGTATTTGAGATATTAGATACAAGATAGTTTTGAAAATGCAGATATGTACAAGATACCTCATAAAAAGTATAAGGAATACAAGATAGAAGATACTTTTAGATAATGCATTTGATATATTAGATACAAGATATTTTTATTTTGTATCTTGTATTTCACATACCATTTCCAAAAGTATCTTGTGTCTGGAATCTCAAATACATTACTTAAAAGTATCTTGTATCTTGTATCTTGTATCTTTTTATGAGGTAATTTGTACATCTCTGGTACCAAGCTACATATTTTTGTATTGTCTGAATGATTGTGGTGTATTCATATATTTTTTTCTTTTTTTTTGGGTTTTTTTGTCACGATCTAAAACTCAAAAAAATATCAAAAATATCTGTTCTTATGTAAATAATCACTGGATAAAAAACAAAAACAAAACGGAGTCAAATTTCTCAATAATTCAATTTCTGTAATAAATTTGCCTAACGATTTTTTTGAGTTTTAGATCGTGGCCAAAAAAAGAAAAAATATACATATTTTTGGTTAGGTCAACATATTTAAATGAAGACATATTCCAATAAGAATTGGAATGACATTTTAGTATCAGGTTTAGAAATTTGGCTATAATTTATTTTATAGTGAAACAAAAAAAATTACTAGAAATTTATATCGGATATAAAAATGTTCAGTCTTAAGAGTAAAAATATTACGATAGGAAACCGTAAGTGGTAGATCATTGTTACATATTTTCTTTGCATTAAAATTTTTGAAACGATCCATAGTGATAGTTAGTCTTTCTAAGCAAGATCGGCAGATATATAATAACATTTTTATTTGTGGGGTTACTTGATGAGTAAGGGTCTTCGTTAACCCCTAACAAAATATTGCAAACTGAAATTCAGAATGTTACACTAGAAATAACCCGAATTTCAATTGTTCCAATTCCAACATTTGTTCCGAATGTAGTAGTGCGCGGTTGAGATTCGAATAATATTTACGAAGGGACGGAGGTTACGTTTCAGATGTTATCTTTAAAATTCTTTTTTCTTCTGTAACGGGGTATTTTTCTAATTTTTAAAAAAAGTAATTTTTACTAACTTCGAAGAGATTTACAGTTAAACAGTAAAACAGGTTTTAAACTTCTCGATGTGCGTTTTGCTAACCATGTTAGCATCATCAGGAGATTTCAATTCAATCTGCTCTCTACTTTACAACGAAGGTTCCACCTGAAGAATTAAAATTTCGTTACTGAAATTTTATAATTGTCTATTTCTTTGCTGCACCCTGTATTTAATTCAATTTTCTTTGTTCAATTAAACCAAATTGTTTTATCGTTCATATATTATTAATATCGTTGAAAATTCATTTTCGAAATTATTCATATTTGAAAACATCTTTGCGACATTTTTTGATAATTTTGAATTTGGAACCTTTGGAGTTAAAATTTCACAATAAGTTTTTCACTTATACGAAATCGCATTGAACTTACTCGACGCGCATTTTGCAAAATAAGTTAGGATCATTAGGAAATGATTAAAACTCAAGATTTTAATCATCATTTTCGAAATTATTCATATTTGAAAACATCTTTGCGACATTTTTTGATAATTTTGAATTTGGAACCTTTGGAGTTAAAATTTCACAAAAAGTTTTTCACTTATACGAAATCGCATTGAACTTACTCGACGCGCATTTTGCAAACTAAGTTAGGATCATTAGGAAATGATTAAAACTCAAGATTTTAATCATCTCTTGATGATGTTAACTTCATTAGCGAAACGCGCGTCGAATGAATTGAATATCATTTAGTGTGAGTGGAAGACTCATTTTAAAGATGTTTCCAGAACCATTTATATACACAATCTTAAATAGTTAGAAACTCTCTCATTTTTAAAATAAACTTTGATGGAACATTTTCATTATTCATATTTTTGAGGTAAAAGTAAACAAAGCATACCGATGCTTTTTTTGATAGCTTATATGCAAAGGATATCGCTTGTGATTGATAAATAAAATACCGCGACCTTTATAGGAAAATACACTTTAGTAAACTTCACATGCTCACTTAAAAATTCAAATAGGGAGAAAAGAAACTAGACAAACATTACTCATATTTTATGCATAATTTTAAAGGCAATGTATTAAACAAATAAGTATGTCCGAAATCAAGTTTAAAAAACTACCGAAACGATTTATAAAATATTATATAAACGCCTGTTTGGATTTACAATTTGCTCAACTGTTTATAATTGGTTAAATTATGCCCATTTAAATCAGTTGAGTTGCAGTTGTCTTTAGCAAGTTATCCACTTGCTTTACAAGCGAAGAACGTGCTTTCTTCATTCCAGTCATTTCTTCAAGGAGATATTCGTTCAGTTCTTTAAATTGCTATGTGAAATCTTTTAAATGACGGCTGTTTTGAATTGGTGGTACTTAATCTGGGAACACAACGTACTTATAAGTACATTAGGCTGAATACTAGTTGCTCCCATGTTGTTGTTGTTGGGAATGGCTGCGTTCAATCGCAACCCCGTCGGTATAACACTGTTGTATGTAGCAATAAACACTAATCTTATTCATATAATATAATTCTGTATAATTGTACGAGAGTCATTCGAACAGTTTTGGATCTGACAAAGAAAACAATATATTTTCAGATTTTTATTTTTTTTCAGCGTAGATGACTTTAATACATTTAGACTAACGATGTTCCAACTTTTTAATACCCTATATTGTAATTATTTGATGACGTCATTATTTGAAGAACATTATCGCCAGCTAGCTAATTCTTCAATTTTGGGAAGAGAAAGTTATCGGTAAGACCCAAATCATTCGAATATAGCAAATGTGAAAGCATTTCCAAGTATATGTTATATTGTTTTGCAGTAACAACCTGAGATGAGATAACTTTGGTATAGAGCATTTTCTTTTCTCTAAATGACCAGAGGTGTTATTCATTTAGCCTGACTAACACCTCGATTAATTCAGTAGTGAAACGTAGCACTTTCCGGTAATAGTCTTGTTTTTGCCATGTAGTCTATGAATATTACACCATGAGAAACAAGAAAATCGTAGCTATGTTTTTTCCAGAAGGTTGAACCGCTTTAACCTTTTTTTTGGTGTACTTCCGTCTACCAATTGCTTGAACTATATACATGCTTCATTTACTGTTATAAAACTTCGAAGAAAATGTGCAGAATGATGTTTCAATAAGTTTAAACACTCTTGAGAAGTGTTCATTCTAATGTGCCTCCGGCTGTTTATTAATAAACGTGATCCTTATCGAGCGAAATATTTTTTCATGTTAAAGACATGGTGTAAAATGTAGTGGACATGGTATACCGAGACGATGTAATACCACCAAATTTGTATACCTTCAGTCGATAATCATTTCATACGACGTAAATATTTGATTGATTTTGTCAGTTGTAGCGGTTTTTGGAGAGCCCGAGTGTTTATCAACTTTAATGGATGTACAATCATGCTTACATTAAATAGCCAACTTTTTTATAGTCGAAAATGAAAGGGAAGAAAGGAAGAATTCATTCTTCTTCCTTTCTTCCCTTTCATTTTCATGTGGAATGTAGCTCTTTTTGTAGTGGGGCCGGGTTAAAATAAAGTATTTTATAACAGTTCGAACTTCAATTTTATCCACTTAGTAGAAAATATTAACGGTTGTTTCCTTTACTCGATTATCGCAAACAAACAACTAAACTCATGTATCTGAAACTTACTGCATGCCATCGAATGAATCACACTTGACAAATATCGTAGTCATTTGGTTATACTAACACTATCTTCATGCCAGGCAGTGGCGGTTGGTCCATAAGGGCACGTGAGCACGTGCCCTGTCAAAAAATTAAAAAAATAAGTGGAAAAAATAATTTCAGATTTTATATTAATTTATTCTGTGTTCTGTCTATGATCACGCTTCTTGCGACTTCTATAGTTTAACATCCATAATGTCATTCGCGGTAACGAAATAGGTCGTGCCGAAGCGTACCGATTAACGTGCTTTGAGCAGACACAAGTTTATGCCGCTCCTGTTTTCTTTACTATGTGTGTCGAAAAATAAAGACAGCAATCCATCGCTTTGCTAGTAACCTGGAGATTAAACCCATTCTCAATAGTCATGTGTTTTTCGCCATCGCGCTTTTCGACTTTTCGAGTGGTTGCAAAGTGAATGTTTTGAACGATTACAATAGTGAAGAATATTAATCATAATATGAATAGAAATAATGTAACATTGACATTTGAGGACCGAATTGTCATAAAAAATCTTGAACGGCCGACACCGATTCTGCAAATCGAGCAATTTAATATTACTCAAAAACGAACATACAAACGCACATTCAATAAAACCGGGTGTGAGAACTATTCGTGGTTATGTGGATGCAAGACAAATACATTTTGTTTTCCGTGCATTTTGGCACAAGTCGGAAAACCAGTGAGTGCGGGCGATCTTGATCTTGGCTGGATTAAACACGGTGTTATTGATTTGAAACATTTGGACGCAAAGGCAAAATCGCATTCTATTTCACAAAGACATTTGAAAATAAGCTAGAAATTAGTATGTTGGGAAAGACAGACATTCGGTCTCAACTCAGTAGTGCACATCGGGACTTTATTCCAAAGCACAATAAAACTGTTGATAGCAATCCTTACATATTATCTAAGTTAATTGACGGTATAAAGTTCTGTGGGGCATTTTAGCTTGTATTACGTGGGCATGACGAAACCTACACTTTAGAAAATCCTGGCATTTTCAGAGGGTTAGTAAATTTGATGGCCGAAATAGACATTATTTTAGAAGCTCATTTAAAATACTTTACAAATAAACTATTTCTAGCCATCTCCAAACAAATTCATAACAAATTACTGGATTCAATGTTGCATGTTTGTCGCGATTTATTAAAAAAGGAAATTCACACAGCACAATATGTTGCCATACAGGCCGATGAAAACAACCGATTGATCTACTCAAATGCAGATTGTTTTTATAATCAGATATGTTAAAAATGGTAAAATTTATGAGATATTCTGTGGCTTTTTAATACCAAAAAATCATACAGCAGATGGAATTGCAGACGAAATTCTGACGGTGCTAAGCGAGATAGAAATAGACAAAGAACCTAAGAAACTCACAGTCCAAAGGTTATGATGGTGCTTTCGTGATGAGAGGTACAATCGGAGGAGTACAAGCCAAAATTAAAAATAATTATAAGAATGCATAGTATATTCACTGCTATGCTCACCAATTAAATCTAATAATTGAAAGGTGTTGTAAAGGAGTTTTTTGCAAAGTTTAGTGTAAAGGAGTTTTTTGCAAATCTGTCTGCATTTCCTGCTTTCTTTTCTTGATCATCCAAAAAGACAATTGTTCTGGACAGAGTCGTGAAAAAGCGTCTACCCCGTGCGGCCCTTACCAGATGGAACTTTGCGTCTAAATGTGTGAATACTGTTTACATTTACAAAAAAGAATTGTAAACATGCCTTGGAGAAATTATGGACGCCAAGTCGGATAAAAATTCTATTAATCCAGCTCAGGGGTTAATAAATTATTTGGTGGATGACAATTTTAAATTTTGGTTGTTTTTCTTCAATAAAATAATGCCTCACTGCGACATTCTCTTTGATCAACCGCAAAGCAGGTAACTAGATGAAATTAAAGTTAAGAAGAATTTGGTAACTTTTTCAATAGCCATTCAAAATATTAGAGAAAATATATTATTACAGATTAATCAAGAATTTGGTAACTTAACTGGTGAAGAATCTACAACGATTATAGAGAATCGCAGAAAGATATGGAAATTTACTAACAAGAAGGACCCCGATCCGAATGTCAGGATATGCAAGGAAATCTGTGCTACCTTAACCATACAGGTTCATGAACCTTAACTATAGTTTCGATGTATACCTAATTGTTGCAAATTTATTTGAAACTGAATAATTTGGTGAATATCGAGCCGTCTTTCCAAATGAAAACATTAAAACTGTGTGTAACCTGTTTGCAAATGTAAATTACTTAATATTAAACAATGAACCCTCGGTAATGTACGCACGGGACGATTTTATGAAACACAGTGGGGCTGTGCCGCTGGTACAAATGTTTATTAATAAAGTCTTGCAATATATAATTCGATATTTGAAGATGGAGCTACAGCACATTCTCAACGATTTCATACAAGCAGCTGCAACAAATTTCAACCAGAAATCTACCAAATATCGTGTAAATATTGATAATTGTATATTGGAGAAATCAAAAGATCCTTGGAAATCCTGTTGAAGGAACATCGATGTACATTCATAGAGATGAACCAAACACATTTAACACAACTTTAATTGCATGGTCCTATAACCATCGAATAAAGTGATCAGAGGCTAAAAGATAATATAGGGTCCTAAATTAACCAAACAAAGGGTATGTTTAATTTCATAATTTTTTCATCGAACCTTGAGTAGTTACCATTTATATTTTCAAAATAATAACGCTTATATGTTCGGCCCATAATACCTTATATGGTCAACCTTATATTAAAATATTTAAATACAGCTTTCCAGAACTTTGTCTTCATCTCAATGATTGTTCTGAATCATTAATCAGATCAGACAGGAATGTCTGGCCAGTAACACTCTTTTGCTTTCGGCTTCAGGTTTGGCCACCGCCAAATATCTAGCTTGTGCAAAAACCACTACTTCCACGAGACCTTCGCCAACGTCACTTGTCGTAACTAGTGGGGTAGCTAGTACACTACTCTAAACGCTAGAGTGACCTGTACTAATACATTTATTTCTTGTGTCAACGCCTGTTACCCAGAGGTGTCTGGGATAAGCTGCTTGAACACCAGTTCAAGCAGCTTATGTGTGAGCGTCTTAGGCGAGAGGTAAAGCGCTCGTCCACTTCACATCAGATAGTGAATTTTTTTAATATGTAATGATGTTCGATAATCTTTTTTAGATTTTTTTCACCTCCTATAAGGCAATCGTCTAATTTTTCTATCCTTATAAAAAAAAAATAAGTATACAATCTGCTGTGTCAATTAGAGGAGCCTAAAATAACTCTAAATTCTAAAACTTGACTAATATAAGTCAGGGTCTACGAGTTCACTTAATTCATGTTTTGGATAGTTTTGTAGAGATAGTTTTTTAGTACACTACGCTATTTTTATAAGTAGTAACTGTTAAGTTACTTAAATTTCAAAAGTAAATATTATATTCGGTCAAAAGAGTACCGGGAATTGATCATCTGAAAAGCCAGTTTAAAGCCATTGTCAAAATTCTTTTTATCGTTAAGTTGGCACAACTGTCCTCTATACTGACGCGGAGTTTGAACGTATCTGTCATTTACGACAGAACTTATACAGAACGATCTGTCATTTAGTTTGTTTACAGTGCTCGATTTTGTCAGTTCATCTCAAGTGTGTTTTGCGACTTTTACAATGGATAAAAACATCGAACAAAGAATTTGTCTTAAATTTTGCATTGCAAATGGAATTTCGTGTGCCGAGTCGCTGAAAATGTTACAGAAGGCTTACGGTTAATCAACTTTATCAAAAAACACGTGCATATGAGTCTTTTGATAATTGGATTATTCGTTGGCATAAGTGTATTATTTCGGAAGGGGTTTACTTTGAAGGTAATACAATAAATTTGGATAAATAATAAACATTGTGTTTTATTGACCAATTCCCAGTACTTTTTTGACAGAATGTGTATCTCACGAAAAATAACTGAATTTTGCAATGCTTTTTATATATTGAACGGGCAAATTTATATTGAACAGGCACTTTTATACTAAACCGGCATATTTATATTGAAAAGGCATATTTATATTGAAAAAACATATTCATATTGAACAGACAATTCAATTTGACAAGCGCAAAAGTACTATATAAAGTGAAAGAAAAAGGGCGATGAAAAAGAATAGAAGAATGTTTGGAAGTAACAGTCGATTTAATGAAAATTCGAGCTCAGCGCATTGACATTTATCTGCTTAAAAATTCTCCTTTGAATGTTTTCATGATCTTCTCGTGCTACTCAGCGAGCAATTCAGATCCATCGTTGTATTTGTCGTGGTGGTCCTTCTGAATAGCCTATTGATCGTTTTATTAGAAAATTTAAAAGTGAGTTTACTCTCCACGGTAGCCTGTACGACAAAATAAAGCCAAAAGTGTTAAGAATATTGCCGCCGTTCAAGCAAGTGTAGTTGAAAATGACAACGTCTCAGTTCCTCGTCGCTTACAAGATTTAGGCTTCTCCCCAATGACAACCTGGCGGATTTTGAGGTTTGCATCCATATAAGATGGTACTGGCACAAACATTGAAGCCAACCGACTATCAAATTCGTCGTGAATTTGCCAATTGGGCCATCGAAATGATGCAAATTGAAAACGAATTTCATCGCAAAATCATCTTCTCCGATGAGGCTCATTTTTGGCTCTATAGCTAATTCATACGTGATACATGAGAGGCCTTTTTATCCACAAAAGATCACAGTTTGGAGTGTATTTTGGTATGGGGGAGTCATTGGTCCTTATTTCTTTAAACATGAGGAAGAGGCCACCATTACCATCAATACAAGGCAACGCTCGAAGATTTTTTTCCCGGAATTTGATGGAATCGATGCGGATGACTTTTATTTTCAACAGAATGGTGCACCACCGCATATTTTAAATATGGGCTAATTTCGAGCCAAGTTTGGCAACTCGTTAATTTGACGAAATGGCCCTACCGCTTGGCCGCCGAGATCATGCGATTTAACCCCTTTAGTATTTTCTCTGAGGACATGTTAAAACGCAGGTTTATACCAATAAATCCGCGACTATTGGCGAGTTGGCCATAGTCATACAGCCCGAAATGCGCGCTAGGATCATAGAAAATTGGCGCGAGCGGATCCGTGTCTGCAAAAAGAACTATGGTGGCCATTTGGCTGAAAGCTTGTTCAAATCATAAATTGCATGTCTGAATCTCTTTTTGAACCGATTTTGAGCAAAAAATGTGTGTTTTATTTAATTTTGAAATTTATTTATTTTTATTGCTACATATGAGACCTAATTTTATGCCTATTTTCGAATTATTACGCTCATTGTAGTTGGGCACCGATAAAGACAATGTATTTAGCAAAAGAGCCGTTCAATAATTTTTTATTCGAAAAGGAATTGCAAGGACCCATCCTATTGACTTAATGTAGATAGAAGTGAATATTTTCTGTTCCAGAATTAAGATATTTCTGAAATTAAACTTACTGTAACTCTAGTACTAAATAATGATGCTGTTTTGAATGTTCATTATTTGCCATGAAGTTTGAACGATGCGTCGAATAAATAATTAGTTTGGGAGAAATATATATTTTATCTTAATAGAATCTATTATTTTTCTATTAAAAGTTTTTTTTTAATAAAATTCTAGAACTAATTTTCTAGATATACTGGGTATCATATCTGTCGAAAAATATATCTTTTGTAGTAAAAATTTTTAGATAAGACCCTCTCTCTATTGATCGGGTTTTTGATAACTTGTCACTTCCAAGATTTTGTTACATATACATATATAAAACCAACACCAACAGTATAAAAATAAAAAGGCTGTCCGCACAATGCCCGTCCATTATTATTGTAATAACAATTGCTAGCGCGTTCACGATCGAACCGTGGTTGTGACAAAGTGTACTAGATTAAAGTGCAAAGCTCCCTTGTCATTGTGGCCCTGTCATGGTGGCCACTCCATCAAAGTAACCGCACGATCCTGACGACACGTTCTACGTCCCGAAAACGTCATTCATGCTTATTTTCGATAATCTGAAAATTGCAACTCGGATATTATTGTCCCGCCGTACATTTTCGAGTGGCGTTGCAGTTTTAGCGGATTATGAAAATGCTGGTATTTCTGGTGATTGATGAGGGGACCAAAAAGAGGTATATTGAATAAAAATGTTTTTGATCCGTGATCTGTGAGAGTTTTGGGATTTCCTTAAACTTGAGAAAAAGGATTTTTAGAAAAAAATTTTGGCTGTAACTAAAGCATTTTATCAATATTCTATTCCCTTTTGATATATCAGGTAACAAAAATAAATGTAGTTTTGAATACTAATAATGAAATAGGGGAAAGGTATAGAAATACCAGAAATAGAGAAATAATTACCATAATACTTTTTTCGGATTTTTTCAAATGAAATGTAGCTTTGATGTAATTGTAATTTTATAAATGATATGTGTGAAAAATTGAAAAGACTTGCGATCTTGTACTTTTTTTTTTTGTATTTTTGGACTTTAAAGCCAAAGTAGATTCGAAATTGTGTCATTCCATTTGGTGAAAGGTGGCCTTAAAACACCGAATACTGCAAACCATGGCTACAAAAGCTTTACATCTTCAGATCTCCTCTTAATTTTTTTGCATGTAAAATATACTGGGGAACAAAAAAAATGTCCCAGTCCACAAGAGTTGGCTATCATTCGAAGCATTTACTTCGAAAATTTCTTCAGATTTATAACTGAAAACTGGAAATAATTCCTCAACTGGAAAATATTTATAGATAACTAATTTTCTTAAGACAGAGTTTAAATTTGCGCTATCGGTAAACCAAATGTATAATTATGTGTAAATAAAATTGTTTCAAACCACTCAAATGGTTTCTCCTATTTTAGCGACTTTCATATACTTTAATTCATAATTTAATGTGTATGTGAATTTCTCATTCTAATAAAGCAATTTTTATATTGTTATACATAATGATTTTTAAAACGTTTCTACGTAGAGCAGAAGTCCATGATATAAAACATGATCTTAGAGTATAACAGTTTGTCATATCATTATTTGATCATTATTTTTCATTATAGATAAGTTAACTGTCACAAATTGATGTTAAACTCGAAGAAATTTAACACTAAACACCAAATAACTTTTTTAACTTCTTGACGTTTCGTTAACCAGGTTAGCATCATCAGGTTATTATTCAATCTTCTGATGATGTTAACATAGTTGACAAAACGCCAATTAAAAACAAGTTATGGATATTCTATATTTTACAACTAAGGATCCTATTGAAGAAATAATTAACAAGTAGTTAGCAAAATATAGCTACCTTTTGATCGTATATATTTATATATATATATATATATATATATATATATATATATATATATATATATATATATATATATATATATATATATATATATATTCAGTTCACAACTAGAAAAGCTCCTGAACTCTGGGGAGTAGGCAGATTGAGGCCTCGGAGTAAATCAACTAGATTCTCTTGAAAATGGCTTCAAAGTGGAAGCCGAAACGTTCTAATAGACTAGATTCTACCCGAGAACCTAGTAATTCTAATATTATCGACCGCGGAAGCCTTTTCGAACATATATATATATATATATATATATATATATATATATATATATATATATATATATATATATATATATAACCGCGTTTTAGATTTATAAAATCTCGACGTTTCGGCTTCCACTTTGAAGCCATTTTCAAGAGAATCTAGTTGATTTACTGCGAGGCCTCAGTCTGCCTACACTCCAGAGTTCAGGAGCTTTTCTAGTTGTCGAGATTTTATAAATCTAAAACGCGATTATATATATATATATATATATATATATATATATATATATATATATATATATATATATATATATATATATATATATACTCTTCCTACAACTGCCTTGCATCCTTCTCTATTCCCTGAAATTTTCGTCCAGTTTTGTTAAGATCTGTGACCACATCATCTTGCCATCTCAACCTTGGCCTTCCTCTTGAGCTATTGCCATATGGAGTTTGTACAGATATCTCCGATCCATTTTATCAGTTGGTATTTTATAGACCTTGTTATGCCCAGTTTTATAGACCCTATTAGTGGTCTGAATTCATCATATTACCTTATGTCTGAATTCATCATATTACCTTATGTCTGAATTCATCATATTACCTTATGCGTCAACATTGGAGTTCACGGAAATACAGATTCATACATTCTACGTAGTATTTTACGCCCAAATCTTCTTAGATCTCCCTCTTGCTATTTTGTAAAGGTCCAAGATTCACATCTATAGGTGTCTGGTCTACTAGGTGGTGGTCTACTGGTCTTATGAAGGACTAGTAGATTCGGACTTTACATTTTCGGTCATTAATTTTAGTCAATGTGATATCCAGATATTTGAACTCATTTACTAATGTTAACGTGGATGATATTTTATTGTCTTTCATTGTTTTTTTTTGTAGACACTTGTATTTTGTTTTATCATTCCTTCGAAATCCGCTTATTTTACCACTTTGATTCAGCCATGAGACAGTATATATAAATATTTATACATCATCATCATCAGCAGCCCGTATCAATCCATTGTAGGATGAAGGCCACTTCAGCCTGCTTCCAACTCCCCGGTCGGGAGATTTCCTCTGCTATTCGGGTCCAATATACTTAAGTAAGTAAAATCTCGACGTTTCGGCTTCCACTTTAAAGTCATTATCAAGAGAATCTAGTAGATTTGCTCCGAGGCCTCAATCTGTCTACTCCCCAAGAATCACAAATAGAAAAGGTTGTTGTTCATAACTAGTTGTGAACTCTGAGGAATAGGCAGATTGATGCTTCGGAGCAAATCAACTAAATACTCTTGATATTGGCTTCAAAGTGGAAGCCGAAACGTCGAGATTTTATTAATCTAAAACGCAGTTCTACCCGAGCACCTAGTAATTTTAACATTACCGATCGCGGTAGCCTTTCCGAACGAATTCTTTACAAGAATTATTGTGTATGACAAGGTTTAACGAGGAACCAATAGGCATTCCAATTCAATCAATTCAATCAAATCAATATTCCAAGGCAAATCAATCAAATCAATAAGATATACATCTTATTTTAATGATAAATTTGCACGAAGAAAACAAAATTGCTTCCCAAAAATATTACAGTGCTCGATGCCTCCATATTCGTCTGATTCAACTCCATGCGACTTTTGGTTATTTTCGAAGTTGAAAACTTTGATAAAGGCTTTGCGGGTGATGTTATATTGATTCATATTGGGTCTATTTTGGATAAAAAATAATAAAAACTATAAATAAATAATTGTTTGTTGTTTAATAAATCTGTTTTATTTAGCTAAAAATGTGAAACATTACGAAAAAGTACAGTATGCATTTTTATTAAGCCATCATATTTTTTATCAAGGATTATATATGATAAGAAAATTGCGGTGATAATTGTTCAACACGTCTAGCAGACAAGTTATTTGTACAGGCCAATTTTATGGGAATTATTCGTGACGCAACTAAGTTAAGTTATAAGATATTGTTTAATCAGTGTTGATTAATTTATGGGTTAATACATATATAAATCACTTAAATATAATTTTTCTATAAACTACTTAAGCAAATATAAATATTCTAAACCGAAAGAGCATTTAAACTACAGTCATGCGATTTTTCGAATCAGTTTAAATAATAACTATATTCGTTGGAATGTCTGCAATGAGCTCTAACTTAGAAAAAACACAATTTTAAATAACATGTAATTTTTAAAATACTTATGCATGGTTTGTTTGTCAAATTCTGATATAATACATTCACGACCTCTCCATAAAATAGTAGCCGTAAACTCGTACGTTCTGTATTTGTAATTGTTAAAATAATATTATGTTTCTTATAATGCCATTAAAAACTTTTTTATGGTTACTCAGCTTTAAGTTAGTTGTATTAAAGTACACTAGCAGTAGTTTTAAAGTACTTTCGGAAATTTAACCAACGATTCTTTATATTTTTTTGATCAAAAAGTTCCCCTAAAACATGTGTCCAAAATGCAATCATTTCCGCGGCTGATTGCTATTTCGATTGTCGTTGATTTAGATAGCTGATTGCTATTTCGATTGTCGTATTTATTTAGATCGGAAGAAATCAGTTTTTGTTGCATTAGCTTCTCAATGTTATATTTCATACATTTCAGCATAAATTTGGTTGGTTTTGTTGCAAAAAAAAAGGAAAGCTTACACATTATTGTCGTTTAATGTCAAGTTGAAATTACTAGCATTAATTTTTTATATTATAACACGTTTTAAACGATTGACATGATATTAAAAAACACATGATTAATTGTTTTATTAAATTAACTATTCAAAGTGCCCACCATCTCATTCCTGATGAAAAAAGCTTCGTCCGTTGATAACATATTGGGCAAAATTTGGATTCCTTTGGTTTTGCGCTAATATTTGGAATGTCCAACAAACCATTCATAATAATTTTTCTGTGTGAAAAATCAGTGCGTAGAGTGCGTAAAAAGAGTGTCTGTAGTCTTTATACATGCTAAGGGTAGAGTAATTGCTCTTTTAGTGTTCAATGTACAATCCAATGGAAAACTCCAAGTTGTTGCGCAACACTTCGAGTAGAAGTAGTACTTCTGGTAGAATCCTCTTCAAAAACATCGAAAATTTGTTCTTAGACTTTGTTCGAGGTCTGATTTTTCGCTGCCGCGCATTTTCTTGAAATTTTGGAACAACACTACCCGTATACAAAACTCTTGAGAAACTTGGATAAATATTTATCGAGCTGGAAGTGGTCTTTTTGGGTATCGTTGCTTGTAAATAAATCCTCCCCTTCAACATTTTGTAGAGCTTTTCTGTAACTACAAAGCATAACGTTATATTCGAGTATAGATTTTTTTTTTATTTAAATGTATACACTAACCTACACTGAAATCATTTTTGCTGCAATGTTCAAATAACAAACAAATTGGGTGACGTATGATGTGATTCGTAATAAAAAAAATATTTCAACAATGTTAACAACTACCAGTAACCTCACTTAATAACTCACAATGAATTGAATTATTTGGTACGAGACCTGGGATTGTCAAAACAAAAATCGGAACTTCTTGGTTCCAGACTTCAACAGGGGAACCTGTTAAATAAAAATGCAAGTTGTGCACTTTACCAAAAACGGAATGTAACATTTTCAAGTTTTTATAAAATGGAAGGACCGCTGTGTGTCTGTTGTGATATTAATGGTTTAATAAAATACCTTCCGAGTAGCGAATTGTTATAGATTCGTCGAAATACAGTCTAAAAGCAGTCTTGCTTTATAATGAAAACAAAAACCCATCTATTCCCCATTCTTTAGCCCATTCAGTGACAATGAAAGAAACCTATGACAACTTAGCAATTATTCTAAATCGCGTTAAATATGAACAGTATCAGTAGGATATTTGTGGGGATTTAAAAGTGATAAGTATATTGCTAGGGCTTTCACGGGACTTTACAAAGTATTGCTGATATTTTTTTGTCTATGGGACAGTTAAGACTGGCCTCATAGAACTTCTTTTGATTCTGGTGCTTCAAACATAAAATATGCCCCTCTTGTTAATCCAAAAAGGTGCTTTTTCTGTCACTCCATATTAAACTTGGACAAATGAAAAATTTTGCTAAAGCCATGGACAAAGACGGTAATGGTTTCAAGTACCAAGTATAAAGAAATATTTCCTCAATTAAGTGATGCAAAACTAAAAGAAGGCATATTTATTGTACCTCAAATAAGGAAGCTTCTAGGTGATTTCCGTTTTCAGGAAACATTAAATGAAACGGAATTGGCTCCTGGAAGTATTTTGTAAGTGTAGTGACAGGATTTCTAGGCAAAAGATGAAAACTATAGAAACCTCATACATGAACTCTTGAAAGTCTATGAAATAGGGTGTTGCATGTTCTTAAAAATTCATTTTTCACAATCCCATTTGGTGTTGTTTCTGGAAGATTGGGGTACAATAAGGACCGAGGTTTCACCAGGACATCAGGACGATGGAAGCAAGATACCAGGGATGCTGGAACCCGTCCATGTTGGGTGACTAGTGCTGGTTTTTAAAAAGAGTTGATGCTATAGAACACAAGAGGAAAAGGTGAAAGGTTTTGTTGCTGTATGACATTTAATGTAATATATATTTTATTCACATAATCCTCAGTAGTGTCTTTGCATAGATTTAACACGTTTTACACATTCATATTAAATAAATATTAGATTGTTAAAATATGTCGTCTTCTTTCTTTCCCCATTATCGAACCCCTGTATCAAAAAAACCGCTCTCGTTACAGTAATTATAGCTTATCATTTTCGCATTTAGGACTACAAAATACTTCAATACACCTATTGTCAGCAATGTTACATCAAAAAAGTTTAAATTCGTTGACCTGCGTAATCGATTAAGATAATGCCTTAGGAATTTTAGAAAGCAGTAGTCAAGACCTTTCTGGCTGATATGAGCGTCTTTTCCTTCTTCGGGGCGTGTTCGCTAGGTAAAATCCACTCTTTTGACTGTTTCTTCATTTCCTCATCAACAATCTCGAACCGCCTCAGAAATTCATTCGGATTACACTTATCTAAACTCCGCAGTGAAGTGGTTACTCGATTCCGTTTTTGGCCCACATTGAGCAATAAGCACCCTTCGCGTTGATAGCTTAGTCATGCTCAAATGTTCATGTAAGATATTCCGTGTGCATTCTTCCGAGATGTTTATCATCTTCACAATCTTTTTAAATTGCAACTATATAAACTATAGTTATTTTTTTACTGCATCCGAATTTTAAATTCATATAAAACCGCGGCTATTTCTTCCAAAGTGTCAAAAGTTGCTGGTCTATCGGCATAAACCAAATATTTAACATAATCCCAAAGAAAATAATCAAAAGACGTTAAATCACTTGACTTTGGTGGCCAATTAATAAGTCCGTTCCTCGAAATAATTTTCTCACGAAATAGTTCCTTCAATAAATCGATTGTTGGTTGGCTATACTACATGTGGAGCCGTCCTGTTGGAACCACATCTCCTCCAGATCAATACCATTCAAATTCGGAATTAAATAATTCACGTAGTCGAATAACAAAGTCCAATTTACTACGAATAGCGACAAATTAATAAATTTTGTTCTTTGTCGACAGCAATAGCGGAGATATTTTCCGTAACAGTGTCAAATGCGTCCGGAATTAGTTAATAATTCGGCGAATTCATTGCATCAGTTCAAATTCACGAAGTTTGGCACACAGAACACTGATTTTGATAATAAATTTCGATAATTTGCAAGATTTGCTCTGATGTTAAACGTTCCATGATGATTTGCCAAACTATACTGAATAATTTTGATGCTAGAGGAATGTAAACTCAGAGTTCGTTTGACCTCGACCCCTAACGGAAGTTCGGACGCATTAAAAAAAAATCACCCTTTACTTTTTTAACGCACGAAATTTGATTTTGTTTTTATGCGCTGCAAGGAAGTCAGAAATGCAATCACCTTTACGACCGCACCGTCATCAATCAGAAAAGTATTTGACTTTTCACAATATCCTTGAATTTTAAAATATATTAGATGGCAAGGCTGTAAATGAACAGTAACTTCAACAAATAGTGTGATTAGTATCAACACTTACTACTTATACAACCACTTATACATTTAGCAAGAATAGTTAGTTTAAATTTTAAAAAATTAATAGCGAATAGAAAAAATAGATATTCCCAATTAAAAATTAAACGAGCATTAAAGTTTTAGCTCCATTTGTTCAGCCGCTGTCTAAATGCAACTGGTTTGGAAAAATGAGACTGGCGCCGAAGGGCTGTTGATTGAGCAAAGTTTATATTATGAATTTTACTGCCTTTTCGTAACTGCGGGCGAGGATTTTTAAAATTTTTTGTATACATTGCTTAATACACTGTTGACTTTTAGTTTTGCGCCAATATAACCGCTATTAAATATACAACGAAATTCAACAATAAAGTCATAATCTCGAACGGATTTAATTTTGCAACTTTGTTAGTGCATTATTAATTTTTATTGGTAATGCAAACTGGGCAGCCGATTGCATTTTATTACCATCAGAAAATTCTGCGCCGTTTCACGCTGAATAATGAATAAATGCGATATAGTATTTTAATTAATGTTTTAATTTTGAATAAATATAAATTTTCGTTCGCATATTAAATGACGAAACTTTTTCGATTCGTCATTAACAATTCACGGGTTTAATCAGGGAATTTCAAATAGAGCTTATATAAAAAATTATTGTATGAAACATATGCTTATGCTTCAGACAATGGCATATTAATAAATTAAATATAATTTAATGATATCGGAGAACAAAACATTCATTGGTTTAACATTTGATTTTTAAACTAGACTGTTTGACGCGGTTGAACTTAATCTTTCAAAATAGGAATATACCAATAAATTTTAAATGTCTATATCATGAACGGGAGTTAAATCTGCACCATCTGCACCATCTCACCATCCCCTCGCAGAAGCAGCATTTTGGATATCGCGGTTATCGCGATAGTTAGTATAATGATGGCTGTCAACTCGAGTATGACTTCAGTCATGGCCATTAATGTTGCTGAGCGATTGTTGAAGAATTATGGCTTTTTAGTGGCTCAAATAGGCGAGTCTTCAACCTACATAGTCTTCCTGCCATGGCAGTCGTATGCTGGGTATTTAAGGTCATGAGGATGCAGAATTGGTACATGTGGTCCAGCCTATTTGGCTTTTCGCACTTGACCTTTAGCTGGCTTTTTGGCGATTTTTTTCCTCATGGAGGAAAATGGTTCCCGGATCATGGTTTCCTTATATTTTGTTATATGAATGCTCATATGCAAAAGCCCTACTTTATTATTTTCACTTTTAACAAGTCTTCAGTTACTAATATTTATATTATGGTCATGATCGAGCGTATGTTGGACATTACAAAATTTTTCATTTCTCCCATCTCCAATGTAGGCAATATCTTCTTTATATCTGGTTAATATGAATTTTATAGTTTTCCCAACATACCTTTGAATACAATCTCACAAAAATCCTTGATTTTTCCTCCTCTTTATCTTCCTCTTTATCTTTTAGATTATGGTACCCACGGTTTCTCTTAACTATAGTTTATAGGCTGTCTTAATGCTCACTTGTTTCAAAATCTTGTTAGTTGTTCTGATCCTTTTGAAAAGTCGAAAATGTTTTCAATAATTTCTTAAATTTATGTTTTCTAATTAATCTGTCTACAATGTTTTTATTATAACCATTTACATAGACCACCTGCCGAATCAATCTGAATTCTTTGTTATAACTATCTTGGTTTAAAGAAAAATCAATTCATCTGTCTACAATAATAAGATTTAAACTAGCCATTTTGTTATGGAAGCTATGATTTGAATCGGTAAGAATGTATCGTACACTCTGTATGTCTCCTCACGTTACACATCTTACCATTAATATTCACCTGTGATTGTCCTTCTCTTTTCAAATACGCCTTAGGAATCTCTAAAAAAGTGGTTATGACCTTTTTGGCTAATGGAAGCGTTTTCGTTTGTCTTCTTTTTCCTCAGACGCGCTTGACGTAGAGTTCTTTGGAGACGATTTTATGATGATTTTTTATCTTCTTTTTAGACATCCCAGATATCGTTTCTTGTTCTGTAATTCGCCGTAGAGGATATGGTTCAACATCCTAGTGTGCTGCATCCTTTGACAATGACCTAACTGTCTCAGCTGAGCTTTTATGATCTGGGAGTCTATGTTCTAACTGTTAGCTCTTTCAAATACTTCCACATTAGTCTGATAGTCTTGCCATTTATTCTCAAAATTTTCTGGAGGCAGCCTTGATGAAACTTCTCAAGTTGTTTTATTTGCTTCCGATACAGAATCCAGGATTCAGCTCCATACAGAAGTGTGGGAATTATAATAGCATTGTAAACACTGATTTTAGATGTTCAAAATTATTTTAGTGTTTCAAAGATTGTTGAAATGTTGATTATGGGTAAAAATAATGAAACAGTCTTTAAAATTGCTACTATTATTATTATATACTAAAATATTTTCTGCTATTGAAACTGAATTTATTAAATATATTTTTTTGTATTTCTTCCTCCTAGAATGAAAGTAATATCATAACTATCAAGATGATCATTAACAATTGCGTTTTCTGTCTTTGAGACTATTATTATTGTGCTGTCTATTATAGGTCTATTAAAAAAAGTGCTTAGACATGGCACGGAACATGAGAAATAGTAATTATAAAGAACCATGTCTGGCCAATAAGTCAATATGAGTTCTAGTTAAAACTTTCTATTAAAGTTCTTTCAAATGATCTTTGAGTGGTAATATACTGGGTTTAGTAACGTATTTGAATACTAAAAGATTACTTTCGTGTAATGTACGATAATTCATTATAAAATTGAAATCAATTAATTATTTTTAGAAAGTATAAATATTTACATATTAATTACATTATATTTTCACAGCCTAATTTGGCCTTATCAAATCCAAAATTTATCAATACTTATTTTAAGCATTTATTTTTGCTATTAACATGGATGTTACGGTTTGTTAATTCATTAATTTTTTACTTAGGATTTTATTTTCAATAATATATATGATCTTGCATTTTTCTTTTGATTCAAGCGCAAGGGTAATAATAGTCCTACTGTAGGAATTTCACTTTGTTGGTTACTGAATATAATGATCCTATAGTAGATTAAATAATAATATAAATAATTTTGTCATAATAACATAGTGTAAAACAATGCCAGTATTCAACACACTTTCTTAAAACACTAACTTATTTTTATATACATGAGGAATGGTATAACTTGGTCTGGTTGTATTTCTAAAAGATCATTTTCTTGTATTGGTAGCAATAATAATTTCTGGCAATAATAACCTATGCTACCAGAAAAATATATTTTTCTAAATATTCTGGCCGCTTAAGAAATTGGTAATAATTATTGTGAGCTAGATGTGGACAATAGAGCGACTGTTTAAATATTTTGAAAGTAGCATTATGGATATAGTGAATGAAGGGTAACTGTGAATCTTACAATAAAATACATTTTCGTTGTTCTGTTTCCTTTCTCTCTGTTTTTCTGCTTATGATGATGTGCCGAATTAGTGAATAATCAACAAAAAGAACTCCCTCAAACCCTCAAAATTGTCGCCATGGCCTTGCTAATGTAGTAAAAGTAATATTCCATAGTTCGTACTTTTCAGAGCGTGGAACCCATATTTTATCCTGCATACCTGTATTCTTTGAACATAGCTCTATTCAAAAGTCATAGGTTTCATAGTATATTTTACTTTATTAGTATAGTATATATTAACTACTAGGGCATAATAAAACTATTTGTATTGTTATCTTTATTTATAAATAAAGAATTTTACTTCATTTCTCGATGCGATTTAAACCGAAGATCAGGTCGTCGATCACAATTTCTCGAAGAGCAGCTGTGACTACAGATCTTGGTACTTGTTTGAGAACTTTTAGCGGAAGTAGGAGTATCAAACACTACCGTGAACCCGTATTTGCGAGGCATAAGAATGGTGCCAAAGAGCTAATGGTGAATAATTATGTATATCAAAGACGCAAATACTTTTGCTACACCAGGATTTTTTTCCCCTTTCGAATAAATGCTTTTAGATAAATCAAATCCTCTTTTGGAATCTTTGGTGTGAAACACAAAAGTCAAAGAGATGTACCACTAAACACTAAATCACTTTTTTTAACTTCTCTATGTCCGTTTTGCTAAGCATGTTAGTATCATCAGGAAATGATTGAATCTTTGAGTTTATTTTTTAAATACATTTCGGATAAACAGCATTAAATATTTAAATTTTGTATATGACCTGTATAAGAATTATCTTTAGAATACTGTCTGGGTAATTCATACTTTCAAATGAACGATGGGCATTATTTACAGAAGTAAAGTCTGCCAATGGGTTTGAATTTATCTTATATCGATATTTATATGCGTTGATTTAAAAATCTGATAATTAGAACCTTAAAAATAGAAGCCAATTTTTTGTTTATGTACATTTACGACACGTTCACTGTTTGAAATGATGGAACCAGTTAAAAAATCCTAGTTTATGCAATAATATTTTTAGTAATTTTATTAATAAATGACAAAAACACCATAGTATGCAATATTCGATTATTAAGGATGGCAGATCTATAAAATATCTCAAGAGATCTTAAGCAATATGGTTCTAACTGAAGGTGATCCATACAACATTTGATAATGTTGTAAGAGGCGTTCCAATAAAAAGAAAGTACTATAAAACAAAAACGAAATTATTAAAACAATTCCGAGAAGAATTAAGAAGAATATTCAAATGAAAAAAAGCGGTGGAAAAGTGGATAATCGTGCAGTGGAGGAAACATAGAATTTTTACAATTTCAGCGAAAAGAATATAGAAGTATAGCCAAGGAGATGAAACAAACAAATCAATCCTAACTAGAACACTCATAGCTATAAACATCAAATAAATTATCAAAATTATTCAATTAAGTATAAGCAAATTCAAGACAACGATTATCATATCCAGAAACATGATAGTCGTTCAGCCGGTAATTTTAATACATCGAACTGGTTTTTGATAAATCTCAATGATCTCAGGTTACATATTCTCAAGCCAAGTAAAACTAAATGTTTGTAAATAAAATGCTATATAAATTTGCTTAAAGAACTTAGTCTATAGACTTCTAAGGTAAACATGTTTTATGGACATGCATTGATACTGATATAAGTATTATTTTGTAGAAAAGTGATGAAATTCAATTCGAATATATGGTAAAGCAGCAGTAATAAACGATTATAATTTGGTAAACAATATGCAAGCGGTTTTCGAAGCCATTTTCGGGTTTTAAAATGTGGACAGTTTCATATGAGTGATATTAACATGCTTAGACCAAGAGTACATGTGGAATTTATCATCAGCTTTTATTCGCCTACTAGAGGGGGTTTCGAGAAATTGTTAAACGAATTACCAGAAATCAAACTGCTGTAATATGATGTTGATACGCATGGTTTGGTAATCGAAGAAGAGTTGACACCAGATGTTGAAGGCACACAAACGGTTTTTAACATAAATAAATCAAATTACCATTTATGGCCATAACAGGTGGATTTTTAACAGCCCAGTCTACGGCCGATGATCAAGGACCACTTATAAGTGTTTGAACGTTTCATCATCGAATAAGGTCATTTGGACTGCAACATTATCGGTCCTATCTTGTGTTATGTCTGACCAGTGATAGCCCACTGTTACGAAAAGGCAAACGTGTTACGTGTAACGGAAAGTACTTTCAAAAATTTCAACTACCGTTCTTCATATTATTTTAAAGAAAATAGTTCTTTACAACAAAAATGAAAAACCTAGGGAGCCGGTCGCGCTGGCGCGAACGGTAAGAGCAGCGGCTTGCCGCTGTTGTGACGGAACCGCATTGGCGCGGTACTTGGTTCGATTCCAGCGCTCGGATGGTTGTTTTCTTTTATTCTTCTGTTCGTCTTACTTCCTACCCCCCACCTCCTCAGTTACACCAGTTGAAGGCTGGGTAAGGCCAGATGCCTTCTGAGAAGTGTTTTACGTTGGCCACTCGTCAGTCGGTAGGCTTCGTGATATACTTATGAGTAAGTTCATAACCAAGGGTTAATAGCCTGAGGGGGGTGCTGGCCTGGGTTGTCGGTGGCTGATGACCGAGCTTCGGAACCCACGTTAAGCTGTATGTCTCTAACCTCAATCCTTAACCTTTTTATTTAAACCTAGGGGTTCCGAAAATAAATTGAAAGTAATTTAATTAAAAATCAAAAAGCTTTGATAAGAATTAACATTTTAAGCAAATATATATAAAAGCATATTTGCCAAATCTTAATCGGTTATTTCTTAACGGCTAAACTAGTAAATTAACTAATGAAAATTGTCATTTTTTAAAATTAAGAATCATGCCCTACAGCAGCAAGAACGATATGGCAACATCGCCCCGACAAAGAATGTTATTTCAAAATTGCGACAAATAATGGGTCTTTCAAATTGAGCGGTTCTTTTAATTATTGAATAAAACACAGATGGCTTAGACCTAGGCGTGAATTTGTTTATATCTAGTCTCATTTCAGAAGTGTGATGTATGATATTTATAAAAATGGAGTCGTACATAATCAACAACGCGCTAAAATTTTTGAATTATCTTATGAAAATGGGCGTTCAGTGAAAAATAATTTTAGAAAATTACGTGATATTTACGGTTTGCACAATCGTCCATCTGTAAGTACTATACATCGAATTGTTTAAAGATTTCAAGAAACTGGTATGGTGGAAGATAAAAGAAGAAGATAAAAGAGTAGTATATAGTCGTAGTGGTCGTTCTCAAGAGAATATTGATTTGGTAGGTGAAAGTGTTGCTGAAGACCCAGAAATTTTCATTAGTCGAAGTTCGTAACAATTTGGACTCGGTGAATCTATAACATGGCGTATATTACGAAAGGATTTAGCTCTGAAAACATATAAGGTTCAAATAACACAGGAGCTAAAGCCACTGTGCCATTCAAAACGTCGTGCATTTGTTAATTGGATTGGATATAATCTTTTCAGATAAAGCACATTTTGAAATTGGTGGCTACGTTAATTAACAAAATTGCCGCATTTGGGGTGAGGAAAATCCAGTATCGATTCATGAGAAATCTTTACTACATCCGTCCAAAAGAAAATGAAATTAGTACCACTGTTTTTAAGGCTTTCTCAAAATTAGTTTAAGTTATTTCATGTGCTTACAAAAGTTGGTAATTTGTTGACTAGTGTTATTTTATTATCAAATAATACCTTAAGCGGCCAATAAAACATAAAAGTGAATTCCGATCAACTTAAATAAATACGACGATGAGTCGTTGCCAATTGTTTAGAAAATAAATATAAGTTCTGATCTGTTTTCCAAGGAAATGGTTGCATTTTGGATACATGTTATGAGGAAACATCTTATTCAAAATTATGTAAAAAAATTGTTGGTTCAATTTACGAAAGTACTTTTTCTTATGCTCTGTACAGTTAAGAGTAAGAGTATGTTATGGAATGGTTTTGCTTATGGAAGCGGGTCATCTCTAGACTTTATTAGATCCAGCATGACAGCACAATGTTACCTTTAAGAAGTTATGGAGTTATCGTCCACCTTAATCGGCTGGTAGATCCGATTTTTCAATACAATGTTGCGTGGCCGTGTGTTAGGGTGAAAATATAGTTTATGTTTGTTCAAGTTATCCAACACTGTGTAGATGGAGTCTTTCATAGACCTAATTAATTTACTAATTTAAAACTAATTAATTACTCATTAAAGGTTACATTCGAATCCTTACTTTAGTTTTTAATTAATGTTTCATTTCAAAAAAGCTGACGATTAGTTTGAGTGAAATATTGTGTTTTAATTAACATTTTAACAAGACAATAGAAGTCTCTACTGATTAGTTAAGTTAAATTAAAATAATATTTATTTTAAGCATTCATTTGAATGTTTTTGAACAACAAATTATATTTTTCTTAATCATATCTATAAATATAATTGGATAGTATAATTATTTTACCCCTAACTCTTATACCATTAACTGTATATAAGCTGAAATTTTATATTTATTTAGAATCTCATTACTGTTAATATATATTTGTAATTCATATAACCAGTTTTAAGTATTCCATCGTGCTAAGCTTGGCATGTCGGTATTTCACACCACAGCAAATTCTAAAATATAAAACAAGGGTGATAAACTCAGTTTTTGTACACATTACATTTTTATAATTGAAATGTTTCAATATTTGTCTGTACGTGTATTGAATTATGTACAAAATCTGGCGCGTATTACATATGAAAAAAAAATGTTTGTTTAGCAATTAGTATGTCTGGAAAGTCAAAAGTGAAACTTAACAAGGCAATCTCAGGTCAATATTTTTCTTTTAGGTGTTCTTATTTTTTATTTAAAGAATCGTGACTGAAACTGTTGTTTTACATACAGGAGGTATGTGTTAATAAATCGATATTATTTGATTATTTTCCACCATAAATTTAGGAATTTTAGCAAGGTGTAGCATATAGTGTAAAATTAAAGGAGTCGTATTAAACCACTATTTATCGTTTTCCCTTATTCTCCATATTTATCAAACTTGACATCTTTGATTATCATTTAACATAGAGACTACATAATTTTCTGAACCCGAAAGCCTTATCATATAAGGAGAGTGTAAAAACACATCGGGACCAATTCTGTTTGGATAAGTCTCAAATGTTTTAAGAACGTGGAATAATAAAATTTGGAATAATGGAATGGAACGGAATGGAATGGAACGGAATGGAATAATAAAATTTGTGTTCTAATTTATTTCTTATATCATTTTTATTCTTTTTTTATTTATTCCTATGCCTATCTACCTTCTGCTTCAAGGTTTCTTATATAGACTGATTGTCCTGCCATATATTTCATTCTCCATCTCTTCCTATCCAGGGTCATCCGCTTAATACCGTCCAACTCTATTCCCCCATTTTTGATCGTTCCTCAATCAATCTTTCTCTCGGCCTTCTTCTATCATTTTTCCCGATTGCTTTTGCTTCGTGAGCTTGTTTCTGGAATTTTGCAGCTATGTCCGATTTGATAACTTACATCTGCAAACTGCCAGAAAACAGGCTCACAAAACAACCTGTATGAATTTTTTATTTATTGACTTTATTTGTTGGTTCTGTCTATGTATTTCATTTCTTATTCTGCCTTCTTGTTTTATTCTTGCTCTTACGAAAGAATCGTATTTCCATTGCAGTAATTCGTGTCTTATGTTTTTCCATGTCTATAATATATAATATCGTTCGTCTTACTTTTTTTACTACTTCTCTTTTTATATTCTTTGAGACTTTGCTCTTAACTAAACTTGAAGATATTTGTCACTAAACACCAAGTCACTTTTTTGAACTGCTCGACGCACGTTTCGCTAAACATGTTAGCATCATCAGGAGATTATTTAATCTAGAAAAAGTGTTTTGGTGTTTAGTGGTAAATCTCTTCTTCTAAAAAGTTTAGTGTTTCACATCAAAGGTTCCAATAAAAGAATTGAATTTCGCTCTTGTTCATAAATGTGTTCATCATATTGAAAATTTTACCTGCTTTTCCCATTCTCTTATGTATTTTATTTTCTATTTTGCCATTACTTTCAATTATTGTTCCTAAATACTGATAACACTGACCTTCAATTTTTTTTTTATATTTTCTTCACTTCATGAGTCAAACCACACTAATTTTGGGCTTAGAAAAACGAATATAATAAAGAAAAAAAATTATTAGCTCTAGTTTCTGTTGTATACAATAGGTGGAAGTATTTTATTTTAATGGATTAAGAGAAAACGATTCATTTTAACTATATATGTCGACAGCATTGAAAATCCATTGGCTGTTGAGTCTGAAGAGAATCGTATGGTGGCTATATGAGATCGTTTTCTTTTGGCTTGCATCTTGTAAGTGAGTTTCAGAACATCCCTGCACACAGATCAGCAGTAATCCACAAACATTGCTTCATTCCAGTAGCCCTGATATCGTTATTCCATAGCAGAAATATCGAGATCGAATTCTTCTCTGTGTTCATCACTGACAGCTCCACAACTAGGAGGGAAAAGTCTAGGTGGGAATGCAGAAAATTGATTTTAAGGAATCCGAGTTTTTGGTATTTTTGCAGAAGTACTGTCACTGAGTATAGTTGAGTATAGTTATCTCTTTTGTTGCCTAAAATCTACGAATAACTCTCTTTAAGGCTTCCCAAGCTTCCTTTTCTTTCCCCTCTAAAATGCGGTCAAACGGAGGATCCTTTACAAGTTGTCGAATTTGTATATAGCTCCCTTAACATTTGCATCACTTAACATACGAAATTTTTTTCTTAAGTACTTAAAGGCCTGTCCTTATTGGTTCATGCCTTTGATAAAATTTTTCATCACACTCAGCTTTATATCGTGGAAGAAGAATATCTTTTGGGTCCACGAGAAGCTCGACAACGACATTTGTTTGGTTTGAGTTAAGATTTCTTGCAGGCCAATGTTATTTCACCACAAATGTAACAAACATTATTTATTAAATTTACACATTTTCGAGGCCTTTTGATTTAATAAGTTTTACACTTTAAAAAACACTTCAAAACCAGAAATTCTGCACTAGTTATAACAGAAACAATATGAAAGTTACAGTTACACTCCTCTTGTTATCATCTTGCATGAGTGACTCAGGATACCATTTTGAAATATCTATGTTTCATCCAAATAACCAAAATTGAACAGATATTCATCTTTGATATTTTGATACATCTTCAAAAATTGGATTCGTTTAAAGGCAATATCTGGAAGTTCCATCAGGCGCCTATGTGGATTATTTTTACTCCATTTGAAACCAATTTCTTTTAGAAGTGTATGAAGCGAAGTTTTACATCCATCAAAGAGCTTCATATTCTTTAGTTTTTCATGAATACTTTCAAGATTAACCATTTGTTCTGAGATAGTTCAATAAAATTTGATAAAAATACAATATTACCATGTAAATCTACTCACTTTTTTTATACATTTTATAGATTTGATTGCGAATTGAGCCCACATCAAGATGATCTAGATTAGTTACTCATTTTTGATGTTGACGCTTTTTCTTGGTGATGTTAACATTTCGTTATTCTTTAACTTTTTCGAAATTGCACTAACTGTACCATTACTAATATTTAGTGCAGCTGAAACTCTCTAAAAAAACTCCAATTAACCATGAGACCTACTAAGTTATTAATACATACCTCTCTCACAGCGTTTAAAAAAAGCGTTCCTGTTTAAAATAACTGATAAGACGGACGAGACAAGCTGCTTACACTGACCGTTTAACGGTTTTGGCATTTTTTTGCAATTATAATAGCAGAGTTTTTACTACATAACTCACAAACAGAAACTAAACCAGAAAATAGTTAAAACAGCAAAGAATACAGTACAAATAATTCAGAAACGTTTGAAGGCACAACTCAAAAACGATCAAAACATGTAAATGACAGAATCTACGAAAAAGTTGGGTAAGATCGGCAACACTGTCCAGAACTACAAACCTAAATGTTATCTTGACAGCGAATTCACAGAATGTAATCCGCCGGCTCACCGTATTTTTATCCTATTCTAATAGGATTAGAGAAAGAAGGAAAGAGAGTGCTTTGAACTTTAAATTATTTTTTCTTTCTTATGTATTTAAATTAGCAATAGATTTATCTAGATTGATGACGTGCAATTATTGTTTCCCTGAATGACCTATAACTGGTATTCCTTTGACTCTGTAAAAGTGCTAAAATATCATGATCTATTGCACCCCGTCGCTTCAGGCAATTATCAGTATTTGAGGTGGGGTGAGCGATAAGTGTGAAAGAAGCAGATTTAAGTTTTCGTGACCATTGGTCAATGTTACTTCCAGCGTTGTCAAGAACGATATATTAGACTTGGTTTACGAAATCGACATGAAAATATCCGCTGTAGTAAACTTTACTTTACTGATTTCCGATGCCAACGCCTGTTGCTAAACATCGCACAACAAGACGCGTCGCTTAGGATGGTGGCAAGTTAAAATTGAATGGGACCTAGAATGGAACTCTATTTGATTTAATGATGAGTGTAGATTTTATTTTGGTGGTCATGATGGGCTGTAGGTATGATTTTTGGGGTGAAATGCGACATTTTATCTTCTCATAAGAAGACAGAGAAGACTAGATATATAGCTGTCACACCAGGTATTATAGCAAGCAACAATTAATCAATTTGAAGATTGTGTAAAATGCGCCTGGGATATGTTGCTGCAAGATGACATAGGCCATATAATTCGGTACATAATTCTCAGAGTCACCGAATGTAATAACTGCCGTAGTGGACCTCCATCCATCATTTGTCACCAACCTCCACTGCTGGACGTAAGCCTGTCTTAAGAGCTTCCACTGTGTTCGGTCTTAGGCCGCTTACATCCAGCTTGTTTTAATGCGTTTTATGTCATCCGATTATGGTCTCCATTCGAGGACTCGTTTTGTCCACCTATCATCAACCGCTCTCGCAACATGACCCGGCCACTTCCACTTGAACATCGCTATTCTTTCTACGGCATCAATCACTTTCGCTCGTTTGCGTATTTCTATATTTGGTATTCGATATCTAAGAGAAACTCTCAGCATTGTCCGTTCCATGGCTAGTTGTGTCACCCGGATTTTTCAAATTGTCTGTTTTGTCATTGTTGAAGTCATGTGAGAACTGGAAGGACACACTGGTTGAAAATATTTCTCTTCAAACAAATCGGCAATTTGGAGTTTAACATATATCTCAGATTTCCGAAAGCAGTCCAGGCAAGTTCTGATTGTTTGATTATCTCTGCTGATACTAATCTCGTGGGCCTACTCATTATTAATTTTTTGTGTCAAATATAGGTGACATTTTTATATTTTTTGTCATTATATCATGGTGTATATAGAAATTACAAAATTAATTCAATAGAATATATATTTGAGGGTTTTGTATTTATTTTTGCTTTCAAGTATATGTAGCCATTGAACAGAACTGACCCTGATGGTACATCCATATTTTTTCCAGATCATAAACATTTGTTTACATTTCATAACTTTACATTTAGAAAAAGTACAAAACCTGAACTGTTAAATATTACAAATTTCATTGAATATAATTAGTTACACTTTAAGTTATGTATGGCTTATCCATCAGTAATTATTGCTACTACAAATATGAAGTGATTGCCCGTCCAATAAAAACTTCCTCTAGAAAAAATATTACCTTAATTATAATAATTAGCATATTAATTTTTAGTACTGCCTCTGATAATTAATCAAAATGCTAAAATATTTTTAAAACATGTAAAAGTCTTTAAGGTTAATTAATTAAAACTCGAGACCAAGTTCCTAATACAAATAAACTTATTGAAATTAGTTCATGAAGTGGGTAGGTAAACACTTTAAGTTAAAGTTAATTTTGGAAAAATGTTTATGTAAATATGAAAGGTAAAATTGAAAATGGTGTCTTGAGAAGGCGGGAAGCTTTCTTCAGTTCTTTCGTAGTTACCTTAAAAGCTTTTGTCATACATGCTTTACTTATTAAAAGTGCTGTTAATTCTTTCATTTTAATTTTAATATTATCAAGTGGGAATTATAGTTGTTCCTTTTTCAATATACTCTTGAGATTATTTATGTAATACGACAGATCATTTTGCATTAACATTAATGATAAGTAGATTTTATTGTATTGTAAATTTGTAGTTTTAGTTTTATTTGCCTTATTACTACATTATAATGGTGTTTTGCTAGTGGTAATATTTTTGTGATAATAAAAAGTACTATAAAATGAAAAAGTAAATTTAGGAATAATTAAAGACACATTTATTGTATTCGTTTATGCAGAAAGAAATAAAAAGCTTGTACACGAATGTGTATATGACTGAATACGAATCATCTCATAATAATGCTAACAATTCAATATTAAATTGCAAATAGAAATTATTATTGGCTTGACGCAAAAATATTATTTACTAAAAATTACATTTAATCTGTTCGAATTTTTCTGAAGTTATGTATTTATGCGTTTATTAACTGCACGAATTAATGCTCTGGTTTTTAGGTAACAGCTCATAATAAACGATTCTCTTCCAGTCTCACCAACTGAATAATATCCTTCTTCGGAAGTAAATTGGCTATCGCGCTGGTTGAAGGGGCATCTTCACGCTTTTACCGTGATCACTTACGCTTAACATTATTATATACAATCCATTATTTATCACCTGTCCTTTAAAAATGGACTAATTTCATTGCGCTTCAATAGAAAAAAGCAAGCCTATTTAATTTTTCTCCGTGAACTCATGCAGCATTTATATATCGGCATTGTTAACCACTCCAACTTTACATAATCGCATTGACACTGTAGACTGGTAGATTCTGAGAATTTTTCCGATTTTTTGGGTTGTTCTATGCCTATTACCTTCAATTAGCGCCAATATTTCGTTGACATTAGTCTCGGCTGGTCGTCCAAAACGACGTGCATAGCTAAGATTAAAATTATTTTAACGAAACTTTCTAAAACACTAACGGCATCTGGAATCATCAACGGCACCCTCACCGTACACAGTACATATTTTCTTTTGGGTCTTCGAAGTATTTTCAGGCGAAGGCTTTCCGACATAGGGAAGCATAATATGTTAAAAATGTACGTTATTTTTCTGCCATATTTAATCGTTAACAAAATTTAAAAAACAACTAAATTACACATATTATCTCAAGTACTCGCTTGTACCAAACAATTTCAAAAGTTTATTTTGATATTATAGTGTTAGATGTTATTGTGATGCAATAACATCTAGCGCCAAAAACTGGACGAACTTTTGCATCAACCCAATATTAAGCAATAATGGGCGATAGTGCACATTAACTGCTTCAAAAATTATATGTGAATACTCTCTATCACAGATTTCCAAACGTATTTGATCTACCGCCCAAATTTTTTTCTTCTTTAAGTGGATAAATAGATAAATGCACCGACCAATTTAAATTATTTTATGTATCTATATTTTTACTTACGTCGACACAGGAAGAAAATATATCGTTGCCAATAAGGTATGTACAAGTTTAAAATTATAAAATTATTTATTGAAATCGAGTGAAGAAACATGTATTACACATCAAAAATAACTATAACGAAGGATAATATTCTCTCGTCGTATAATTTCTTCTCGTCTAATTTCCTCTTTATCATATTTGTATTTGACACGTTTCACCAACACTGTAGCTTCGTCAGAATGATGTTGACAATGACCCCAAGAAGTTAGCTATTTGATGTTCATCTTCTGTAGATAGGGCAGAAGAGAAATATTTCAATATAGTTTTAGGTGTTTAGAGACAACGTCAGTTTTTTCTTTGTTGTTTCTGGCTATTTTTGTGATTATTAACTGGAGAATTGGGTTTTTTTGGAACTTTGGCATGAATGGCGTAATTTGTTTGCTGACATCTGACAAAATTTTTCAACTCACAACAATACAAATTTCATTCAACAGTATAGTTTATAATAGCGTTGAACATGTAAAATGTTGTGCCTGGGAATTGTGCCGATTTGCGAAGAGCATTGATTTTCTATTACCATTGAAGCAAACTGCGACAGAATCGCATCGAATGCTTGTTGAAGCTTACGATGAGCATGCTCTTGGTAAATCATAGTGCTTTGAGTAGTTTAAAAAATTCAAAAGTGACGATTTTGACGTAAGAACGAAAAACGTGGAAGACCACCGAGTTTGAAGACAGCGAATTCGCCGCAATTGTAAGCGTTGTTGGATTAGGATGACGCTCAAACGCAACTACAATTCGCAGATCGATTAAATGTGACACGAGAAGCCGTCTATATATATTTGAAACCTAACTGAATGAAAGACGGCAGGAAAGCTGAAAAACCACTTGCGAAATGTTGCTCGCCCGGTACAATAGAAAGTCATGTCTCCATAAAATTGTGACTGGCGATGAAAAGTGGATATATTTTGAGAATCGTAAGCGTAAAAGATCATGGGTAACTCCAGGTGAATCATCGACATAAAGCGCAAGGCCAAATCCATATGGACGAATGACTTTGTGTTTGATGTGATCTATTATCTGCTGTAGCATTTTTTCTTCTTTTATGTTGACTAACCAACACACTTAGAAAAATAAAATGGTCTTAAATAGCGATAAAGCAAATTCGATATCTTTTGATTGTATAATTTAAGCTATATGAAAATGAACCAAAAATGGACCGCTGGTTTCATCGCTTCAAAATTGAATATATATATATATATATATATATATATATATATATATATATATATATATATATATATATATATATATATATATATATATATATATATACGTATATATCTTATAGTATTTTTAACCGGATATAATTAATTTTGTTTTTAATTATGTAATTCCTTAAAAAAATATTTTCATGTTATTTCATGTATTATTTCCAATACTAAATTTTAGATACATAACTGATATCATATTATTGAAATCATATTCATATTATGTTATCACGATATCATTCTCGACGCTTTTATTCATAATTTTATACAAACGATTTGAATATTTTAAAATTGTAAAATAATACAATAATCCTCTTGTCATGAACCATGGAAAATTGATATCATGATTATAAGTAATTTCATGAAATGTATTCAATAACTTATCAGAATATGAGTCGTATAGCAGACACTAAATTTTTATTGAAGGGTTGTGGTCACGCGGCCCACACGCGTCTTTTTGAGGACCCACATCGACCGGTTTCGCCCGCAATCCAAACAACATGTCAATCAGATCGTTTCATTTTGTTTGTGATGAATAAGAACATCATTCCTTTTTACTTAATTAAAAAGAAAATTATTATGTGAATGCATTAGGTAAATAGATACTTTTTAAGAATTGGAAAGGTGTTAAGGCGGGATATAACAAATTACCGAGAAACTAGAGATTACTCCGTCGAAAAACTAGAAAATAATAAAATAGATGGGATAAAAAGGATGACAGCCTGAATGGGAATGAAAAAGTAAATGACTTTGAGAAATAAAGGAAAACACGGGTTAACAGAAATGAACAAAAATATAGGAGGAGCAAACTATAGAGAGAACAGGAATGGATAACATGCAATACCTGGAATGTAATAGAAATAAATGGGAAGGAACTGGAACTAGTAAAAGAAATAGAAAACACATTAATAGAAATACCAGCAATAACGGAGACCAAAAAGAAGGGTGGGGGAATTACCTCGCTTGAGAATGGTTACGTATTGATATATAGTGCAGTGAAGAAAGGTGAAAAGGCAAGAGAGGGAATGGTATGTATGATAAAAAAGAAACATATCGATGCAATACGACGCCAATAATATATTAGCTGCAGAATACTAAGAATAGATCTAGATATACAAGAAAATAAAACGCCGAATTTAGTCATATGCTATGCGCCTAATGAGGGTGCCAGAAAACTTCAAAAAGTAGAATTCTGGAATACACTACAAGACATTATCGAAGAATGCGCAGGAACGCTTGTTATAACTAGAGATATGAATGCTAGAGTGTGAAGAAATAAAGGAATATGGGGTGATGTAATAGGACCTCATGGAGAAGAAACGCTGAAAAAAACAGAAAGCTATTACTACAGTTTTGCCTTGAAAATAATTTAATAGTCGCAAATGGTCAATTTCAACACAAAAGCATACATAAAATAACAAGGGGAGTATCAACTAGAGGAGAAAAATCAAGATTATAGCATAGCGAGAAAAACAGAACGGAAATAAATAAATTATGTAAGAGTAAAGAGACGGTATAAAATTGGTAGTGAAAATCAGGAAATAGGAAATGGAGCAGCCAACTAGACAAATAAAATACTGGCAAGGAAATAATCAAGTCATACAAAATGAGACAAAAGGACATCAGGGAGAAATATCAGAGACAATTTGAGAAGGAATGTGGGAGAAAATAATATACAGGTGAACAAGAACGGTCAAACTGAAAAGTAGCATAATTATGTCAGGAAGAAAAGCTTGTGGATATAGCAGAAAGAGTGGAAATCACAAAGGTTACAGATTGGTGGTACGAGAATGGGAAGAACGAGATTAAGACAAAGAAGATTTTATGGATAAAGTACCTAGTAAGTAAAACACTGGAGGAAAGTGAAAAATGCAAAGAGCAGACTAATATTAAACTTGAAGAGATTTACCACTAAACACCAAATCACTTTTTTGAACTTCTCGACGCACGTTTCGCTAACTATGTTAGCATTATCAGGAGATGCTTTAATCTCTAAGACTAATATGCCAAGGTTAAAGAAGCGAAAAGAGTGAATTCGGATAACAAATGGAAAAGAATAGTACAAAAAACATAAAATTGTTTTACATATTATTTAAAAATGTAAGAAATAATAAAGACATAATCCAAAAGCAGGTAAATGACAAAAAAGGTAAACTATTGATGAATGACGAATGCATACTCGAAAGATGGAGAGAGTCCTTCCAAAACTTACTATACCCGGACACCATCAACATACTAGACAAAAATGAAGAAGTAATAGATAATAAAACTCCAGCAACAATAAGTGAGCACTTAATAACTGAAGAAGAACTAACAGAAGCTATAGAAAAACTGAAACTGGGGAAAGCACCTGGGTACGAAAAAATTCACTGATGAACGATTTAATTTGACATGGGAAAACAAAAAAGTACCAAAGTACCAAAAGTACCAAAAGAGAATGGATGAACTACAGAGGTACATAGAGGTTTCACTCTTTAACAGATGGTAGAAAAAGCGAGAGAGAAGAACAGAACAGTATACCTATATTTCATAGATACGGAAAAAACTTTTGATTCAATAACAATAGAAACCATCTGGAACAGATTGGAGAAGAAAAATATAGACAAGGATCTTATCGCAGCCACCAAAAGCATGTACTAAACCACAACAAACCAAATTATATCGCATAATAGCGTGTCTGCTCCTTTTACCACAATGGAAGGAGTGAGACAAGGAGGAAGTCTGAGTCCGCTATTGTTTATAAATACAATAGACGAAATAATTCAAATAAGTAAGAATAAATTTAAGAAATATTGTGTGGGATGGGCAAAGATGAACACAGTTAATGTGGAAATGTGTATATTTGCAGACGATATAGTTCTCATGGCAGAATCTGAGGAAAAATTAAAATTCGACATAGGTGAAAATTCCACATAAACATATGGATGAGAAAATTAGATCTTGCATAAACGGCAAAAGAACAGAGTACAAGTAGCAGAAATGAGGTGCCTTCGTAAAGTACAAGAAAAAAAATAAACAAGGTCAGGAATAACATAGTCAGAGACAACCTGAAAATACCAGTACTCATATCAAAAATAGAAGAGAAAAAACTGAGATGGTTAGGCCATCTAAACATCCATCTAAACAAAATGGACCAAGACAGACAAACCAAGAGAGTTTGGGAACCTAGAGCGATGGAAAATAACAAAAGGGTAAAGCCGCAAAAGGCATAGAATAAGGACATCACAGAAACGAAAGGACATAACAGAAATTCAAAGAAGAGGTAAAATATGGCAGTAAGCAGTTAACCTAGCCAAGGACCGTAAATTATGGAAAAATACATGAAATGGAATTTCATCTCGACACTTTCTGGTATTAAGAAGAATGATTAAGCAAGTAACTTGACGAATATCATATACTCATTGTCAGTCAATTCTACCCACGATGTTATGGCAACATACGGTGTTCTTTTACGATACTGTTGTGTTTTTTACGAAATTTGTTCTTGGCACTTATATTGTCGTTTCCGTAGGTATATTATAAGTAATGTGAGAAGCTCCAGTCAAGATGTTTCAGCTTAGATGATACACCCTGGGTTAATTGTGTAATCTAAGTTGATTATTTTGAAATCAAAACTCTAACTTATCCGGAATCATCGCAAATCGCTATGTATTAAGTATCATTGTAAAATAGTAGAATAAATTTCTCAAAAACACCGCATTTTAAACTTTACTATGATCAGAGTTTTTAACTGATCAAAATGTCACTATTTTTTTTAAACATCAAGGTCTACATCCTTGACTACAGATGTAGAAGAAACATTATCTAAAATATTAATACTTTCATACTATAAATGTTAAACAATTATAAATAATAGGATTAAAAACACAATATACTGTTGCAATGAACGTATCCTTTTATAAATATTTTAATTGTTAATTGAGGTCGTATAAAATATGTTGCAATAAATAAATATTGTAAGAAGTTGGAATTTCCCACTAAGAAAGATATTGTGTTTTAAAACATCACATATTAAAATAAACTTTTACCTTATCCTTGAATTGGGTTCTAATTTTGATGCACTATAACCTTTAGTTCTCAAGTAACTACAAATCAATTCAACAAATCTTTTCCAATGAGATCTATCTTTAAAGACAATAAGTTTTTGGAAAATATATGTTCGACAAACTTTTATCCCTTCTAAAATTTCCCCTTTCTTATATCATTTTTCTATCTTGTATTTATTCTGTGCTGAAAATGTGATCTATTGAATTTATTGTTGAATTTATTATTCTGTGCTTCAAAAACTTATTTATATTTATTTATATTTATTGTTCCGTGCGCCAAACTTATAGAGTACTTCTTATATTTTATAATATTAATTAATTAAGATTATGATTACTGATAAGGCTATATTTAGCACTAATGGGGTTGTATCGTCTCAAAATTGTAGATACTGGGCCAGAGGTAATTCTCAATGCGTTATAAATTGTAAAGCCAATATTCCCAGAAAGTCAATGCCTGGTGTGGGATTTTAGGAAATCCACAATTCAAGGATTGTTCGTCAATGATTGAACCAAAAATTTCCTATGCGTTGGATAGGAAGAAACGGTCCTTTTGAACTGTGGCCTTCGAAGTCTACCGATATTACATCCCTCGATTTGTATTTTTGCGGAATGGTCAAAAATAAAGTTTATAAAACAACGCCCAGAAATCGAGATGAACTTTGCGACAGAATAAGGTAAGCCTGCCCCGAAATTAGCATCCTAGAACTTAGATGAGTAGCTAAACAGAATCGTAAAATAATCGAAAAATGTATTCGAATAAACGGAAGACTAATTGAGAGAGATCACAGTTGATAGTTAATTATTTATATTAAGGAAATTGTTATTGTTTACTTTTTCTTAAAGTTAATCAATTCCCAAAAAAATTTTCCCATAAAAATAAAATAATTATACCTATGTAAGTTCTATTTGTTTTACTGAAACATTTGAATACATGGCACTATTAAATTGACAATGTGTCAAATTTATATTTTCCATGGCACACTAATTATCAAATTTAAATAAAGTAAACTTTTAATAATTTCGTGTATAGACCAAAATAATGTAAACATTTAAAATGCGAATTTTGTCATGAAACTCGGCAAGTGGGGTTAAAATAATATTTTAAACAATTTTTGCTGAGTTTAAAGTACAGATTTCAGTTGGGTATCTTAAGAAATGTGACCCATCAATCTGTTTGACTATGCAAATATTCAATTCTGTATTCCTTCAAATAGCGCAAATCTTAAATGTACACACACATACAAACATATATATATATATATATATATATATATATATATATATATATATATATATATATATATATATATATATATATATATATATATATATATATATATATATATATATATATATATATATATATATATATATATATATATATATATATTTATATATATTTATACAGATATAACGGCACAAAAACAGATTGAAATCCTAAAAGAAACAGCAGAAAGATAGGATCCCAAATTTCCTTTGAAAAGACACAAATACATAACCTGCAACAGACTAAGAACAACATTTCTAAAAACAAAATATGGTAACATCAGACGAGTCTCTCAATTCAAATATTTGGGTGAAATAATCATGGAGAATGGGTTGGAAAAAGCGGCCAATAAGGGTAGATGTCAAAAAATGGAAACGGCATTGAGAATTATACAAAATATTTACAACAAAAAATGCATATCGAAAAACACAAAACTGAGACATTACAACACAGTTATTAATCTAGAAGGTCTATATAGGGCAGAAACGCCTATTTTGAATAGAAATAGAGACATCGACGACATTGAAAAGAAGGAAAGAAAAATCATAAGAAACATTTTAGGCCCCAAACAAATAAATAGCACAACATACCGACTTCAAGAAAACTAAGAAATCAAACAATACACAGATATACATAGCGATATGAGAAAAAGAAGACTTAAGTTTTACGGACACATAAAACGGATGAGTCCGAGTAGGCTAACTAGACAAATAGTCGAATTTTATGAAAATAAGGGTAGAGCTAAAGTAGAAATAATTAAATGGATTGCTGCTATTAATTAAAGGGGATCTAAGATCAGCAACTATTGCACAAAGTGAAATTCAGGATAGAGGTTGTTTCAGACACAGGGCTAACGCTTGGAAGGTTGGCCAGAGAGAAAAATGTAGGAAGACTGGAACAACTTGGTCTGACGAAAGGAAAAAAGCTCATAGCGAAAAAAAAATTAGTATGGACGCAAAGGAAGGCTTACAACAACAAACGCTTCTATCTATACTTCGCGTGGTCCACCAGGGCCCATATGTGAATAATAATAATATATGCAGATATGAATAATAATAATTACAACGGAATAATAATAATCGGTAACACCGTGGACTGTAATATGCTAGACATTATATAGTTCGTCAAAAAGAAGAAAGAAGCATTCTTAATCAACATAGCCGTCTTTTCGACAGTAAATTCCCACAACATTCAAAAGACGGTTAAAGAGAAACTATAAAAATATACAGATTTCAAGCCAGAAATAAAGCCAGAAAAAAATTAAAATGGTTAACCAATTATTTTAATTAAATCAAAATTAAAATCAAATTTAATAATCAAAATTAATAATAATCAAAAAAAATAATCAAATAATCTAAAAAATAACATCAAAATTCTGGGACTGGACGAAAATGTGTTTATAGGTTATCCTTCATACTACTCGCATCGTCGGAACATTTTTGGAGGAATGGAGTTGTTTTGGCTTCACTATATTTAAAATCCAGCTTAGATGAGAGAAAAGATAAGAAGGAAACAATAATAATAATAATATATAAATATAATATATGGTATAATGTATAAATTATTAATTTCTGGTGCTGTGATACGATTCCATTGTGCAATTCATTTTAGATATTTGTAGGACCACGTTCAATGCAAAAGTGATGCATAGGAAGGAACAGCCTTTTCTAAAACATTTACGATGTCGGTAAGAATTTCCTGACCGGACATAAGTTTTTTTAAATAATTACTTTGATTTTTGCTCCGAACAGCTGTTAAAATACAACTGAATTGACATTGAAAATTGAAACGTGTTGTAAGAAGTGTTCCTAAGTAGAATGGATTAGTCTAGTATGCTGGCTTTTTTCCTGTTAATAGCGTTATCTATGTGTCAGGTTAGAACATTTTGATTGGCTTACTTAATTTGAATGGCATTTCAAGTATGCCATAATCAGTAATTATAGTCACATATTATAATCATATAATAGTTATATATTTCACCAAAAAAATTAAGAAAATCTAAGGGCTAATCACAATCAACTCTTTGTATATTGTACGTTGTTGATGAGCGTAAATAATAACACAATCCCCAGGAGGAACCGATCTCATTAAAATAAATGAAATGTAGGCACGTTTCTACTAATCTCAATAACCAACAAAACTTTTCAATTATCGGTCGGTTCCCCCTTCGCGAAAGAGCCGTGGCTGTGCGGCCGAGGTAACTCTCCCATAAAAATCAAAACATTGCCGCAGAATTCCCCCATGGCCGCAGAGACAGTCTTCTGGGATTTACTCGTGGAAGAGAGCTCTCCTCTATTGCATCGCCCGAACAAACAAATTTGCCCGAGCAGGTCGTTTACGTTCACGAAAATTGCAATTTGAAGTTTTCGGAAAATTTAATCAAATACATTTTTGTTTAAATATGTAAGTCTGTGCCGCTAAAGTTTTCTTGTTAGTTCATGAAAAGGTTTTTGAAAATATTGGAATGGCATTTAGTCCAGGTATTTTAATATGGTAGATTTACTTTCTTGATATACTTATTTCAATTTTCAATAATATGCTTTTAGAGAGTTGATGCTCTAATTATATTTGATAAAAATCTTTTGTAAAATTATTTTACAAATTATATATACAGTGGTGGCCAGAGAAATAGAGCTATTACAATAAAAGACACTGTTTGGTAAATAAAGTTGTAATACGAGGGTCGTTCAATAAGTCCTTAGAAAATCCAAGAGATAGCGCTGGTAGCATCGGAAATGGTTTGTTTCTAGTAAGCATTATTATTCACCAGATAGCTGTCAAAGTCTCAGTTATTTTCATCACATGGTTTCTTTTTTATTGTCGATTGAAGCAAGAAACTTTTGTTTATTTAGAAAAATGGAAAAAAGTGAGTTTCGAATGGTGATTAAACGCTTATTTTAACAAGGTTTAACACCGAAAGAGATAAAAGCTGTGTTGGATGAAGTTCATGGCATGCCTGCTCTTGTGTTTGCAAGTTGCAATGCGTCGTTGTTGCTCCGGCTGAGCGAAGAAATCAAGACAAATCTTTCTCATTTGAAAAAGACAAATATCCCCTTCCATTAAGACAATGCACGGGTGAACACCTGTACAGTTTTAATTACCAAAATCATGGAATTAAAGTTATTTAGTTTAATTATTACATCTTTTTTATTTCAGAACTTAGAAAAAAAATGGCTCAGCGGACAATGGTTCACATCGAACGAGGATGTCATCGCCCAAATAGATGCCTATTTTAAGGACCTCCCGAAATCTTAATTTTTAGACGGCTTAAACAAGTTGGAGAAACGCTTGGAAAAGTGTATAGAGCTAAAAGGAGATTATGTTGAAAAATTAAAAAATCTACTTAAAATAATTTGTTTTCCATCTTTTTCTAAGGACTTATTGAACGACCCTCGTAGCATATGTCATTAGTACTATAACTGTATAATATAGAAATATTACAAAAATAAGGAAAACATAATATTTAACAAAAATTTAGAAAAAAGAATATGAAAATGAGGTCATAAAAATAGAGCCATAAAATTTATAAAATTAATAAATCAAATATTGTTTCTTCTCGTTTTGCATCTAATTTATCGGCACGTTTTGATTATTTCAAGCGTTGAAATTAAAGAAAATAATAAAAACAAACTTGGTTGAATAATAATTTTGTTAGAAATGTCCTCTGTACAGCTGCTGAAAACCTTTGCTTCTTTCCGCAATGATAAAATTCCCTAGTGACTAAATTTCCCTAAGTAACTTTTCCTTAAGAAAAATTGCGAGAATTGTCGGTTGTTCAAAAAAAAATAGTGGAAAATGTTCTAAAAACATCCAGTTTACGAAGACTGTGGAGCTAGAAGAAAAACGACACATACTGACAGGCAGATTGTCCGAATTTCAAAAACGACCCATTTAAATCATCTACCGAAATTAAAAGTGAACTTGGGTTAGAAATTAGTTCAAGAACAATTAGAAGAAGGCTTCAGTGAGTCACTTACACTGTAGAGTAGCCAGAAAAGTTCCTTTATTATCCGCCAAAAATGTAAAACAACGTTTAAAATTTGCCCAAGATAAGTTAAATTGAGATGATGAACAGGGAATCAAGAAATGGCGCAATATTTTATGGAGCGATGAAACAAAAATAAATTTAATAGGTTGATGGTAGGCGATATGTTAGAAGGCAACCCAAGCAAGAATTATTGCTTAAACATACTATTAAAACCGTAAAGCATGGAGGTGGTGATATAAAGTTGTGGGTTTCTTTTTTTAGCTAGCAGATTTACTGGATTAAAAAAACATGGATCAAAATGAGTTCATCCACATTCTTCATGGAGTCTTCAGGGAGGGAGTGCTGCCTTTTGCAGAAGAAAATATGCCGCTGCTATGGAAATATCAACAGAATAATGATCCGAAACATACTGCCAGGAAAATGAAACAATTTCTTAGTGACAATAAAGTGGATTTATTGCCGTAGCCCTCCTAATAACCGAACCTCAATCCCATTGAGAACTTGTGAACTTACCACAAGTATAGCGTGGATAAACATAAAACGAGATACAACCTTGAACTTGGGGAGGTGATTACAAAAGAATGGGAATCTATATCATTAGAAGTGTGTCAAAGACTTTTAAACTCTATACCCAAAAGATGCGTCGAAATAGTAAAACACAAAGATCATAAAACTAAGTATTAAGTGTTCAAAAATTGTTTAGGTGCTATTTAGTAATTTTGTTAACTGTTAAATAGTGTGTATTGTGCTTGTTTCTTGATTGGCTCTATTTTTATGACCACATTTTCATGTTCTTTCTCTACATTTTTGGTAAATACTACGTTTACAGTATTTTTTATGTTATTGTTCCATTTTCTGTTAAATATTTATATAATAGAGTTATATAAATTACAACTAATTACGTATGCTGTTACAAATTTATTTGCCAAACAGTGTCTTTTATTGTAACGATTCTATCTTTCTGGCCACCACTATATATATATATATATATATATATATATATATATATATATATATATATATATATATATATATATATATATATAGTGGTGGCCTCCTCGTTCGACCACGACGCAGGAAAACGGATGAACCAGAACGTTTATTTCGGGAACAGACGGCTAACAGGGCTCTGGCAGAAAAAAACTGAGGTCGCGTTTGCAGTGGCAACCACCGGCAATCTGGTCGGCGTCTATTCACCCAGAGGGTGCGGCTGTACACCACGCTCCAAGAACTAACAATCCCTGGTTCTAAACTCCCAATAGAAACACTGGACCCATAAGCTTATAAGCAATCATGACTCGTACAAGTAATAACAATAATACCCCAGATGGTAACCAATCCACCTGTCGACAGACGGCAACTGGGTGTTCGGATTCTGGGGAACCTGGACTTTCACGATTTCAAAAAAAGTCGGAGCTTTCCCGCAAATTTCCACACAAAATTCCTACATACATTGGCACCTTCAATATCAACACGCTAATCCAACCAGAAAAACTTCACAACCTAAGCTCAGAACTTAACAGACAAAAGATACTTGTGCTTTCCCTATAAGAAACACGCATCACAGATGAGGACACGGTGGACTACGAGAACTATCGTATATTCAAAAGCAGGACAGACGAACGAGTCGCCAGGGGTGCTCCGCTTCTGGGCATGGCCTTTGTGGTACACAAAGGGATAGTTAACTCTATAAAATAAATCAGCCCTATAAACAATAGACTAATGAAAATGCGCATACAGTGCGCCAATAAAAAATACACCATGATCAACGTACATGACCCCACAGATAATTTCTGGGGAAAAGATATTGGCAAAGGTCCCAAAGGATCAAAATTTTACTGGGCGACTTTAACGCACAAATCTGTAGAGAAAAAATCCATCAGAAAACCGTAGGCAAATTCCCCGATGACAAATTCACCAACAAGAACGGCATAGACTTAACTATGCCAACAGAATAACCTGAAGATCAGGTCAACATCCCTCAGAAAATCTCCACGAAAACAGAAAACATGGAGATCGCCTATACCACAGATTGGTGAATTCCAGATAGATCACGTTGCGATCTCATACCCACAAGAAAGTGGTTCAAGTCCGCAAGGGCGCGAACATCGACTCAGACCACTACCTAATACGAATCAAAGTTAAGTTCACCCCAAGGAGAATTCATCGGAAGAAGGCACACCTACAGTAATTCGACACGAAAAAGATCAAGGAATCCAACATAACAGAGGAATGGGAAAATGAACGGCGGACATAAGAAAAAGAAGGTTGAAATTCTATGGACATATCAGTGGACTCCCACTGACATGACTCACCAACAAGATTCTTACATACATACAAGGTGTCAACAGTACCATGGATCGCACAAGTCAGAACTGATCTGGGAAGGGCGCAAATGGATCCGACAGAGATTGAGGACAGAAGCAAGTACAGAAACAAAATACATATGTGGAACGTCTCATCAAAGAGCGAAGTTTCAAGGAGATCAGGGACAAGGTGGATTGGACAGGAGCATTTCGTTGATTGTTTGACTGGGGACGGGCCCCACCCATCCCTTCCATTGGAGGGCACATGTTTCGTCTCTTGATGTTCAGACTCTTCAGGGCACATCAGGGAACATCAAAAGACGAAACATGTGCCCTCCAATGGAAGGGATGGGTGGGGCCCGTCCCCAGTTAAACGAAATGCTCATTTAGGTGGAGACGCAGGTTGTTGTGTGTTCCACATGAGATTGTGGAACCCATGGAGATTGAGGACGGAAGCAAGTACAGAAACAAAATACATATGTGGAACGTCGCATCAGAGAGCGAAGTTTCAAGGAGATCAGGGACAAGGTGGATGGAGGAGAGAAAGGGGATTCATGGAGAGAGGATGAGAGAGGTGTGGAACATCGAAAGAATACTCAAAAATGAGTCGGAATGCTTTGCGTAATCCAACCGGGTCTATACGCACCTAATAATAATAATAATATATATATATATATATATATATATATATATATATATATATATATATATATATATATATATATATATATATATATATATATATATATATATATATATATATATATATATATATATATATATATATATATATATATATATATATATATATATATATATATATATATATATATATATATATATATATATATATATATATATATATATATATATATATATATATATATATATATATATATATATGAGCATTTCGTTGATTGTTTGACTGGGGACGGGTCCCACCTATCCCTTCCATTGGAGGGCACATGTTTCGTCTCTTGATGTTCAGACTCTTCAGGGATGTGAAATCAGGGAACATCAAGAGACGAAACATGTGCCCTCCAATGGAAGGGATGGGTGGAGCCCGTCTCTAGTTAAACAATCAACGAAATGCTCATTTAGGTGGAGACGCAGGTTGTTGTGTGTTCCACATGAGATTGTGGAGCCCCAGCATTCCACATGAGATTGTGGAGCCCCAGCAGTTGGGTGTCTGATGACACCCAGCATTGTTGTCTCATTGGACGCAGTCCAAAGAATTCTAACACTGCATATATATATATATATATATATATATATATATATATATATATATATATATATATATATATATATATATATATATATATATGGAACAAGAAAGTACATATTAAACACTTAATCATATTTAAAATTGAATTAAAATATATAAACAATATCCATAACACAAGACACAATACAACAAAAAGTGAACATAGTATTGTTAATATAATCATTATAATTAGCAGTTAACATACTTATTTAAACATTTATAATTACCAGCCCAGGCTATTTGAATAGTTTAATTGAATTTAAATTGTCCTTCGTTTCCCTAAAAAATCATTCAATGAATAATGAGCTATGCTCAACAAATATCTTCTAACCGCACTCACAGACCGATCACGCGCTAGATACCGAACACACCCTGGAAAAGTATTATATATCCTCATGACAATATACTGTACATTCCTCTGTATGAAACTAAAATTACATCTTTCACTCACGAGATTCGACTTATATCTAGTTATATAATCGTGCTTTGCGTTAGCCTCCCCACAGAGATCTTTATTATTAAAAACAAAAATGTACAAATCCAATATATTTATGCTGACGTGAATAAAGGTCTGAACATTTTTTTGTTAATGAAAATATATCTGCAGCTTTCATAATGCTTCATTTGGAAGACACTTCTTATGCATTTTTTTGGTGCACCATTATCCTCTCTATATCTAGATAATTTCACCAGAAAACCAAACCGTATAGCATCTTCGATTGAACATGGGCTGACATTGCAGCCTCAAAGCCAACATTTTGAGTTATGACGGTCAGTGCGTAGCAATACCGAGATAATCCTGCAGTAACCAAATATTCCAGGTATTTATTTTTGAGAATAGCTTCCAAACTCTTTTTCGAAGGTTATTGGATGTCAATTATCGTGTAAAACAGCTTTCCTTTTATCACCAATTCCTGTTTAAAAATAGCTAAAAGTCATATACAACCAAATTAGGCGAGACTGTAGAAGATAATCAGGCACCACGATAGTTTGTGTATAATGGAATTAGATCTACTAGTGAATTCCTCAATATCCATAGTAGACAACGTTAAGATCTACGGTAACACATTTCGAAATATTTAGCCACTTTTTGTATGTTTTCTTCAGTTTGAAAACTTAATTTTAAATCTGACTAAGCTACTGCCTTCACTGCTGTTCAATCACAAATTCTTGTGAACTACTTAAAATCTCACTTTACTGTCATAAACATTTGAGTTAAATCATTTGAGTTTATATAATCTATGTGGAAGAGATACTCTCACATTTCATGTTATTATGAATGAATAAGAGCTGCTAGCTCCTTAAATTTTCTGGTTATTGGTAGCCGATAGAACAAGTTCACATGAGTATGATGGGCAAGACAAATCTATGAAGTTAAAATAAAATAATAAACTAAATAATCACTAATGTGTATATCTGACGTGACCTGCATATCTACATATCCTAACGAATATATTGATCAAAATCCGTAAGCCTTGTTATATCTTTCCACAGTAACTACTTAGAGATCACTTCTTAATAGCCTGTAATTTCATCGATTCAGGAAATATCCATTTATAATTTACTGCACTCATCTTCTATACAAAATTTTCATTTCGCCAGAAAAGTACCTTGGATTCGTGGGTCATTAAGAGTCTCTCTGAAATATAGAACATCCAAATATTGAAAAGAAAGTTAAAGCAAAGTTTTACTCATACTTCACTATATTTATACAAACATGAAGTACTATTGAAAAAGCTCTGAAGAAGCCACTGTGTCAGCTAACATACATAATATTTGGTTCTAAAAAGGCACCTGGACGTGACATTCTCACATGCAAAGTTTTCAAGCAACTACAGATAAGGTGTTAGTTCTTGTCCCACAAATATTAAACTAGTAATAATTGGCTAAAGGCAAAATCACAGAATAACATGATGTTATATATCATATCGTCCCATCAGCTTGCTTGCAATACTATCTGGTTATTGGTAGCTATTTGAAAAAATGTCCCTTCATAAATAGGTATTAATTGCAGATTATCAACTTGAGTTCCGTGAAGCATATTCAACTACAGAACAAGTCCATCCATCCATCCAAGTCCAAGAATAGTAGAGATGACGGAAATTCTGCACAGATTAACTTCTCGATATCTCCCAGACATTTGATGAGAGCTGGAAAGATCATATCTTATTCAAACTTACCTATGCACTCCACTACTTTTTGAGATGAAATTAAAACAAAAGGTAGGTAGTCATGGCGACTGCCGACAGAAGTGAAAACTTAAAACTTTAGAATAACTGTATTTTTAAAATTTTTAAATTAATTATTCTTTAAATGTATAATTTAAAACATTTTTTTCACGTAGGATCGAGGATCTAATCAAATATAGAAAACGGACATTTAGAAAAACTAATTATATTACAATACTTTTTGTAAAGTTCTAATGGTGAAATTGAATGATATACGTTTATAAATAATCATTTTGCAAAAAATTACAAATCACAATTTTTCCAAACAATTTTCCCGGAAAAAGCATCTGATCGAAGGGCCTGGTCCTGTTGGAACCAAGTGTCCTGAGTGTATCTTTCAAATTTTTGAAGAACAGTAAAGAAGTAAGTAAAGAAGTTTGAAGCATGTCGACATAACGCTGAAAATTCATTGTTAAAGTGCGGCCTTGGTGGTCTTCGAAAAAAAACGGGCCGATTATTTCGGATGCCGACATTGCCGCCCAAACTGTGACCTTCGGCTATACAGAGGCTATTTATGTTTCTTTTTAGGGTTTTTTTCACATCAGTAGCGACAATTTTGATTATTAACATGATTATCAAGGTGGAAATGAGTCTCGGAGTTATTGTTGCGGTAATACTCGCGCACACAAAACGAGCGCTCCTCTCTCGCGAGAGCTTCTCTCTCGTGAACAATCGTTTACGACCGACCCCACTTTTCACCCCTCCTACCAAATATTTTACAGTGCAACCGAACATTAATAACCCTTTGGACCACCCGTTATTAAGATCGTACCTAACAGATATATCTAACAAATTTCAGGCCAGACCAGAACGTTATCTCCAATATAAGCTGAAGTTCAACAGAATAGCTTATAGGGTTCATTATTGTACCTGCCTGGATACTAAATATTCTGTTATCACATTCAATGAAGTGACATAGGCAGATGGCATTGCAATATTATCAACAATTGAAGACAAGTCAGTACCCCCTTTTTAAACTACTCGACGCACGTTTTGCTAACCATGTTAGCATAATTAGGAGATGATTTAATCTAATTTTGAAACTAAACTATGTTCTATTTACATAACAATTTTAACTAATGAAACTAAATTAACTAAGCCTTATATTAATAACTGAAAAAGTTAACTGAATCGAATAGGTCCTTTATCCCCGTTGGTCCCGGTTCATCGTTTTCTTACATTTTTCGATTTGAATGCTTTCACACGCATCCAAAGCCTTATTAGTATGTACACTTTTAAGAAGTCTTAAATTACTAATACTTACATTTTTGTCATACTCAAGTGCATGTTGGCGAACTCAAGTTTTTCATTGCTCGCATATCTAATAGAAAACGAAAAGAAGCATACAAAAATAAAAATGTAAGAAAACCATGAACCGGAATAAAGGACCCATTCCGTTCAGTTAACTTTTTCAATTATTACTATAAGCTTAGTTAACTTCACGGTTCATGACTTTTGCACATTTCATTAGGTACGGTTAACAGAAATAGTATATAGCTTAGTTTTAGACTTAGATTAAATGATTCTGATTATTAGGTAGGAGTATAATAGTTAGAGAAACATGCGCCGAGAAGTTTAAGAAAGGGATTTGGTGTTTAGTTGTAAATCTCATGGAGTTTAGTAGTTCACACCGAACGTTCTAATGGAACAATTGATTTATTTGACATGTTAACAATCACAAAGTCCACTAATGTTCAACCACAACTTAAGTATTTCTTATTCAACAATATTCATCATGAAATTTTTTAAATCTATACCATTTAGTAAAATTAGCTTTTTTATTATTTCAGTATCCAATAGTTTACATATAGACAATTATAATATATATATATATATATATATATATATATATATATATATATATATATATATATATATATGTATATATATCAGGCATAACACTAATAATAAACACTCAATTGATCATTTCAACCCCTCTATTAACGAAACGAAAAAAAAATCCCGCAGTATTCCTGCTGATCCAATAAAAACACCGACACAAAACGACAATTATTCAAATCCAGCGACAGCAACTGTCAGGAATTCGCCTGGACTAAGCTCCCCGTTGAAATCCGCATAGTGAGCATTAAACGCTGGTGGTTTCGTCGATGCAGGAGGGTGTGCATCCCCTACGCTTCCAAGTCCCCGAAACCCGTCTGATCACCGGTCGGATATAATTTGTATTGGCCAGATTTACGCCCCCCGGCATCGTAATGAACGCACAATTGTCGGCTTAGGTCTGATTGCCGCCCTTGGCAGGGACGGCTGTCGGCTGGGCGACCGTGTGCATCTCTGCCGCGGGGTGTGATATGCAGGGCTTAATAAATATAGGTCTTCGTCTCGATCGGTTTGGTGAGAAGAAGCTTTAAGTTACAAATAAAGGGTGTTTTGTTCATTATTGCATCTGATTTATTTCATAACAAGGTTACCTTATTTCAATTTATTTATAATAAAATATTATGTATTAATCTATGATTATTCAGCTTTAAGAGTTTTATTTGGTTAGCTTAAAGATTAAAATGAGAAACAACAAGGTATTTTATATCAAAAAATCTGTCTTTTTCTTCAGATATTTGTGGGGTATGAAGTCGTGCATTCTCAAGCTGTATATTTGGTTCTAGTAATGAAAACTGATTTTTTTTGACATAAAACTTACTGCTGTTGGTACATCACTTATGTTTTTACTTTTATCAATTATTTCATTTGTGATTCGTTAGGTATATTAAAATTGGAAATTAACCAATCTTCTTAAGTCTCATTGTAGTGATACCAAGTTTCTTGAATGGAAATGGATTTCCTGTGCTGGTTCTCTGGTTGTTGAACTCTATAATTATCTGTCCATCAAGACCGACACTATACGCAACAAGAGAAATTTAAAAACTGTGCTGAATTATAGTCTGTTCCCGCAGTTAATTAATGTCCAATCTATATTGATTTCAAGTTTTTGAATTATCAATGGAGAACAGTGTGCACATTTAGTTTAATAAAAGAGTTAACCTTGTGTTTCTTGTGACAAGAATAGTTTAAAAGCTGTTATGGTTTGAAAGATTAGTACTAGGAATTTCAACTATGTCATTAAATGACAATAATCTGTAAGTTTTCGTTTTTTTTTACACAACAATCCAAATTTATGTTGAAACGTATGGAATAAATCTGGGGATCTGAAATAACGTCTATTTTAGAATAGTGCTTTAACAGAACTTATATTTTGACATACTTAACGTATGTCAAAAATGGTTTTTGGAATTTGGTGGGATTTTAAGTGATTTATTCGTTGTCAGTTGTGCGGCCGAGACTGACTCTCGGTAAATATAAGAATATCATTGATAAGAATCAATTGCTATCAACACAGTCGACTGCTATAACACTAGAGGCCTATGAACCCTTTGAAATGGATTGAGGCTAATTTGACTACTGTGGTATATTTATCTGCGTCGAAAACAGAAAAAATAAAAAGATGTCTTTAATAGATGAAAAATTGATCATTCTTGATAAGGTAGCACTAGTAATACATTAATACATTAATACCCAGACAGTCCAATGAAAAAGATGACTGGTTGAATCTTTCCGTATGTATTAGTGGTCAGCTAGCTTTAGTTAACGGTTTGAATTGGATAAGCATATAAGGCTAATCTGCGGAAAGAGTCAATACCTGAGAACGTTGACGTAGTAATGTTAAAAGACCATTAAAAATATGTTCACTTAGCAAACCTATATTTTGTTCTGAACGAGCAGGCGCACATGTTTTAAAAACAAAGTTTTTTTGTAGTGAACCAATCTTTTTAAATTATTAATTAGGTTGCTGATAACTATTTTCACTTGGCACTCAATTACGTGGAAAAATTGAATGTATTTTGCGAATCGTTTTAGCAATTGAATATGAATTTTCAAAGTTTGTGTACGGACAATCCATCCATATGGTAAATCGGAAAGGAAAAAGTCATTCCCCATAATCTCAGGGCCTGGCATTGTGAAGTTATCACATATTCTGATTGTTGCAAAATTCTGCTCCAAACTGTAAAACCTCCACCAATGAGGAAAGTGATAAAAATATTTTCAATCGATATTTCCTTGACAAGCCATGTTTCCGTCCAAAGACGTATTACAAACGCAATATCATGAAGTTGGTTAAAAAATGGCAAAAAATTGATATGCAAAAATGGCATATCAAAAAACAGTGATCAATATATAAATGATTCTAATTTATTTTGAATATAAATAATATTAAAATATATTTCTTCTTTTTTTTTATATAGCAAAAATAAGTAAACACATCTATTTTCTTGAACCCAGCTCCTCTGATGTGGAGTACACACAAATGGTCGGTTGTGAACCATTCTCATGTGAAACATTCTCATGTGGAACATACAATAACCTGCGACTCCGCCTAAATGAGCATTTTGTCGATTGCTTGACTGGGGACGGGCGTGAGATTGTGAAACCCAGCAGTTGGGTCTATGATGGCACTCAACACTGTTGTCTCATTGGACACAGTCCAAATAATTTTAACACTGCATATATGCGCCATCCGACGGGAAATAGGCGTAAAGTATTGGTTGATGACTGTTGATGGAGTCTTTCTATTCTTGTCAAGAGAGCACATGTAGGTTCCCTGAATAGTCTAAACATCAAGAGGCGAAACATGTGCCCTCCAATGGGAGGGATGGGTGGTGCCCGTCCCCAGTGAAGCAATCAACAAAATGCCCATGTAGGCGGAGGTGCAGGTTGTATGTTCAATATGAGATTGTGGAACCCAGCATTTGTTGAGACATTGTTGTCTCATTGCACGCAATCCAAAGAATTCTAACACTGTATATATATATATATATATATATATATATATATATATATATATATATATATATATATATATATATATATATATATATATATATATATATATATATATATATATATATATATATATATATATATATATATTAAAATTCTTGAATTACTGAGGAGTACCATCTTAATAATAATAAACTTTGCTGTCAGAAATTCTTTTCACAAAATCAGTTATTATTTTGGTATAAACATGTACTGCATCATGATTATTGTAATCTAAAATAATTACTAGATAGATTATTCGCAGAATAAATCAAAGTTTTTTAGGAAGAAAAAATAAAAATGGCGAACTTTGAAAAATTAAAATTAAAATTAAAAAAAAACTGAAAATTTTCATAAAACCTCTGATTTTTTTGTCCGAAAAGTACATTCAAAAACAAAAAAATTTAAAAAATGCCCCATTTTAGTCAATTTTTGAAAAAGTATAACAAAAGGTATTTGAAAAAAAGAGACATTTTTTTGAAAAATTCGTAACTTTTTTTTTGGTTAGGGTAAAAAAAATTAAGGGAAATCATTTTGGGCTAAAATTCACTTCTAGAACATCGGCGAAAATGGCAATCTCGCTACACATTCAGCCACAACTTTTCGCAAGACACCGAGATACCATGAATGTAAAGGTTTCTACTTTCGATTGTCCAGAGGTTTCCGTTTTCCTATCAAAAAATGTTTTTTTCGACAGAAAATACCAACATTGATCGGAGAACAAAGCGGGTACGCTGCGAGCATCTGTAAAACATGAAACTCTCGTTCTCTCCCCCTGCCAGTGTGAGTGTAAAGGTAGCAATACAATTTTGTTGCGATTATTTTGGCTTATTTAAACTTAGCAAAGCCCATGTGGTTATGTATTTATATTATGTAGCAAAGATACGTGTCAGTTAATGAGGACTATTTCCATTTGCACCATCGCCGTTAAGTGAGTTCTCGCCCTTATAAAATATGAGTTAAATACCAGAATATAATTCAAACACATTTGCTTTGTTACTTTCAACTTGTTTAAGGACTGCAAGATTTTTTTTATAACATATATATGGTATATGTGTACCATGGATTAATAATTTGTATACTTCATAAACTCATAAAGTTTAGATGTTCAAAACCAAGGGTGGGAGAACTGTCATTTCTGAGACAGCTTCTTGGTGATATTGTGGCAATGGATCGTTATACGAAATCATTCTGCATGCTCCATGAAAAACAATTCTATAAAAAAATGATTCCTATGTTACTGTTGCCTCCTAAACTAGAATTAAAACAAAACAACCGAACGGGTGTGGAGTTCGAGGAGCGAACAACATGCGGAATAAGGCTCCTTTCACACAACGATTTTGGACGTACGTTAAAAAAACGGATGATAATTTGTCGTAGTGTACTTGTTTTCACTCACAACGATTTATTACAGTTGTTTGAGCTCAGTATATATCTTGACGTCATTAAAATTACAGCGTGTTTTTCAAGTTCCTCAAGTTTTGTTCAAGCTCTTCAAAATATGGTTTTAATGCCAGGCAAACCTCATCCCAACCACTTTTTGTTGCGATCATGTCCTTAAAACATTCAGGGTTTAATCCCACACTACTGCACTAAAGTCAGTTGGAGAAAATAGAACTTTATCATCAATATTTTCAGCTATTTTAATTAAAAAGTTTACTGTTTTCACCCCACTAGGGAAGCTAACGTAGGCAACGTTTTCGGGAATGGCACGATCGCCATTCATTCTAGTGGCAAAGGATGGCTGCTAACCGGCACTATATAGTTACCGTTCTACTGAAAAGTCTCATGCACCCCTTCACTGCACTAATGGAATGTGGACAAATCGTTGAGTGAGAAAGGAGCTTAAGTGAAGCTTCTATAGCGTAATTTTTGAGTGAATCCGAACTTTAAATTTTACAAAAACAACAACCAAATTAGATGCCTTGAACTTACGAAAGTAAATCAAATAAAATAAAACGGAATTGTTTTATACATATTTATTATTTATAAAATAATACAAAACAAAATATTGATCATTTTTCGACATAGTCTCCTCCACGCTTTACACATTTTTCCCAGCGGTTTGGAAGCTTGTGAAATCCTTGCTCGTAGAAACTGCAGCCAATTATGAACGAAGTCCTCAACATCTTGATCGTTATCGAATCGTACCTCTTCCAGTCGAAAAAAAAACGGTCAATAGAACCTTAACGACTGAGAGACGGATTTTGGCCTTTACAGGGCAGGTTTCGTCTTTCCTTCGCCATTTTTCATTCTGGAGTGTAATAATGCACTCACGTTTCATCACATGTCACGATAAACTTTTAAAAAATCTCGCCTTCCTGTGGAAATCGATTCAGAAGTCTCTTACTGATTTGCAAATGGATGTTTTTTTGATCTTCGGTCAATAATTTCGGAACCAATCAGACACATATTTTATTAAAGCCAAGATGATTTCTGATTATTGTTTGAGCATTTCCAAAGATAATACCCGCCATTAAAGCGATTTCATGAATAGTTAGCCGCCGGTCACCTTCGATAAGGTCGCGAATTGAACCAATCTTGTCAGCAGTGACACTTGAACTGGGACGTCGCTAATGACTTACATATACCACACATTTACATATACAAACATTTGGCTCTTAGACAGAGTATCGTCCCCATACTGAACCTTCAACCGCGTTAATATTTCGGATGGTTTAACGCTTTCCTTGGTTAAAAACTTTATTATAACCCTTACTTAACCGCAACGGACGGTGGAACTTGTTGCTTTCTCTTGGCAGTACTGACAAAAAAACTGAGTGAAACAGCTCAGCTCACTGCAACGACTTACACTGACAGCCCGCTCGCGATTGGCTGAGGAAAGTAATTGTAATATTCCGGTTTATATTTGATTCAGCCCCGTATTTATTTTATGAGAAATAACATTCAATGGTATTAATGTTTGAAAACAAATTTGGACTAGTGTCCGCCGTGGCTACTTCTGACAAAGCTTATTCTGTCAATCCAATTTCCGACCACTTTTTCAAGCAATTGGGGTCTTTTGTCCGCAACTGTCCTAGTCATGTTGGTTTCCAAGGCGTCAATAGTTGCTGGTTTATTGGCAGACCAAATATCTAACATAACCTCAAAGAAAATAATCTAAAGGCGTTAAACCACGTGACTTTGGTGGCCAATTAATAGGACCCTTCCTAGAAATGACTTCCTCACTGAATTGTTCACTCAATATATCAATGTTACGTTGGCTGTATGTCATGTAGAGCTGTCCTATTAGAATAATATCTCCTCAAGATCAATACCATTCAAATTCGGATTTAAATAATCCACGTAGTTGTATAACAAAGCTCAAGTTTCTGCGAACGGTGACGAATTGATAAATTTGGGTCTTCATCAACACTGCAACAGCAACAGCAACAACGGCGATATTTTCTTCGGATCGTACAGTTTTTTGTCTTAGTTTTGTTTTAATATCGAGCAGTGTGAAATGGGTTCGGAATTTGTCGATAATCCAGCGACCTCATTCGGTTGGGCAGTTATGTGCACTATAAAATTCACGAAGTGTTCTATAAGTTTGGCACACAGAACATTGATTTTGATGATAAATTTCGACAATTTGCAAGCTTTGCTCTGATGTTAAACGATCCATGATGATTTGCCAGACTATTAAGACATATATTTAAAGATCTGCGCGCAAATTCACAGTTTGTTTGACAGCGACCCCTATCGGAAGTTCGGACATCCTAAAAAAATAACCCTTTATATGGGATGATTCGAACTTATCCATGTAGTGATGCGGGGCTGTCTGAATGAATTCTAAAGCCAGATATTTTGCAGTTTTACAATATCATATTGGAGAAGGATTTAAAACGTTGTACTGGAAAGGTTCACTAACCAAAAGGCCACTTCAATTATTACAAATATTTTTTTATTTAGTTTATATTTTTAATATTTTTACGTAGAATTATGAGAAATCTTCATTATAATATAATCGTTGAGCCAACTATTGAACTAATGATAGTCGCTTTAAACTGTGCGTTTTATTTAATGTACCGATCAACGGAGACGACCGAGATACGAACGAATACGATTTCAATTAAGGACGTTAAACGGGGATTTGATTCGACGACGTCGAAATCACGTTCACACAAAGGGGTTCCATTTCACGGCACGTGGATATGGAAAACACTAACGCGTGCTTCGCAGTTGCAGTTCGGGCTTATCCCACGTATACGCCAAGATGGAAGCGGCAATTTTAAGGGTGCGGCCGTTTGCCAACTGTTTCAGAAAAACATATTTAAACGACCTTAACAAGAAAAAAAATCGGGATTTTGTTTGTCTGGGATGGAAATCCTAGAGCGTTTATTATTTTTGTATTTTTTTTGTTTTGCTGTATTATGTTTCGTTGAATCGTTGTTTCAAAATGAGATTACTGAGTTATATTTAGATATGATCATATTACATTTGTATGCATGAAAAGTTGCACGGTGGGCCCGTGGAAAATATAAATAAATCAGTAAATACAAGTCAGTAAATGTTTCCCGAGATCGGTTTCTGGCCTGCAGCGGTCATCAGTCGGGCTCGAGCTGAAGGTACGACTATGTAGAATGTGGGTTGAGATACAATGAAGCTCACGCCATCCTATAGCGAACGTCCGCAACACTCGGGAGACACTTGCTAACTTTATGATGGCAGCAGAAGGAATGGCTAATTTTTACGTGGAGAACGGATTAATTTTCCATGTTTTTGACTGTTTAAATTTGTATGTTCGTGATAAAGGGTTGTAATAATGATATAGCAATAAGCGGAAGATAAGCAGCTTTTGATTATATTAAATGATATGGATAAAAATAATGATTAGACCGTCTACCTAATATAGTATATTATTAGAATAAGAATATAATATAAATAAATATATTTTATTGGATTAATTTTATAATTTAAAAAAAAATCAAGAAAATCCATCCACATTTGATACAAAATAAGTAGTAGCTCCATTTTTATAAACATGGATCCCATTCTGAATTGTTACAGAGATACAGGGGTAAACATATTTATGGATGGCAAATGTAATAAAGAGCGAGAAAATGTTCCTTTACTTTTTTTACTGCTAAGTAGCTATTGTTTATATCAGTTAATTATTAGTTTGTCATTAGCAAATTGTTTTAAAATTATTTCATTGATTTCATAATGCCTTTTCTCATCATGAATATGCTGATATATTATTTGTTTATGGCTTTTGTAACGGAACCTCAAATCGTACAGTCTCCGAATATCAGCGTCCTTTCTCGAATCGGAGACTGCCAGATAGAAGGGTATTTGAACAAATTTTTTAACTCTGCTGGAGAATCTGGTATGTTTCCAAATGCGAGAATTGTATTTGAACGGCAATTGAAACTCCTGAACAAAAAGAGGCAATTCTTGATATCGTTGAAAATGATCCAAGCGCAAGTATAAGGCGGATTGCAAATATTTGCCAAATGACACAATCGTCTGTTTGGAGGACTGACATGAATTGTCATTTCATATTAATTGTTTATATCCATCGCATTTATAACTGGTGCAACATTTGCAGGATGGTGATTTTAAGTTAAGGATGCAGTTTTGTAACTGGATACATTCAGTGGTGGTTGGATACATTCATACTAGTGGCGGTTGGTCCATAACGGCACGTGGACACGTGCCCTACCTAAAAAAATAACAAATGAAATGAACATTTGGTCTGACAGTTACACTTGTATTTCTACACAGCAAAATGCGTGTATGATACTAAAAAATGTAAAATTTTTGGTTGCGACCCATTTCCGCATCCCCCGCCGCTGATAACAATGTTTCGCGCGCAAATTATGAAAATTATCACCGGACTTGTTTAAATATCACTATAAAATGAACATCGCATAATGAATCCGATCCGAAAAATTGTTTACTGTGATAAATGCTGGAGGGGTGGCGCCCCACGCCCTCCTAACCTCATGAGCCGCACTGATCATTGATACAGCAAATAAACTTAAGCTTAAACTTAAACTATATATACATATATATATATATATATATATATATATATATATATATATATATATATATATATATATATATATATATATATATATATATATATATATATATATATACCAGGTGTCCCATTAAGGATGGATCGCGGCCGTATCTTGAAAACTATTTATCCCACAGCTTTGCGGAAAAAAATATTATACTAAAACTGACTGAGAAATTCACCAAAAATATTTTTAAGCTTCTAAAACGACCGCAAGAGGGCGTGACGAGCTAAACATTTTTAAAAATAATTTTTTGTGTGTATTTTCAAGTGTTAACCGAGTAAGAAAAATTCTCAGTTATAATTAGCAAACTGTCTCCTACAACTTTGTTTTATGACATTTTGTCGTAACTTCGCGAATAAAGAAGTGGGGGGGAGTTTTACCTATTTAGATAAAAAGTCGTCTAATGTCCTTTTGCCTAAACCGGATTTCCTTAATTTGGATTCATTTAAAAGGCAATTGCTGGGACAATCAGATAATCTGGGAGATAAATTATTTAGTACATAAGAGAAACCGCGAGGTGGCGTTACATTCAACAATACTTTTTTGAAGTTTTGTTCAGTTTTTTCAAATGGAATGGTACAGCTTTTATTATATGGCTAGAAAGGTAATTTAAAAAGGAATCATCCAGTGAAAACCCGAAATCGATATATCTGACATGTCAAGAGATATTTCGATTTTTCTGAAAAAAATCAGTTATTATTTCACTACTACCTGCATTAAGTTAAAAAAATATTAACCTAATGTTTGCCTTCCTTTACACTTTACGAAAAATCTAATCGTAACGCCACCTCGCGGTTTCATTTATAAACTAAATAATTTATCTCCCAGATTATCTGATTGTCCCAGCAATTGCCTTTTAAATGAATCCAAATTGAGGAAAATCGGTTTAGGCAAACGAACATTAGACGACTTTTTATCTAAATAGGTAAAACTCCCCCCCACTTCTTTATTCGCGAAGTTACGACAAAATGTCATAAAACAAAGTTGTAGGAGACAGTTTGCTAATTATAACTGAGAATTTTTCTTACTCGGTTAACACTTGAAAATACACAAAAAAATGATTTTTAAAAATGTTTAGCTCGTCACGCCCTCTTGCGGTCGTTTCAGAAGCTTAAAAATATTTTTGGTGAATTTCTCACGGTCAGTTTTAGTATAATATTTTTTTCCCCAAAGCTGTGGGATAAACAGTTTTCAAGATACGGCCGCGATCCTTAATGGGACACCTGGTATATATATATATATATATATATATATATATATATATATATATATATATATATATATATATATACATATATATATATATATATATATATATATATATATATATATATATATATATATATATATATATATATATATATATATATATATATATATATAAATTTCTAGCATTTCTAGCAAGGCCAGATCAAGCAAAACTGCATGAATTTTTATTCATTCGCATTAAAGGGAAAACTAGTTGGCTTGGAATATTTTAATTTAGTTGCATATTATTCAGATTTTCTAGAGTTTGTCTTTATAATCAAATTTGTGCAGATTTTGTAATTTAATTCTACGTACGTTAATATGAAAATATCAGTTTGATGTTAAATGGAAAATCAAAAGTGTCTGTTATTTTTTAACATTGTTTTGTTTTCCTTTACTATGTGGATTATTTTGTTAAAATTGGTATTACTTATTATGTTGTATACAGTAGGGTAATATCATTTGAAAATTCAGTTAAAATATAAGTAATGGCTATATGAAAATAAATGTGTATTCAAATTTACATAATTGAGATATGGAGCTTCGCGTCGTTGCTTTAACGGGTATGCCATTAAACAAAATTACTGGTACTGGAACTGAATAAACCGTGTATACATGTATGATGATTGGACATTGGATAAAAAAAGTTGGAAACTATACCACTTTCAAATGACATTAATTAAATGGCCAATGGTGTTCACGATCAAATAATTGAAAATATTAAGTTAAGTGAATTTTTCGACGAGTCAACAGACATGTCGAACTTGGCGCATTTTTTGTGTTTTGCCCGATACAAATGCGAGGGATGAATTAAAGAAAATATGCAATTTTGCAAATCAATCCCTGGCCATGCAACTGGCGAAGGACGTTTTAAGCTTTATTGATGCAAAACAGACTGAAAATTTGGACTTTAATAAAAACATTGCGGTATGCACTGATGGCGTGAAAGCGATAACGGGGAAGAATAGTGGTGTGATATTGAAATTAAAAGACGTGATGCCGCATATAGAATAGACCCTCCGCTTTCTTTATAGAAATTCGCTTGCCACAAAACAGATGCCAGATAAGTTACAAATGTTCTGTCAGAAGCAATAATAATTGTTAATTTTATCAAAAGCCAAATACGACTCACTGGTTTTTCATACTGAAGTCAGGTGGTTGTCACGAGGGGAAGTTCTAACAAGGCTTTTTGAATTTCGAGATGAATTGAAAATCGTTTTTACAGATAAAAATAGCTCATTTTTAGAGTTTTTACAAGATGGAGAAACTTTATTACTGCTGGCTTACTTAAGTGATATGTTTTCACATTTGAATGACTTGAATACGAGTTTATAAAGCCGTAACAAAATATTTTACTAATATCAGACAATGCCAGTGCCTTCATCAAGAAGCGTAGTATTTGGATTATACTTCTTGAAAAACGCAATTTTGATGCATTCACTTTAATTTCGGATTATGTTACCAGAAATATGGATTCTGTTATTGATCACGTGTTGGAGAGAATGAAAACGTATTTACGCGAATTGAAAATTCAGTTACTGGAATATTTTCTAGATAACAACGATGATTTGTCGAAAAGATGGGTTCTCAATTCGTTTGATGAAAATGCTGCAACTGCTGAATTACCTATTGAGATTCAGAACCAATTTATTGAAATATCGGGCGACAAAACTCTACAACTAGAATTTTTAACTCAAGATTTAGATAAGTTTTGGCTTGCACGACGATGTGAATATGGAAGCCTAGTAACGGAAGCTTTGAAAACTTTTATCCCCTTCGCTACTTCATACTTATGCGAAAAAAGCTTCTAATATATGGTGGCTTTAAAAACTAAATATAGAAATAATCTATTATCACTGGAAAATAATTTGCTTATGTGTGTGCGATGATGATCCATGTATAGCAAATCTTTTAAGAGAAAATAATAGTATAGGAAAATATAGTAAATCTTTTAAGTTAAATCGCATTAAATTATTATTTCAAACAACTTTGGCTATTACTTTATTTAACTTTATTTTCTTATGTTGTTATTACTCGATAATACTTAATTTTCTATCACTTATTTATAAAATAAAAACACTTTAATAAAATAATGTTTCGGATATGGGTCTTATTTTTTGACCACATTGCGACCTCCAATATTCCTGACTGCAACCCCCTTAGGGGTTGTGACCTCCAAGCTGAGAAACGATGGCCTACGGTGATAGCCGAACCGTTATATAAAGAAAATCCAGGAACCTCAGCTAATATCATAACTTATAACACCCCAGAACTCCATTTACCACGATATTTTTTTTGACGGCTTCAGAAATTAGGTTTTACCTTATCTGTCCATCGTATATCTCCAGATCTTTTACAAATTTAGCACGTATGGGGCATTGATGGCAGGTGACTTTAGAATTTAATCAATCCCCTCATATTCTGGTAGTTTCAAGACCTAGTCTGTGGTGAGAGCAAATCTATCATTTCATGCAATGACTGTTTAGACTAGTCAATGATTGTGTAATGATCACCAATATATTGTAAATCGTTATTGGCGCATACACTGGTAAAATGATCTATTCCTTTTAGGCCAAGTACTAATAAAACGTATTAACTAATTCATGGTATTCACGTTTATAAATAAATACACACTTTATTTCTCCACACTTTAATTCTTAACAAAAGAAAATACAATCAAAACGCAATAATTAATGGCCCGCGACTGAAAACCAGTCCAATGACCGCAACATTACTTCTATCGGTGTATACCTTTTACAGTTCAATAGTATACGCATAGTTCTGCTGTATTTGGAGTCTACCAATACTCTCCTTATTACATGATATCAGCACAGACAAACAATAAGTAAAATGGGGTAAAACTATAGTATTATATTCAAGCCTCTTCGACCAGGGTGATAAATGTGACGATATACGACTAAATAACCCTATTTTTTCCCCAATCTTTCTACATAGGTAACTTACATGATATTGGCTGAGAATCCAACAGTACTCCTAAGTATTTAATTTCATTTACAATTTCAATATCCAATTGCCAATTGATTATTCAATATTTCAACCATTTCAGGCAAATTATACCCAGACACAGATATGAGAGTATTATCTGAAAAAAGTCTAATAAGGCATTTATCCAATATTGTAGAAATATCGTTGACATATATCAAAAACAGCAATGGACCCAAAACACTACCCTAAGGAAATCCCCAAGCACTTTCACTCTTTGCTGACACTTTTCCCTCAACCCTCGTTCTATGATGTCTGTCTATTAAGTAACTCTTGATCCATTTCAAGGCTTTTGATCTTACACCATAACTTAATAATTTTTTACACAGTATATCCCGGTCAATAATTTCGAATGCTCGCTTTAAATCTATAAATATACTAAGCACAGTTTTCCCGTCCTTTATATCGTTCCTTTATGTTACGCATGTATATTGAATAGCCGTCTCACAAAAAATGTTTTGTCCTAAACCCTGATTGAACAGAAAATAACAATTCATTGGTTTCAAAATAAGTTCTCAACTCTGTACATACAGCAGTCTCACTGATTTTATCAATAACAGGTAATACATTAATTGGTCTAAAGTCCCTTGGTACACTAGGCTTTGGTATTTTCGGAATTGGTACAATAATGCTGGTTTTCAAACCCTCAGGAAATGTATTCGTTTCAAAACTCGTATTAATTAAGTGCAATAAAGGATAACCGATCACACATTTTTTTCATTAACCTTATCGTAATTTCATTGTTACTCGTACTTCAACTTTTTAAGCTAAATACAACTTTTCTTAATTTGTTTAGTGTACATATTTAAACTCATAAAAATCCTGAGTCTTGCATACTTTGACATCACTGCTCCAGTCCCGCTCTCGGAGACTCTGTTCTACTTCATTCAAACTATCAATGTAAAAGTTATTGAAGTTCTCCTCCGTAAGTCCGTAGTGGCCGGCAAAGTCGATTCGAGAAAAATCGGCACGCCCGTTATCATTGCTTCGTAAATATTTTATTGTTCTCCACATCTTTCTCCCGACCCCTCTACAAGCATCGATATTATTATTAAGGTACTTTTTCCTCTCAAGTTGCATCATTGACAGTGCAATATTTCTTTTCTGTTTATAAATTCTCCAATCCTGTTCATTCTTTGTGAAAGAAAACTTTCTAAAGGCTCTGTCCCTCTTAACTTGAGCAACTTGCGTAGGCTCTTTGCCCACCCAAGAGAACTTTCTAGGTTTTACTAATTTTAAGGGAGCGGCCCTATCAATAGCATCATCTAGATTTTGCATAAAATCAACATATAATTTATTAATATCAACGAAATTGTAGTCCCAATCATTCCCTATCAACTCTGTAATCAGCCTCGAGACTGCTTGCTTATTCAGATTCCGAGCATATGTCTGTCGAGGTGTTTCACAAACAATACCCTGAAGTTTACACTCGGTAGCAATAACTTCGTGATTACTTATTATCGACAAATCTCTAACAAGCTCCACAGTTTCAAAATCATTGGTAATTAAGTGATCAGTGTGAGACATCACTATTGTGGGTTTCCTTAGTAACAATCTGTGTGAAACCTGCTCCCCTGATGATGTCTTTCAAGCTTCTCAGCATAATTTATCTTAGCATATTTGTAGATAATGTCTTTCAATCTTCTCAGCATATTTTATCTCAGCATATTTTATTTGTCCATTAAAAATACATTTAATTATTTGTCTATAATTATATATCTAATTGTAATCTATATATGTAATTTTCTCCCAGATGTGATCCAAAATTTTGTATTTCATCATGGTGCGTGGCTCTTCGGCTATTATGACCTTTATTACCTTGACATGAGTGCTTGAAGGGCGGGCAAGAGCAATGTCGGTCTTCCAAATCAAAATATCCGCCCCTGAACCGACCAAACCACTTTTGCACCATGGTCTACCCTACAGAACCCTCTCCGTAAACGGCACAAACCTTGCTTTTGTTTTTGTTTGGGCAGTATTTATGCCATTTTTGAAATAAAAAATTGTAATATGGCGTAATTGCTGTTCTAGACTGAAGTTGACTAAATGAAGGCAAATGAAAACGAAATTGAGCGTAAACATTATAAATAGCACAGATTTTTGTTTACAAACTTTAAAAGAGCAACTAGTGGAAAATCCCTACGATCTTTCCGGACAATTAGATATATAACGCTCGGTTATTAAGTTACCTTGAATGAACACCGAAGATGATCTACTAGAACAAATAATGGCTTTCTAAATCATAGTCCCTACAGTGCAATACATTGATTACGCTGTTCAGTTGTGAAAGCTAACACAAAGTTGTTAGTAGTTATAAGTAAAAAATAAAAATGCCTTATTTGGCGGTATACAGTTTTCATTTCAATTAGCTGTAATCATTGGATGTAGCTGTTCTTGTGGTAACAATTCAAGTGGTGATTCTCCCTCACCCAGCATAGAGCCTCGATTTTGTTATGTCGGATTAGCAGTAGCACTATGCTTATTAGGATTAGCACTTGTTCCGGCACATGGCGAGAAAAAAAATTCAGACTGAAGGAAAAGGTAAACACTTATTCTATACATTTCTTAAACAGTGAATAACTAAGTACCTCAAAACCGCAAATACTTTTACTATACCCTAATTATAGAAACCTAAAAAAACGTTAAAGGCTATTTGTTAATATTTCCAGTGTTAAGTATCAAAATTACCTTTCGATAATAAACATCTATGTACTGTTTCAATTAAATTGATTTTAGATCAGCAATACATGATTTGCGCCAGACACGAAATCGTTTTAGCATCAACTTCATACAAATTTGAAATTCAAAAGTAATACGATGTGATGGTGGTAGCAGGGACAAAGGGAGCCGCAGCCAGAAAGAGCTTTCAAGTGAGTTTCGAAGCCGCAGCCTCGCTTTGGTGGCCCAACTTTCGGATTTTAATATTTCAGCGCGCTTTCTCGACAAACACGACTCGATATTAGAATATTTCAATCTCCCCAGATTTTACATTCCGGCTATGCACATTCTCGATTTTCTCTATTCTTTGCTGCGTAATACGTATTTTAGATCAGGATAATCTATTTAAGTTGCGATGTTCTAAAAATATTCCAACATTTTAGTTCTGCAGAGTATAAAATGGAAATTGCAGAATTACTATAATAACGTATTATAAAATACCGAACATTTTTCAAGACATTTCTTAAAACTTCTTATATTTTTATCTGTACTAAATGGTTGGCCAGAAATTTTTATTCATTATCAGTGATTGAAAATACTTATATTGGCTAAAAATATTGTAATGGAGCTATCATACAAATCATCTCCCGGAATTTAATATATAGCTCGTATAAAATAAAAACAGTTGCACGTCATTAAGCACGTGATTAACATTTTTGACTGCCCTGTTGCCAGATTGCGATTAAACATCATAACCTTACTTTAGAGAATCATTTTTACAATTTCAACTTTAACAATTAAATATACTTAATAACAATTAAAAAAGTCAACTCTAAATTAAATGCAAATTACAAAGTAACTAACAAAATTATAATAAATGATGAAATTCTTGTAAGTGTCGTCGATTTAGTACATCTAGATATATTGAGAACATATAAAATGCTTCGTTCAAAACCTGTCGATGGTTTTTAATATTTTTTAATATTTGAATAGTTATTAAAATAAAAATATTATATAATTACCTATGACATTTATTGAAATATAATATACAAGTACTGAAGAGAAAAAAACAAAGAAATATCCGCATGCACTTATTTTTATTAATTAGAATCTGAAAAGTACTGGTTGGAATCACTGCTATCATCTGCAGTATTTATAATTAACGGAAGAACTTTTTTTCGATCAAGTATATGCTCTCTGTCATACCATTTCATTTTCTGTTTGCTTGATCGTATTCTTCCATATCTCAGGAGTAACATTGTGAAGTGCCTCACGCCACATGTTTATACAGTTTTGCTGTGTATTACCATTTGTACCCATGTGTTTATTATAGTAATGTGGTATGGGGGAATACGTAAAAAATATTTCCGTGCTGGTTTATTTCTGAAAAGTATCCACTTTGAAAATATATCAAAATAATAAGTTTGGTACGTACTCTGCTACAATTCTTAATAGTTCAGTTTTAAGCATTTCGATTGAAACTGCTATATTATTATTAGTTAATCAATCTTGAATGGCAGCTTTAGTCGATGAGCTGTTTGGTATCTTGTTTAATAACATGCTATGATACGATGCATTATCCATAAAACTTAAAAAGACTCACTTAAGTTTTTTAATAATTGATTGTTAAAGCATTTCAAGAAATTATCCTAATTCATTTCACCATGGTAATCAGTAAGCTCGTTTTTTGACGACAATATGGTATCTGCACCCTCAAGCATAATGTATTTCAGATACAAATTTTCAATCAAAACTTTTCGTATTTTTTTGCATTTATATAACTTACCTTTTAAATGAATAACTTACAGTGCCATTTTGAAAAATCCAGGTTTCATTTAAAATGACAACTTTGTACAGGGCTTTTTTCTTTCCTTCATATAACCTCTCAAAAAATCTCTACGTTTTACGGCAACATTGGGAAGTTCCATAAGCCCTCGTCTTGGATAATTTTTTTTCCATTTAAAACCTATTTCTTTCAATACATTGCACAATGACATTCGGCATCCGTCAAATAGTTGTTTCTCTTTTAATTGCTCAAGTGGGGAATTCAAAGTTATATGCGGTCCTGAAAATAAAAATTAAATTGTGAATGCCTACATATAAACTATATATGGGTTTAAAAAAAGTTTTTTCTGTAATTATTAGGTTACGAATACTTGCTCTCTTCATACATAATATAAATGGTGTCACGAATAGAACTTGTATCCAAAGCTGCAGTATCGGTAACCCTTTTAGTAAAACTACGCTTTCTAGGCGATTTTAAAACTTTGCTTTTCACTTTTTGTGAAATAGTACAAACAGTGGACACATTCAATCTTAAGGCGGCTACTAAAAAAAAATATGACTTAAACTAAACATATCCAAGTATTAGCAATTAAGTTAACATACCTCTTTAACAGCCGCAAAGGGTAACATTGGGCCATTATTATCTCGTTCTTGTTCAAAATAGTGTATCAGAGATGCTACAAACTCTTGACAACGACTATTTAAATGATTTGGTCATTTCACAGACACGACTCTGACAATTATAACACTGTGGTAGTTCTTAAAAGAACTGTTTTTGATCGTAAGGTAAAAAATGAAAGTAAACGTTCGGATAGAAATGGGATAACCCCCAATGTGTCAATATATATCAACTTCGCATATGCTGCCAACACAATCCAGCTCTAAATATGCACATACCTTCCATTTGATTAATTTAATATTTAATTTATGCAGTGATATTTCTGCTATTCTTCAATAGCGTCATCGATGACGTGCAACTGTTTTAGTTTTGTACAGGGTATAAAGTTACAGAGATAAAATGATCCTAAAGTAATCTGGAAAATGCCCTAAAAAGCAATTTAAAAACTACTGCAGTACTAGAACTAACAATTCAATAAATTTCAACAAACTTCTAGAAGTACATTAAAAAAAAAGTTTATTAGAAGAAAATTTTACTCAAACAAAAGAATGCATTTATAATATATCATGCCAATTTAGATAATCACGTATTGGAGAAATTCAAGACTTTTAGAAGACTGTCTAAAGAAACATTGGAAGCATACACAACGAGTTGAAACAAACAATGTCAGGTATATCAGAATATATATGGCCTTACACCATTTAAAAAATGGTCAGAGACTAGACTTATATACAAAAAGTATCATGTCCAGGAACACTGGTATATTCCAAGCAAAGCTAAACAAAATGCAGAGAAACGATTGCCAAGGCTAAGTGAACTTTGGTTACCAATACCATTCCGAGAAAAAGCACAGCTACTCTCGCAACCATAGTCAACGCGATGATGTATGTAGAACATTTCCTGGATAGAAAGAAATATGCAATATATAATGTATAATATATAATGCTGCCAAAAACCAAAATTCTCGTAGAATTTTGAAATTCTGTATCAGCAAGGTGGCAAAGGTGATATCCCCAGGAAAGAGGAACAGCAAGGAACCAGTTTTTTTGACCCAATACATCAAGGAATATTTGGTCAACCTAATATCCTGGCGTTATCAAAACCCAAATAATTTTTAATTTGAATTTTATTCCATATTACTCCTCAGTATCAGATCACTTTTATGGAATTGGTAAACCAAAAGCATGTAGTAAAGGAGCATAACCACAAACTGTTAAGATCAAGTACAGAATATACTTGAAGAGCTGCTATAATTGAAAGCTTAGGATGGTATGACCGTTTTCGATATTATTACGAAATATATGGGCTCGGAGAACTCTAAAGAAAGTTGTGCTAACCGGAGAAGGAAGAGCCATTCAAAAGATCGGACGATTAGATCTCCGACAGTTCATGAAATAATTAATCAGCTCAGTTCAGAGGAACTGGGGCCATCTTTGCGAAAATTGGCTACAACAATTGGTATGAACGAATCGACAAAAGGTCGGATTGAAGAATACTTGTGCTACAAGTCATATGTAATTAAGGTACGACAAAATGTTTTCGTGATTGGCAGGATAAAGTGAGCTTCTGGCAACTGTCAGATTCTTTTCCGACAAAAAAAATGAGCACGGATGAGATGTAAAAAACGTCCAATGTTTATTTCCCAGGTATTGCATTAAGTGATAGTGATATATTTTAAAAAGGAAGAACCCGTGACGAAATAGGTATATTAACGGATTCTGGCGAATATCTTGGATACAAATTTAAACCTCCTGGAGACCATATATTTTTCAACAGGATAATACATTGACACATGCAGGCGACTTGGTCCAAAATGGGCTGTCGGAAACGAGGACGTGTTTTTAGATGCCCCCCAAAAAACATTGTTGAGTCAAAAAGTAAAAACGGCTACTCTATTAATTATTACAGAAAAGGGGATATTTATTTGCGCTTGTGTACCCTTCAGTGGATATATAAGGTCTAATGTAGATATAAGGTTTATAAGTGTAGTTAAGATACAAAATACTTTTTCTCTAGTATTTATTATTATTTTTCTAATTGAATAGCTCTCCAGTAAGACCGGGTAATTTTGTTGTCCGGAGACAACCTTAAATAGCAGTTCCAGCGCCTTGCTGCATATTTAATTATTCATATGTGCTAGTATATTATGTAGAATATAAATCAATTCTTGTTCGTGTTTGGCCTTTCAATTTAATCTTACATTTTTTTTTACCTGACGCGCCATATGTTTGGTAAAATAAATAATGCAGATCGTACAATAGGTCTTTAGAAGGGGTTAACTTCTAATCTTTCCGACCATCATATAAACACATGTTTTGATCTAAACATTACAATCGACAGTTCATTCATTTGTATATATATATATATATATATATATATATATATATATATATATATATATATATATATATATATATATACAAATATATATATATATATATATATATATATATATATATATATATATATATATATATATATATATATATATATATATATGTATATAGGGTGTAAGATAATAACCCCTATTCAATAATCAATTTTGTTGTCTTCCTTTTACAAAGAAAAAGGAAAACTTATACATTAATGTTGTTTAATGTCAAAGTTGAAATTACTAGCACCCATTTTTCACATTATAACACGTTTTAAACGATTCACGTCACAAGAAACACATGCTTAGTTATTTTATTACATTAAATGTTCAAAGTGTCTACCATTTGAGTATGTAATCCGGGAAAAAGTCTTGGTATATTTCTAATTTGCTAATATACTTTTACACATATTTGCCTAAAATGATAATTCTTATCATAACTTTTCGATTGGCGATTTAATAACTTTGCAATTTTTTTATTCGAAAACCCTTGGATTTTTGACCCTTGTTGTAAGAAACACTTTTCTTTCAATTGATTGAAGAATGGTTGGAAAAATTTACGAAACTTATCTCCCTTACAACCTGTATATAAATTGGAGAAGTGCAAAAAAATTGTTTACGATTTAAAAATAAATGATTATATAATATTACATATATAGATTCAATTTTCAAGTTCACTTGAATATTAGAGTCTATATGCGAATCAAACTGTTTTTGCCAAAAACGTGTTATTAATATTATAAAACGAGTAATATTATAACACGTGACAAAAAAATCATAACTTAGAAAAACTATGTATTTTTAAAACAAATTTTGGGTATTTGGTTACGGCCTTCTGATTAATAAATATTCAATAAAAATTCACATCTAATCACAAACAATCTCAAAACAACAACGTGTAAGGTTTTAAGTAGAGATGAGGTAATGGACTTAATGTTTACTAAAGGGATTAATTTTGGAAATTGTACAGTCGTTGACTTGAGCTCGCGAAATTGGTAGTCGAATACAAATAACTAATGCTACAGTTAGTTGTTACAGTTACCGATATTGATATAATAGACAACATAGTTGAAGTGTTGTTTTTTTAATAGATGAAGAAAATGTCAAAGAGAAGAATGGTAGAAATTGGAGTACACTGTAGAACATGGGTCAGAGAGCTCACCCTAGGATTGATGGTGCGAAATGGAATTTGCATAGGAACTAAGACTCCTATAGTATCAGTTTATAGTCATACAAATTCTTAAATTTACTGCAATAATGCTTTTGAATCAGTTGATTTACCATAAATTCAATAGTTGAATAATGCCATTTTCCAACAATACAATGTCCTCACTCCCATATTACAGCTAAACATTATTTAAATTATTTGGCTTGTATAATTGAGCAATCTGTTGCCCATAGAAGAAATTTAGGATATGATATGTCAAAGAGTTCGTTTGCGTTCTAACCAACCAATAAATCTATTACCAAAAGTTAGAAGAGAGCTCGTTAAGCAATATTTGAAATATTCAAATAATTGCTCATTTCTTCAGCAGTCATTTCTTCAGTCTCCCGGGACCGGTTTCTGGCCTTAAACCGTCATCAGTCGGGCTCGAGCTGAATGTTCTGAAAGTAGTTGAAGAAATGACCAGCGGTATATATCGGCTTTTTCGGATAAATTTGAAATATTATGCAGCTCATGCTATTCTGTAGTGAAGGTCCGCAACAGTCAGATAGCGCGAAACCATCCGTGACCCGTCCAGGCCCTATCGAGGTACCAGGTATGCATGAAAAGTTGCAAGTGGGTTCGTGGAGAATAATAAAAATATTCAAAAACATGGAAACATTTTTTCGGTGCTCCAAGTAATAATTGTTAAGACTGCTGACGGCTTAAGACCTGAAACTGGTCTCAGGAGACGCTTGCTGATGTTTGGGGGGGCGGCTGAAGAAATAAGAAATTATTACGTAGAGCACGAATTTTTTTTCTTACTTTTGAATACGTTTATTACAGTTGTGTAATGTTTTACAAGTACTACCCAAATATATCACAGAAACATACAGGTGATTAACTGAATGCATGGAGTGAGAACTAATACTGAATTTTCTTTGTAAATAATATGAATTTCTATGAAATGAATTTCTATGAAAACTTCATCATTTACTACTGCGACGATGGTGGGTTTTTTCTTAAAATATTTTTATTACTATTTTATTGCTTTTTGTTTTGCAGAGTTATGATGAATTATAAATTGTATTTTTTATGGCTATAGTTTGAAGCCAAATGCACACAGTCGGGTCCGTGAATAGTTTCAAACTTTTCCACTCACCTAAACTAACACAAACATTCATGTCGGAATCGAGATTCAAAATTCGTCTCGCTTTCAGGAGCGCGACTAACTGAACTCGCCATCACGACCAGGTTTTAAAAGCATAAAAATGAGGAAGCTCTGCCACTGATGAAATATTATAATATTTGATTTGTATACATACAATTCCCAACAAGGAGTAAATGTCCTAACAAAGAGTTATTTAATATATTTAGATTAGGTATTTTTAATATACACCCAGCCATGTTTTTCTGAATGTCTGTTTATCAAAAGTCTAACTTGCTTTTACTATTCCTGGTTATTAAAATTGTCAATCAGTATAACTGTTGCAAATTGTTGCAATTTGTCGTTGCTAGAAAAACTTGTTGCACTATCACATTAAGGTTTATGTTATTATCTATCTTAATATGTAATAATTTTTATCTGTAGTGCTATTTGCATTTATGGATAACTGGATAAAATTTACACGGTGCATTATGGATAAAATTAGAATGAGAGGTGTCAAATGTTTATCTGCTAAAATGGAGTAGTTCCATTAGAAATTCATAATGATACGATTGATGTATTAAGTGATTCTGCTCCTTCATGTCGAGTAATTTACTCGCATCTGATTAAGGATTTTAAATTCGAAGGTGGGTTTTGTAAATATGTACTATATTAGAGTGCACCATGTATGCTCGGATGAATTAAATATTCATTTGGAGTAACATATGACTTTTGGGTAGACAGTGCTGCATAAATTTGATGCACGAATCAGGTTTAGGTTAGGTAATAACTTGGTTAATAGTATATAACGTGGAATTGGTTCTTTAGGTGTCTAGAATGTTATAGGCTAATCAGACAAATTACCGTTGGGGTAAATTTACTGATAATTAATACATACCCGAAATTACATTTGGAGATATGTCACATCGAACATTTTCACGGATAGTAGATAATGAGTCAGTTGGATTCTTCACTCCAAGCGAATAACACTTGAAAATGCCAAATGAGATTTTGGAGAAACGTCGTGACCTTTCACAGAAAGAACGGATCGATACCCGAAATGATTTACGGGACTATATATATATATATATATATATATATATATATATATATATATATATATATATATATATATATATATATATATATATATATATATATGCTTTTGTATATATATATATATATATATATATGCTTTTGTATATATATATATATATATATGCTTTTGCTTTTTCATAATTGCGCAAATGCTTTTTCATAGTCGATAAAAGCCAAGCACAGTGGCATGGTGTCTTCGTTGTGCCTTTCTATGACCTGCTGTACAACCTGGATGTGATCCATTGTACTGAATCCACTTCTGAATCCTGCTTGTTCTCTTGGTTGTGCGTCATTCAGTTTTTTTAATATTCTTTTAGAAATTATCTTAGTGAAAACTTTGTACATCACTGATAGGAGGCTTATTGGACGGTAGTTCTTTAAATCTTCCTGTGTTCCTTTTTTATGTAAAAGGATCACTTCTGCATTTTTCCATAAGTCAGGTACTTTTTGTTCTTTGAGGCATTTTGAGTATAATTTTGCCAGTGTTTTATGTAACGTCCGACCACCAGCTTTCAACATTTCGACAGTTACACTATCCTCTCCTGGAGCCTTGCCGTTCTTCATCAATTCTATAGTATTTGTTACTTCCTCCACTAGGATATCTGGCATTATATATTGTTCTTCCGTGGGTATTGCTGTCCCTGACTGGCTCTGATCTTCATATAACTGGGAATAAAACCTTCTGACAATCTCTAACATTTGGGTACGCGCCCTGCTCGCTGTGCCATCCTCACGCTTTAAAGCATATATTTGCGTTCTTTTGTTTCTCAGCTTCTGTTTAGCTTTGTTAATTCCTTTGTTTTCTTCCAGGGTTTTTTGCACTAGTTGCATATTGAATCGGCGCGTGTCCTCTCTGATACGTTTTCTTATAGTTTTGCAGAGCTCAGTGTACTCGATCCTGTCAAAATGACTACCTGCATTTCTCATTGCTCGCCGTTTCTTCATTAAATCAATGGTCTCACTGGAGATTTTTGTTTGTTTGAGACATTTTTCTTCTGGTGCTATTGAAGCAGCTGTTTGAAGTACATTGTTGGCGATTTCTTCATACTGAACTGACATTTCCACATGTTCCATATGTATATATATGTATATATTCCATATATGTATATATATCCATATATATATATATATATATATATATATATATATATATATATATATATATATATATGTATATATATATATATATATATCCATATATATATATATATATATATATATATATATATATATATATATATATATATATATATATATATATATATATATATATATATATATACATATATATATCCATATATATATATATATCCATATATATATATATATATATATATATATATATATATATATATATATATATATATATATATATATATATATATATATTAAATTTTTTTAATAAAAAAAAATATTTTTGTCAATTTAACTTTGTTTTATAATAAAATAATATAAAACAAGAGAGAGAAAAGTAAGCTTATGATGCTCATGACGGCATGAAACTTAGAATGAACGGAAGTGGCTTTGGGAAAAAATAGAAAAAAATAGTCATTTTTTTGAAAAGTTCATTTAAAGGAGAATAAATAAAAAAAAAAGTCTTATTTGGAGTTATATATACTTGAAATAAGAAATTCTAGTCGTGTAAAAAAATATAAAAATCAAAAAGTGATTAGTAGTACTGTAACATATAACAATTTCAGCCAAATCAAAAAGGGTCTAGTTCAAAAGTGGTCCATTTGGCATGTAATACCCTATATTTATATATATATATATATATATATATATATATATATATATATATATATATATATATATATATATATATATATATATATTTTTTTTTTTTTTCAACATTTCTGTCAATCACTTCTTCATAAAACCACGGTGTTATTGTTGGACGGTCGCGTTGGCTGCGACGGTAAAGTGGTGGCCGCCGTGCCGAAACCGCAGTTGTCATGCTAGTTCGGTCGATTCCAGCGCTCGGATGATTGTTTTTATTTCTTTCTTCTGTTTGTATCACTAACAACCCCACACATACACATACACGCACACACATATCTACACTGAAATATCTGTGATTGTTTCTAGGCAATTATATATAATCCGACAACGAATTCACGCCAGTCACGCCAGTTAAAGGCTGGGCAAGGCCGGATGCCTTCTGAAGTGTTTTATGTTGGTCACTCACTAGTCGGTAGGTTTCCTAATAGACTTATGGATAAGGACATAACCAAGGGTTGATAGCCTGAGGAGGTTGCTAGCCTGGGTTGTCGGTGGCTAATGACCAGGGTTCGGAATCTACGTTAAGCTGTAGGCCCAGTCGCTAAATAGTCTTAGTTGCTGATGCGCCTCTAACCCTAAAACCTTTAAACCAGTTTAAACGTTTGTTATTGTTGATGATTGTTGGTTTTTCGCCAAAGAAATCCTGTGCGGAGCTTAAAATAATGGATTTAATTTTTGTACATCTTTTTTCTACTCAATCATATTATTTTCCATTATTTGGTCATTTTGAATTATTTCTGTTATTTTGTTTTAATATAAATTTTTTATAAAATCATCCTGGAAACTTTCAGCTCGCATTTTTGAAATATGTGAAAATATACCAATATATTTATATTGGTTTATTTTCTTCTTCTGTCAATCGCTAGCAATATACTCCATAATAATGGTAAATCATCGACTAGTAAGAAATTTTCCATTATGTAGGATCTTTTAAAGTTAGCATTTCTTAAATGTAGTTGCATTGCAACGGCAGTATTTCGCTTATTAATTAAAAATACTGACACCATTACACGCTAAATTAGTATAGCAGTACGTACGTTTTCTTAACGTTTGACTGGTTTTTCAAAATACATTATATCGTTCTTAATAATACATAGGGCTTCATTTTTATTTCTAGAAAAATTATGCATTATAAATATTAATATTATTGACAATAATTAATTACAACCTTTGTGTGTATATGTCATCGAGACATAATAATTTGTATACAACATTCAAGGCACACTTTTTGAATTGCAGATTTTTCAGTAATCGACAAGATTTGCAACGGAATATTCGAACACGAATATCTCGCAAATGGCGTAAGATATCGATATTGATCAAGGGTACCTTTTTTACGTGGGAATTATGACTCTTCTCTATGTTGAAGTCAAAATATGTCCAGCTTTATCGGATAAAAAAATATGAACGAGTTAATTCCTCACAAAGTAAGTAACAAGCGCTCTAGGAACTAGGCTTAAACTAGTACCAAATTCGGATTTGTCACCTTTGAAAACGATTTTGAACCTGGTATCTTCAATCGTTTTTAAATTATCTCAATTTTTCGAATATTTGGTTTCACTTTCAACACCCTGTATCTTTTTAATAACTAATATTTGCGAACACATTTATTGACTAAACCCTCTTATTTTGATCTTTACTATCATCTGTTGCTCTATGGCGTATAAGTTGTGGTGACCCCCATATATATATATATATATATATATATATATATATATATATATATATATATATATATATATATATATATATATATATATATATAAATATTTCTGTAGTATAAACTTTGGATTATGGATAATAATAGAAAATAATCTGGTAATTATATTTACCGTTGGTTTTAACAAAACAATTTCTAAGCATAATGCAATTTAAAGATATTTTGCTGAAATTTTTATTATTTTGTATTCTTTTGCTTTCAATGTATACAGACTGTACTATCAGAATTGTTCTTTAAGTAGTCGCTGTTGATGCTGCTAAGCAGCTGCAATAAATTGATTTTGTGTACATATTGGCATTGTTGTATTGTTGAAAGTCTTCCTGTAGTTTAAGCCCTCGAGCTTGCTAGCCAGAAACACGATACGTTGTCAAATTAGGCCATTAATTATTTAGCGGTAGTTACATATTACACTGGGGTTAAATGTTCCAAACGATTTAAGTCATGCAACATGCAATTCAGATACACGTTTTCCTCTTGAAACAATGACATGCAATGGGGCTTTAATGATTTCAGGTTCAACATATTTTTTAGTTACATATAAAGTATAATATATACAATTTTTCAACTATCAGCTAGCATCTTTACTGTTAATTTTATTCATTCTGTTTTGGTCAGACTAACTGCCAGTTATTCTCAAAAGCAGATTGGTCATTTTTGTAGCTCAAGTATAAATTATTAATATTCAGCTGTTTATATTAATGTTTTATTTTTTATATGTTGAATTGTCCATTTGTATGAAATTGTTTCACTGGAAACTACTGAGTAATTAAACATTAAATTAGGCGAAAAGTTAATTTGTTTTTTACTAACATATATTTTTTACTAACATTTACTATTATATATAACTGATTATTATTTAACGAATAAACTGCAAATAAACTAATGAACATTGATAAAACAAAGTTTTAAAAATTGAGAAGCAGTCTGCAGTCCATGACTGCTGTTTCAACTTCTTTGTCGTCATTGAACCGTTGACCACTAAGAAACTCCTTTAAGTACTGAAACAAATGAAAATCCCTGGATGCAAGGTCTGGACTTTAAGGTGGATGATCCAGTTCATTCCATCCAAATGACCTGATTAGACCTTGTGTTTGTGCAGAGACATGTGGCCTTGCATTGTTATGGAGCAATACCGCACCGGAAGACAGTAGGCCACGCCGCTTGTTTTGTATGGCACGCCGGAGTTTTCTCAAGGTGACACAATACCCATCAACATTGATTGTTGTGCTTCCCGCCTTAAAATCCACCAACAAAATCCCTTTCCTGTCTTTGGCTTTCACGCTGGTTGACGACGATGTGTGTCGTCATTGCTTTGACTGTTGCTTGGACGCAGGAGTCCTGTGAAACACCCAAGTCTCATCTCCTGTAACGGTGTGGTATAAAAAATTCCTTCCTGATGGTATCGAGTCAAAAACGATAAAACACAGCGCAATCTCCTTGTTTTGTTATCGTCAGAAAGCAGTCTTGGAATCCACCGAGAACACAAGTTTCGATGATTCAGTTTCTCAGAGACAGTGATATACAAAACTGACCTTGAAACCTGTAGAAATTCATTTGATAACTTTGAAATTGTAAATCGTCGGCTCTCTCGAACTCTGTTGTCCACATCACCAACCAACTCTTCAGAAATCAGAGAAGATCGGCCAGGGCGTGGCTCATCTTGCATATTAACCCGTCCGTCCTTAAAAATTCTCATCCACTCGAACTTGCAGGATTTCTTTGCACGTCATTATCAGTCTCATTCACAAACGGACCTTATTTAAAAAAACACCTCTGGTATGTTAAAACATATTATATGTATCATCTAATTTGATATAAAATAATAGTGTTTTTTATTGTATGAATGTGGATATTTTTAATTAGTTCTATAGAATATCGTTGCCTTCATAATTCTGGGTACCTTGTTAAAATATTATTCAGTTATTATATTACAATTTTTCCAACTATAAATTTAAATGTTTTTGGAAATTTAATTCTAATCATTCGTCAATATCGAATACAATTCTGCTTCATAATTCGAGAGCAAAGACAAAAATTAGCTCGGAGTTGGAGAGTGTAAACAGAAAAATCCGGACCAATATTTCTCCAATGAAATTTTTTTCGAGTTAATTGATGATCGGCAAATATGAACTGCAATCAGACCGATATGATTTTTAATCGCATTAAATGAACAAAAAATGGGCAGTTTTTATGTAAAATTTAAAAGAAGAAATCTTAAATAAAAATAGCCCTGTGTTTATCAATGTTTCTGTTCTATTAGGCTTCACTTATTTTCTAAATGATATTACAGTTATTGACTGCTGTAAAACTTTTTCTCTACTGTAAATTAATTTAATCAAAATTAGATATTTTACAAAAGAAAATCAAATGCATGCACTGATTTTAGAGATGCATGAGCAAATCTAACGAATTATCGTTCTTAATACGAAATTAAACTTATGGAACATTTTAAATAGCTTTCTTTTTCAACATAATCTAATAAAATCTTAATACGCCGATTGATAAATAAATGTATACGAATTATTGTAGTTATTAATTTTTGGTACAAAAGTATTTACATCAGATATTATAAATGATTAAAACTTCAGATAATTTAAGCTAGCAATTATTAATAATATTAATTATTATTATTATAAATTATTAATGATATACTATGTTGGTTGACTTATCTAGACACTAGACACCGATCAAATGAATTGATCAATCGGTCTTGAAAAATCTTGTCCCATTGGGTTGTGTTATCCGCGGTGTTTAAATATGTGGGTATGTGGATGTTTGTACTTTGTTTATGTTTGTACATTTTTTAGTTGTGTTCTCTATCCATCAGTGTAACATTTAACAAGGAATCACTTCTCAGTTGGGTTAAATCGGTAGGTTTTTCTAAAAACTTTTTAGGAATGTTATCCAGGGTTAATATTGATTAATAAATCGGGTAAATTTAGAGGTAACTTGCTGATAGTGTTTCACACTTGCCCAGTTAGTGAAAAATCCGAATAAAGAAATACATCGATGCCTTTGTTAAACATGTGCGCATTTCCTTGCTGAAAAATGGGTTTCTGAAGAGTTGACGAGGTTCAAAATTGGGCAACGACCAATACTTGAAAAATCATATGAAATGAAAACAAATCCACTAGTGCCACATTTACAAAATGCCAAAAAGCTTCTACCTTAGTGAGGTTAAATAATGAACCCATACCACAAGCAAAGAATGTCAAATATGTCGGATTACATTTTGGATAAGAGTCTTATTTAAAAAACTCATATGCTTAAAAAACCATTCAACTAAACAATAAATTAAAATTTTATATTGATTCCTTGGGAGAAAATCCAAAGTTCAATTAAGAAACAAGTTACATATTTTCCAAGCAGCCTCTATACTACTTTTATGGCAGCTATGGCAGATTGCATTGACGTCTAACATCGAGATCTTAGAGAGATTCCAGTCCAAAGTGCTACGAACACTATGTGATGTTTTACCAAATTGTTTTTAGAAATAAGGAAAAACCTATATGATAGAATGATAAAGAAGAAATAAGAAAGTGTAGTGCAATATATTTGGAAAAGTTAACAGTTCATCCGAACGGGCTAGCAGTAAACCTACTGGATAATAGTTACACTTACGCACTAAATAATTACAGACTAAAAATACATAAAACGTTAGATTTGCGCTTCAGATTTATATGAATTAAAAAGTCCAATCACATTAGTTCGTCTACCGATTATCTCGCTGATTTATAAGTATCTCTTTTTTGTACCTCTTGCTACGTTGACATTCCTTCTTAGAGCTTTGGACCATAGCTTAAAGCTATGGACAAACTAGTATCGAGTCTAGTATCGCAAACTGACATCATCTATGTTTCTCCATTCGGATAATGAAGGAAATACATTACATAATATAAGTTCTCTACTAAGAATATTGTTGGCGGCACATATCCTTTGTCGTATGTTTGTTACTATCATGTAGTGGTACCACTCTGATGAAGCTCCTATATAGCGTATCATGTCAAGCATGCTTGAGTATAATCTGCTATCTATCATGACATGATCTATTTGGTTAACTGTATGTTCATCAGGTGATATCTATGTTCCCTTACCGCTTTTCTTGCGTGGGAGCTTTTTACTTAGATATTTGCATACGACGAACTGTATTGCTCTTTAACCATTGTCATTTGTATTATCATGTAGACTACGCTTGCCAACTATCGAGGTATATTTTGATTATTTTTCGATTTGAGCATTACAGTCCCCTAAAACTAACTTAATGTCATTTCTGGGGATCTTGTCTATCTCGCTTTCGAGCATCGTATAAAATTTTTCCCTTATTCTTATACCTGTCTAACAGATTCTTTCACTCACTGATTTAAAACGTAATACACTTGACTGAAATTTTCTTGCAGTAATGAACCCACATCCAAATTTGTACTTCTTGTCATATGTCCCTATTGAAGGGTATTCCTGGTTGATATAATGTTTCAATGTTCCATGTACCAAATGTCTCTCTCTCTTTTGTTGGCAGGTCTATTTATATTTAATCAATCCAGGGCTATGTCAAATGTTTCGTAGCAAGAGTTGTTTTCTGGGGTGGGACTGTTAGACCCGCGCCCAACCCCCTAACTTAGACTACCGGGGACTCTTCTATAGGGGTTATCATACCTTAGTCCGGAGGTACACCCTTACCCTCCTCCGTTAGCTGCGTCCCGCACATCTTAGTGTACGTGGAAAGATTTGTTTGTGAGTCTTTATTAGACTGTGGACTTTGCTGAGAGATTTGTTACATTCTAACGGTCGGCACCCTAGACTGTTTCTGAGATCCTATCACCAACCATTTGAGCTCCAGTTTATAGGAATACTAATCACTTAATTTATAATGACATGTGAATTCCAATCATAATTATTACAAGCCGTTTTATAAATCTCAGATCTTTCTTTTTTTAATTAAAGGTACTTTTTAGATTTTTTAATATATATAAAAATTGATATTTTAACATTTAAATTTTTGTGTTAATACTTTTTTGATTATATCAGCTGCTCTTTCGATATCCTTCTAATATTTCTTTATCTAATCATTTCGATCATCAATTAGTGTGAGCGAGTGTAGTATAAAACGAGCACTAATTTTACGTTAAAATCGAATATATATAACGGATTTAAGAATGCTAGTGAGTTTCATCATGAATCCTTCAGATACACAAGGATCATTTAGAAGAATTTCGTCTTCAGGTTCTATCTCGAAATCTCACAAACCACTTAATAATACTCATCGATGTCGACTCATTGTCTATCTATCAGATACTATCAGAATTTTTTGAATGGTTTCAAAAACTGCTACGACACTTTTATTATTCACTGCTACGATTTACTGCTATTATTAGTGCTGCTATTTATTATTCACTGCTACGACACTTTATTTCATAAAGGGTATATTAATTTAAATATAATATAAGCTACTAATTTCTCGTATATTTAAGCAATCACCTTTTGTATTGGACAAATTGTATAGTTTAAATGAAACAACTATACTGCAATAAAGCAAATTGGATTTTTAAGCATATGCAATTCTAAAAAAATACTAGATTTTCTTTATTATCAAAGAAAACTGAACGATGTATGAGTATATAATGCCGGAGAATATATTTTATTAATATAATGGTGTAAAAATTTAAATAACGTGTATTTTGAATATTAACTACCTCTTGCCTTAGACACAATAAATTTATTATTATTAGATAAACCACGATCATATAATATATATTTCTGTAAGATAAATTTTTAAGAGTGATAAACGGATTAATCAGCCACCATTATATTGTGGCATTTTTTCTCAGTTTGAAGATGGTTTGTTATATGAAGTTCAGGTTAAATCAAAATTGTGTATTGCATATTGTTTAAATTAAACAAACAATGTGTATAATAGCTCAACATCTGGTGCATCAAGATTCCACTACACAATGTGTCAAATTTATACAGTGAATTTACGAATTTTAGTTCTAGAATTCTTAAAGTATGTGAATATACATATCATTTGTTTAACTACAAATAGCTTCTCTATTGAGTAGCAGATAAGAAATGATTCTTTAAAGCAAACAAGGCAAACCACACGATAAGATTTCGCCAAAGACCTAGAATAAGTACAAGCGACTGAATAGAAAAAATGTGAGTGAAAGTAGAAAATTTGATTTTCTAATTGGAAAAGCCATTTTCTTTTACAAAAAGAACTGTTCTATGTCCGCCAAACCATTCTAATGAATAATGAAAACACAAAAAAAGAAAAATACGAATAAATAAAAAACAGGAAAATATGAGGGCCATTCTAACCGAATAATTATATGTCGAAGAAGGACCAACGTTTTTAACTGATCTCTATTCTACTAAAATCAGTCTCAAAATCAAAATCAGTGTTATATGCAATATATGAGGCTCTTAAGTTTATTCAAACATTAAAATCCTCCAATTGACTTGTGTGTACTGATGCCCTCAGTTCCCTTCGAGTTCTAGAAAATTTCTTCATATTCTTTCCTCTAAATCCTACTCCATCTTCTAGATCCTGAGTCATGTGGGAATTCATGGCAATGACACTGCTAATTATTTGGCTAAATAATTAGCAATATAATAATCAAAGTTACTATAAATTCTTTTTACAAGGTTACTTTCTCCTGCAAATTTTTTTTTTCCTATATTCTCTTCAAAATTCAAGCAGGTCAAGTTAAACAGACTAATGATTGGACACTGTCACTTCACCCATTCATATCTCATGAACCGAAGTCCTCCCCCATCTTGTGCATTCTGGAATGCTTTATTGTCGGTTTTCCACCTATTATCCTCCTGCATTCCTTTTTCTACTCTTCGCCGAAGATGCAGGCTCACGAGTTCTATATCTCGGATAGGGAAATTTTTCAAAATATGCCGTCTGACTATCTCTTTGATTTCCTCAAAAAGATTAGTCTGTACAACGAAATATGAATGAATAATTCTTGTTGCTTTATTGCTATTTATTTTAGTTATTTTTATTTTTAATCAGTTTTATCATAATTTAATATTACTGTATAACTTAAAATTTTATTAAAATTCAATCTATGCTCGCGCCATCGTTGTCAAACATAGGTTTGTTCTAGCAAATATTTCAAACGGTTTCAAATCGTCCGGAGTTTGCGGTGGCGAATATATGCGAATGTTTCGGTCATCTGCACAAACTCCGGACGGTTTGGAACCGTTTGAAATCTTTGCTTGAACAAACCTCATATTACTGGCGTAACTAAATAATCTTAGAAGATAGAATAAAGATAGAATAAATCTATCTTAAATATATAGGGTAAGCCGGATAGATGCCCCACTTTTTAAAAAAGCTCTATTATTTTAAAAACTATGTACTTACTTAGAATAATTCAACATGTATATCAAAACATAGTTCTTTGATCTTTTATAGTAGCCTGTTTTTTGTAAATACAATTAATATTGGTTTTGAGTAAATCCTGTTTTATTTGACCTCTCAAAAAAGGGATAGTTGCCTACTGTAGCGAATAGTAGCCGAATGTTAAAAATGCTTCGGGGGATACTTGCCTCGTGGGGGGATAGACGTCTCACTATGATTTTTTTAGATGGAAACTAATTTATGTCAATTTAAGTAATCAGTCTTTACCATTTACTGAGATCTTTTATTAAATACTAATCAAAATATTAATCAACATTATAAAATAGTATTAAGTTTTAACGTTTTAAGCTATAAAAATACAACAAAAATAACCTCTAAACTTTAAGTTAGGGAAGTTATTAGTAAAATATTACTATAATCAGAATAAATAACTAAAACTTTTTTATTGGTATTTTCTATTTTTGAATTAGAGTTTTTCACTTTTAATATATTTTTAGTGTCTCTTATCGATTTTTCGTTCTTTTTCCTTTTGATTGGTAGTCCTTCAGTGGCTTTTCCTTTAGATGTTTTTGAACTTATAACATTTTCTTCATTTTCACTGTTAGAACTGCAAATTTGTATTCTTCTCTTCCTTAAAGCTCTTCCTTTGTTCACTTCAATAAAATCTGTGTTATCGGATTCAGTTTCGCTGCTGGTAATATCGATATATGTTTTGGTCTTTTTTTTAGTATATTTTTTGGGGTTTTTTTCTTAACAATGCTTTTCTTGCTACGGGCTGGTTTGTTTTTTGTCTTAAAATCTTTTTTTTTTCGCTGTCTTAATTTTAGTTTCTGTTATTTTGTTTGTCTTCTTTATCTTCTATTCTTTATTCTTCTTCTGGACAATTTTATCGTTGGAGTTTAAAATTTCTGTAGATTATATAACTCATTTAGATATGCTCAGCAGTATTTTTGGTATAGGAGATGATTGATGTAAAAATTTAGATCGTATTTCTTTTTCAAGATTTTGGTTCTGTGATTCATTTAAAGATATCATCGATGGTAACGATAGCTCAGTACCATCAACGATGTAAGTTTCAATGTCGCTATCTCCTAGGGTTAAACAGTCTTGAGAAAGATTCAAAAGGCTTAGAGACGGCCTAGGTGGCGTATAATGTTGGTTCACGCTATTCTGCTCAGCCTCATTTAAGACAGTTTCCAGTTTGTTTTTATCATAATCGCTTGGGACTTGATCGCCTGGTGGAGGCACTTCGTGCCACTGATTTAGAGCAAGACCTCGATCAGACTCAGATTCCTGTACGCGCTCACATAACGTAGGCCCTCCAGAAACGCGTGGTACTTGAGGATCATTTAGAGGACCAGACTCTCATTCTTGCGCTAGTTCTCCCAATGCGATATCTGATATAGCTAATTCAGCGTCAAACAGAGCATTTAGATTTAGTATATTAACAGATTGCGCTGCCGCGAAAATCACTTATTGCATTGGCAGGAGTAGCTGCTCGAATCTACGCCTTGGCTATTAACTGACCTGAATTGTACCAGTTCAGTTTTTTTTGTGGATTGGTGCGCATGAAATTGTTTATCTAAGCATAATAAATGGTTGCAAAGCGGTTGCTAATGGTTGCAAAGCGGAAGTAGTGTGACTAAATAAACAAAGTAATATCACATCATTATCTCGAGCAGTTTCTTGCATGTTGACAGCTCTTCAATACGATGAATGACCATCTAAAATTAGTAATACCTTTCCTGGCGGCTTGCGTGGAATAAAATGTTCAGTCAGCCATTTATAAAAAAGGTCTGAGAAAATGTATGGCGATTTCTTTTGCATGTAAACTTTGGATCAAGGCGGAAGTTTCGAATTCTGGTTTTTTATTTACTCCCTTGATACTCAGAACTGGTGGGAGAATATTGCCGATAGCGTTGCAACAAGCAACAACAGTAATTGTTTCTCCTTTTTGACCAGAAGAAAGTGATTTAACTGCTCTAGCACCATTCTATGCATTATTTATAATATATCGATATGTAATACTTATTATTATGATTGTAAATTATATACCGATATCAATTTATGTATTCTTTGTTTTCCGTCCTTGCGAGCCCTACCTACTTCGTACACGGATTCGTTGTCTTAAGGTTGCCTTGAAAATATTGCTTTTAGTAATAAGGCCGCCTTGTTGCACATGCAAGTTTTGGAAACTCTCTGTAAAAACATATTTCCTATACCTACTTTCTATCGTGTAAATAAAGCATATTCTATCTATAGTTGAACCGTCCAAAGATTACCCATGCGCCATCAATTTTTATTCATACGAATCAAATAAAAAATTATTAGTCAAATTAGTGCTAACTTTCATAATGGACGTGGTTAATGTTAACTTTCATAATGGACGTGGTTAGTGCCTCGAAAGACGGATATTTTTGTTTATGATTTAAATTCACGATATATTTATTTGTATATATTTATAACATGGAATTATAAAACGTTTTATAAATCGATATTTTTACGTAAAATTTCGAGTGTTTGTCATGAAATTGTAAAGTTTTATGTCATAGATCGATCGAAGAATTTAGTAGGTTAAAATTGTACGAACAACTTCAAGTTATCAGGCAATTTTAGGGAAGTAGTCAATTCATTAATTTGTTATTGGTCCAAAAAATCATTTTATTTACTCTACATTATTGTCGAGACCAATGTTTATATGATGAAAACGTTACCAAGGTATGGGGAATGGCCCTTAACAGGTCCTTAAATAATTGCATTACACATTTATTACAAATAAAATTTCTAATATTTCATATAATATATAAAGCATACAAAAACAGGTGTCTAAACATAGTGTTAAATACCGAGTACTTAATACATAAATAGAATAATACATAAATAAAATACATTTTCCTATATCTAAATAATTAGGTATACTAATAAGTTCATTAATCAACCACATTAACTATATAGCTATATATCTTCATTTGCATTAAATTTCATAACATAAACTATGTGTTGTTCTCGGATAAACCAGTCTTCATAATTTCTTCTTTAATTTCGCTGTATGCCCTACAGACTTTTCGCAAACTTCTTCATTACACTGTTCAAATACTTCTTTCCATATATTTTAACACTATTGTCCTATTGTCATCGTTTTTTTACTTAAAGCCTAATTCATTCAAGATAGTATTGAGTGATGGACGACCCATACTGACAATTTCCTTTCTTCTCAATTCCATATTACAGCTTTTGATAGTTACATGCTTTCCTACAAATGAAAAAAAAAAATGTTATGAGACAGAGCTATACTTGTATTTTTAATTTATGAAACTGTATTATGAAAATTAAGCTATATCATATTCTAGTTTTAGCCAACAGTCAACTCGTATGCACATTGTATATGCAAGTAGACCTCAAGTTGATTTATTTTTGGTAAAAATTAGCAATTTCAGGTACTATAGGTATTTTAATAATCATTGCTAATACCTAAATATTTTATTATTTACCAGGAATAGCAGGATATGCCCAATATTTGTGCTAGATATAAGTAAGATAGATGTTAGCTCAATATTTTACAGTTTTCTAATAAATTGTAAAGCCAACATTTTTGCGAAAGTGAAAAATTAAAAGGCATATGTGGTACAAGTGGCAAACAATTAATATGTATTCATTATACTTAAATGACTTACTTTTAAACTTACTTAATAAACTTCCATTTTATTTCCTTCAGGTAAGTCTGTTGTTTTGGTCTTCGCTCGAGGTCTGCTTGTTCCAGCAGAAGAAATAACTGTTTTTCTTAATAGTTTTAATGCTGCTGCAACTCTCTAAAAAATATATTACAATGTGATAATGCAAAATAAGTAAAGCGCGATCAAATTAACTATTACTTACCTCTTCAATGGATGAAAGAGACTCTAACGGTCCGCCATTCCTTTTTTCCGTTTCAAAATACTCATAAACATTGAGCACAAATTGTTGGGCATGAGATTTCAGTGTTTTTCCCGATATTATCTGAAATCACACAAAATGTTAAAACAAATATAGATACTAAAAAGTTCGCACTTCTATATTTCCGTTATTATTTTGAAACTGGTGTTTATCTTTCGGTATGTTTTTAAAATTAGCCAATATAAATTCTGTGTTTATTAAACATTTGTAATAAAATGTTTTTGGTTAGGTTAGCGTTATTGAATGAATTAAAACTTTATGAATCTCTAGAAATACTTACCGATAATAAAATAATCAATAACAGTAGTTATTATAAAAACCTATTTTACAATAAAATTGGATTTTACATCACAACATTTCACTAAAACGCAATAACAAAACAAATCAAATGACAACCAAAACAGTACCACTCAACTCAATAGAGGAACTTTTGACAACTGGTACGAACAAACACCTTTTAATTATTTGCTACTTTCTCTTTCTACCCCGCTGTACATTATCGAACGTACTGCTTTTACCCAAAGACATACGTATTGATTTTCTATCTCCTTCTTTCTCATTCGGTAAAGCAAAAGAACATATTAAGACAATGTCTATGATATAGGAAATTTATGACGTCATTTGATGACACATGGGTAATCTCTTGGCGGTTCAACTGTATCTATCTATCTATCAATCTATGGATGCACAAAACAGTTAAGTATATATTTTATTTAAAACAAGTTATAATCACAATAAGTTGGAAAAAACTCCGAAAGAAAAAATCTGTCTTTGCTCCTTAAATAATTTATATTTGCGGATAGTTGAACCTTAGAGCGACAATCCACAAAGGTAAATAGGGCGACTATGCTTTTTGATACGGATACTTACTCTTTTTATTTACAAAATAAATTTAAACTTTATTCAACAATAAAACGTAATAAACAGTGTAATTTAAACTCTAAGTTTCACCGCCCGTCAAAGTTTCACCGCGGAAGATTTTTGCTCATACGGACAAAACGCATGCGCCTACTCCGACGGCTTACATGGCATTGAGGCAAGTCTGAGCTCTAACCAAAATATTAGTGCTTAAGATTTATAATCCAGAGCGATTTCTTTTTTGAAAGCTATGGAGAAACTAGTATCATGTCTGAGTTGCTAGCAGCAAACTGACAGCAACTATGTTTCTCCATTCGGGTAATGAAAATCCATTACATAATATAAATCCTCTACTAAGAATATTCAGGCTCTAAACAGGCTAAAAAACAATAACATTCTAACATCCAGTGTACATATGTGAATCTAACCAAAAATATATTCACTGCATAGCGTATCTTGAACAAAAAAAATGATACACTGTTTGCATATTTTTTAGCGATTGCTAAAAATGTGACAAAGTAAATGATATATTTTTTTTATTATATTGAGGTATAAGATATATTTGCTACTAAGATAAGCAGTATTCTTGGCATTCTGTTAAAATGGCTAAAATATACAGCATACACCATGTTTTTGTATGAATTTTTAAGCGATTTCTCAGGCCTTGAATGTATCATAGAGACCGATGCAAGAAAACAGAAATGTTTATTAACGAAACTTTAGATCAAGATTACGAAGAAATTCGCTAATAAAAACTTTTCAAAAGCATTCTGTTTTGTCGAATTATAAAATCGTACGCAAGCAACGTATTTCCCTGCAAAAATCGTCTTAAAACAACTCAAAATTATGTGCAAATTATTAATATGCCTAATCGAGTGTTAAAACCTGATTAGATTAAAAAATCGATTCGAAACCGCCGGATGAATGAAATTAACGAATTAATTCTTAAGGGGTAATTTTGTTTGAATTTAGGCAATTTGTATTATAAACTTGCGAAAAAGCTAATACAGACGGAGTTTTAAAAGCTTCGTTAATGTAATTCCGAAGTTTTAAATCAAGAGTTTTAACGAACCGAACTGTGTTCCTTTTTTAATTGATTGACCTTTAATTTTCATCGGTACAATTGAATTTAGGTCTTAGGAATTTATTAAGGATTATAAAAAGAAAATCTAATAGTAAACAAGAGGATTTCTGGTAATATATTTTTATTTATACTTTAAAATTTGATATTGTGCATGTTTTCAACTAAAGGGTAACCCAATCGCAATGTAAAATATAATTTTTTATTAATATACGTATTTTTTGGGGTACCGATAATTTTATTCTATTTCAAAGTATACATTTACTTCATTTTTAAAGATAATATTTTTAAGATAACTATGTAACTCTATTCTCAACCCTGTGCTCTTTCACCAAATTTTAAGTGGTTTTTGTGCAAATATGCAATTTAATCTTACGAATTATTTCCTGATCCTCGACCTTTAGTTCAGATAAATATCCATTGATATTTTCCTATAATATTACTGTAACAAATAAAAGTAAATAGGTCTAAGAGTCGATAATTTAAAATGTGCTTAGCAATTCGCATGGTACATGTCCTCCTAGGTCTTCGCATAGGTGCTTGATTTATCAGGTTTTTACCCCAAACTCTTGGTGCCATGACTAAATCTATTGTATTTTTGTGCAGATTTGATTATTATTGTAATTTGGAGGTTGTTAGCTATGATTTGGTTCGGTACGTACGAAGGTGTTTTAGTTATTATCCGAAATATATCAGACTGAATATTTTCCAGTATTTCGAGGTTTCACATTGCTAAGAATCCCTAAAGTTTGATACCATAACTCCAAAAAGATTTCAGGATGGCTTTGTAAATTAGAAAAGTAAAACTTACTTACTTTACTACTACTTACTTACTTCTAACTGTGTTCGTTCGTGACGTTATTTGTTAGTGTAATCAACTATTTGTAGTGCATTCAACTATATATACTATATAAAGAGTGATTTTTTTTAGAGTGTTCAAACTTCCAATAGGGGTCGCTGTCAAACGAACGAATGTTGTCGCTGTTACTGATAGTGTTGATGAAGATCCAAATTTATTAATTCGTCACCGTTCATAGGAAGTTCGTAACGTGGATTATTTAATTCGCAATTTGAATGGCATTGATCTGGAGGAGATGTGGTTTCAACAGAACATCTCCACATCTTATACAGGAAACAAAACAAACGATTTATTGAGGGAACAAATCGGTGACAAAATTGAAGCCATCTGCCTACTCCCGAGAGTTCACAACTAGAAACCTTTTTGCATATATATATATATATATATATATATATATATATATATATATATATATATATATATATATATATATATATACGCTTATTATATGCACGCTTATTACGTATCTATGGATATAACGTATCGAATAACCAAGTCCCAGCAGTAATTATGAATCATTCAATATATAATTTATTTTTATAACGTACTCCGTTATTAAGTAGTACTTCTGATAGAAAGTACCAAATTTCCTGGTCCGCATATTAAAATATAAGGTACTTTTTATTTTTGATTAATTTTATTTTTATTTGGGTAACATATATTGTGCAGTAGAACGGCAAGATATGAAAGCAAAAGACAGGCTTCAGTTTTCTTGTTGTATAGTAAAGTGGATTTATAAATGAATTGTGTTTTAAGCAAGGATGAATCAACTGAAGTTAGTTCCATTAAAATAGTTCGGAAGGCTTTAACAATGGATGAAAAAAGATCGATAATTGTGGAGATAAGAAGTGGTGCTAAAGAAGTCGACATTTGCAAATCCAGGTCTTTGAAAAAGACAGCAATGTCCACGATACTGAAAAACAAACATAAAAAATTGCAATTCCGCGTTGTGTTTCGAAACAAGGTTAAATAATTTGCAAACCTGTTCAAAAAACATCGATGAAGCATTACTTTAATAGTTTACGAATCAAAAAAGCATGAATAGTACAATTACTGGGCCTATACTTCAGGCAAAGGCTGAAAAGTTTGCGAAAATGTTTAATGTTGCTGGATTTCCTTGCGATTCAGGTTACTTACACATATTCAAAAAGCGGTACAATATAAGTCCTAGTAAAATTCATGGAGAAGCTGCAAGTGCAAAGCTGGAAAATGCGATGGATTGGGTTAAATGAAGATTAGTTCCACATCTTAAGAATTATGACGCTATGAATGTTTTTAGCGCCGATGAAATTGGTCTTTTTTACAAACTTGCTCCAGATACAATGTACTTGCTCTGTACGTAATGAGCTTTAAGGGTGAAAAATGTATCGGGGGGAAACTTCCGAAGGAAATAATAACCGTTCTTGCGTGCGCAAACATTACCGGGACTGAAAAACGCAAACTTTTAGTTATTGTTATATAAACAAATCACCAGTTAACTACAGCAAACAAGAGAGCGTGGATGACCGCTGATACTTTCGAATGTGCATTAAGATCATGGGACAAACAACTGATAAGAGAAAATGGGCACATATTATTGCTTGTTGATAACTGCCCTACTCTTCAGCATCTTACGAATCTAAAAAACATTAAACTGGATTTTTCCTCACCGAATTTTACGTCCGTTCTACAATCAATGGATCAAGGTGTAATTCACATTTTGAAAGTTTATTATCGACGACAGCTTACGATTAATAATCTTAAGTGCACTGAAAATACACACCAATAGCAATAAATATGCTCGATGCTATTGAAATGGTTTCTAAAGCTTGGTAGGTTTTCCAAAAAGCAAATAAGAATTGTTCCAAACATGCATGGCCTTCCCTTCGCGAGTTCGATGAGGACGATGACTTGCCTCTCACCCATTGGCTTATTAAACAAGCTGAGGAGGATGAAGACAATCTGTCTTTAAGTGTCTGGCTTGCTAATAATAATTTTAACTTGGAAAAATTAAATTCCACTATCATAGACGCTTTCGGTGATGTGGATGCGATGGAACAACCAGTATGCCTACCAACCAGGAGATTACGGCCCAGATTGGTGAAGCTGAACAGATTGAGAGTGATGAAGAAGATGAAGAAGTACCGTTAGAAAAAAATGCTTACAATTTTTCATTATACCATAACAGGGATAAAAAACGCAAAACGATTTTTAGAAAGTAGAAGCACTACAGAAAATGGCATTTTGAGCGCAGCATTTGAAACAGAAATGTATTTACAACAAAATATTCTTGTCAATCGCCAAAAACAACCTCATATTACAGACTTTTTACAAAGTAATTTTAAGTCTTTTTGTATATTTTTACATTTTAGTTATTATTTGACTATTAGTACATTTTAAATTTTAAAGTGTTGAAGTGTTAAATTAAAAAGTGTTGTCCGCCTCAAGTGAAGAGTCCAAGTTGCAATGCAATTGCAATTATAGTTACCGATTCACCAATTGAAAATCAATGATAAGAATTAAAATTATAAGTAAATATGTATAAAATCAGATTTGCCAGCTATTAATTGGTTATTATTTAATGAACAAACTACAAATTAACTAATGAACAGTGTTAAAACAATTTTTTTTAAATTAGTAATCGCGTCATACATCAGCCAATATCGATTGGCAAAGTCGCAAACAAACAAAAATTATTTCAATGTAGATCAGCATTTTCGGTGCTTCAGTATTTTCACTGTAGGTATTATACTGAGAGAACTGATGGTGTGCCTTATGAATTTAAAAGTCATTTATTTAAAATATAATTTGACATCGTCTAAAAAAAAAAATACTTTTGAGATAAACACATAAATATATAAACAATAATTATATTCTGGATCTTTGATAACATGTCAAAGTAGAGACCCAATACCATATCACAATCGACGAATTAATAAAAATTCATATCCACCCTCTTTTCGGGGTTGCCCGAACATCGAATGCTGATCTCTAATCCGCTAAGTATGCTTCAAACAAAACGCAATAAGCGGTTTATTATAACAGAGTGAGCCGTTGTATATACCGTTCAATAACTCGCTTGTTTTCCGCTAACAAAAGCGGCGCGTCTGTCGTGAATCGTTCAATTTCACCCTCGCACAATATTCACTTGTTTTCGCGTCAAAGCCCGCTACGCTTTTCGGAATGGCAGATGATCAAGTGGCCTCGTCTACCGCTTGTGTTTTCTGGAGAAGGAGCTTTTTATTGAATTCTTTCGTCATTAGTTGTCCTATAAAAAAAAACTGACGTTCTTTTTTTATTATCTATATCTGCTTTAATTATGCTTTAAAATAATTAGAAGATGCATAAATGTTTTATTATTTTTCAAAATATATTTGGATTCTCATTTGAATAAATGCACTTTTTATTCAATCGAATCAATTATCTAAACATTTATGCCACTCAAAAGAGGCAATCTCTGAAAGAGGCAATCTCTGAATTTTTTTTACAAAGATTTAACGGCTTGATCAAGAATCGATAACCATTATAACATTCGCGATTAAAATTTAATTTTAAGGTGATAAATTAGGATCTTCGGTGGAGAACACACCAATTCAATGTTTTTTGCTTCAAAAAATTGGTTATTTGAGGGTTTGAGGAGGTTATGTGAAAATACATTGTCAAGATGAAGAATAATGCGACGATTTCAATTATTTTTATCAAACTCACAAGTTGTATTCCAATCAGTATAGACAGGCTTTTAATTCTCCGATGCTACAGTACCCACATGACTAGAAGAAAGCAAAAAACGATGCAAAACATTTTAATTAATTATTTATATTAATTACAGGTCATTTATCTATGTTATAATTATGGTTATTTACGACTTGTAATAATTTTTTTAGCAATGTTGTTAGAGCACATTCGTAACACCTTTGAGGTTAATTCGGGAAAACTAGTCCATTTTTATTAATAGATATCCATTTCAGTTTTCGTTTCAAATAATTCTATATTGTCCGGAATAAATCAACATTCTGGAGTGTCAGGCCTGGAGGCTATGAAGAATTTAATAAAATATATCAGCCTAGACTTCCATGAACATCGACTGCAAGACCGAATTGCTTTGGAAAGAAGACAATGCTGTGCATCTGGGGGGATCAGAAAGGTATCGTGTACCCTTAGCTTCTGAAACTAAGTGAAACAGTTAATAGCGTTCGCTACCATCAACAAATGATCAATTTGAACCATGCATTGATCGAAAAGGGACCAGAATGGGCTACAAGACACGGAAAAGTTATTTTGCATCACACACCCGTACTCATCAAACTTTTCAGGAAACACTTTTCAATTACGTAGTGTTTTCTCGGCATGATGCTGAGCTAATGCAGGCTCCAACTTCTCTGGTGTTAAAAGTATTTGCTTGAGCGTAACGTTTCTTGTTAAAGCCGTTTCTTTTGATATTGTCGCTAGGTGAACAGAATCGCTGTTATTTAATTGAGGATTTACTTCATTTGCAATCTTATCTGTGACCTTTGACGGGAGAAAAATCCTCTTCTGAGAACATATCTTTATTTATTGGATATATTCCATAAACTTCAAAGCATTTTACTCCCCTGTCCATAAATGAGCAACGTTCACAAGCTTTACCTAATAATTTGGCAACCTGAAAGCGAGTAATATTTCTACCGGCAGTTGTGGCCAACCATTTATCGCATTCGTCTGCATAAAATGTTTTTAATGCCCTAAAATTAGAACGATCCAAAGGCTGGATTCTATGACTGGTGTGGGGCGGTATGCTCAATAGATGAATAAGGTGTCTCTGCAATCATTTACAGCTTCTATAACTTTTGTGGGAAAAATGGTTGTCGAGTATGAGAAGAACAGGATGTTCTTAATCTGGTCTAACCTTGGAGCGAAAATGTTTAAGCCACTCTATAAGAAGTTGTTATTTATGTATACAGAGTCCGAACACATTGCTATAGATTCTCGATCCATTAGCTCGTTTTTCATTCTCTTTTGAGGAAATACGGGAGGACCAACATTATCCACCGCACTCAGAGCGCAAGCAATAGTGACTAATTCGCCACGCTTAGCTGAAAATATTTTTCCCACAAATTTCTCGTCTTTCGTACTAAATTTTTGGTATTTTGTTAAGAACGGTTAAAATACCACTCTCATCCATATTGTAGATAGAACTTAGATAGAGGTGGAAAATTAAATTCTTAGATCATCTTTTTAATGAATTAGTAATTAAAAGACTAAGGAAAACATGCAGTTTTGGTAACAAATTCCTATTTCAAATAAAAATTGGCAGTAGCAAATGGAAAACACACCAGATTGAAAATATATCAGTTAAATTCATTAGTTAAATTCACAAGTGTTTTTTTTAATGCAGCATTCTTAATTTTTAAAATCATATTTTTCCTGTCAAAATATATTTAAGGCCCATCCAATAGTTTCGGCGTTAATCACCTATTTCAAAAAAAAATCCGTAATAACTGAACATAATGTAACAAAACAAACAATAAAATAATGATGTGTAATCGTTACGGCTGACACTTGACGTTCAACCAAAAATCCAATCCTGGCTCGATCCGGAAGTCACGTGATGTTCATAGAAATAGAACTCGGCACATAGTTGATTGAAAATCAATTCCGCTCTCATATAAATTTTAAATGAGATGGAAAAAAACCACTTTTCATGCATGCCGTAATCAGTAATTACGGTCACATAAAATAGTTTATAATTTCTATACAAAATTGTTTAAGCACTTATATAATCTGTGCTACATCAAAATTATTACGTGAAATAAAATATTTGTTTGTTTTGTTAAGCTTCAACGTTTACCTTTAAATAAAACTTTACAAAACCAACTAATTGTATGATTATATGTACATATTCTGTGCAAAAAGTACCTGGAATAGTTAAATAAAACACAGAAAAAAAATTATTTAACAAAATTTATTTTATCACCTTCAAAATAAGTCCCATATAAAGCAATGTAACTATGCCATCGCTTGATCAATTCTTCTATTGGAATCTTCGATATGAAACCCTAAACCAAAAATATTTACCACTAAACACCAAATAGTTTTTTTAACTTCTCGACGCACGTTTCGCGAACTATGTTAGCATCATCAGGGGATCGCTTGACACAATCCATGCATTGTTTGTAGGCTGATTAAGGTATGGCCTTCATCTTCTTCAGCTTATTTTCTTTTATAACCTCAGTTAACTTAAAACGCCTTCCTCGAAATGGTAATTTTAGCTTCGGGGATAGGAAAAAGTCACACGGTGCCATCTCAGGTGAGTATGGTGTTTGGTCGATGACGTTCGTTTAATTTTTGGCCAAAAATTTTTGCACAGTGATGACCTTGTAAGATGGTGCAAGATCTATAAATTGTAAAATGTAATCTCCGGAAAATATTATCTCAAATGGGTTTTGCCTATCGGACCATTAATAAAAGACAAATAGTAATGGAATTACGACGATTGCGACGATGGCGGTTTGACTACTTAAACTCTATACTACAGATTAGAAAGTCGTCCCATTATCTACCTTGATGAAATATGGTTCGATACACATGAGACCTTCAGCAAAAGCATGGGTAGATACATCAAGAAAATGCCAAACCAAAGTTCAGCAAACAAGGAAAAAATAATTACGATTTTACATGCTGGTTCCGAGGATGGATGGGTTCCAAATTGTTTACGGTTGTCCTCCAAAAATATTAAACATTCATCTTTGGACTACCGTGACGACACCACAGCAGAACTTTTTGAAGATTGGTTTATAAATAGCCTTTTGCCTAATATGTATAAGAAAAGCCTAATTGTAATGGACAATGTTAGTTATCATAACCGCCAAAAAAAGAAAGTTTCTAATGTAAATAACACTAAATTAGAAATTCAGAAATATATGTTAAAAAACGATATATATATATATATATATATATATATATATATATATATATATATATATATATATATATATATATATATACACATATAAAAAATGTGATCTAGAAATATTAAAGACATTTAATATTAAAAAGGAATATGGATGTGATATCATTGCTGCCAATATGGAACATACGGTTTTACGCCCTCCCCCGTATTACTGTATTTTTAATCCATTTGAGCATATGTGGCATCAGGTAAAATCTAATATTAGAGCAGAAAACATTTCTTCAACTCACAGTGCAACATTAATTAGGAAGGTTGTAGAAAGTATTCCCAAAGAAAGTTGGATAAATTCGATTAACCATGTTTTAAAAATAGAAGGTTCCTATGTATCATTTACTAATCATATAGAACCACTTATTATTAATGTAGATTAAAGTGAGAGAATTAAATGTATACTAAAATTTAAGTTATAATTTTTATTGTACTAATAGATAAATTTGTTTATATTTTTATTTTTATTGTACTAATAAATTCACAATACACACACCAATAACTAATGTTTTAGTCATACATAATAATAATACTAATTTAATCATAATTTAATAATGTTTTATTTTTCCAAAAATTATTCAGAAGAATTATTCAGAATTATTTCCAAGAATTATTCAGAAAACGAAAAAAAGTTTGAGATTTATTGGGGCAACTAACATTTTGCCGAAGGGCAACGTAATATCTTGAAACGGACTATACCTGTGTTTTTGATATGCACAATTTACCGCAAGTTTCCTGCAATATTTTCAGCGATTCGGTACACAAAATTTCGTTTGACACACAAAATTTAAGGCAAACTATTCAATATTTTTATTCATTGTTAAGTCGCAACACACACTTAACGTCAACTAACAAACCTAGCTGATATAAACAAACTATTATTGATTGATTTATCCCTTACTTTGTGATAGTTCATTTTTAAATCGAACAAAACAATTTTTTACTTTGTTATCTATCAATTTTATTTTTTAACTTTGTGTGACTATAGTTTTGTAAAACAATGCTACATTATCAAACACTACTTTAAAACTAAGGCATTACAGCTGTTTATCCTGTGTACCTAATTTTACACTTTTATTAGGGTTAATTTTTTACAATATTTTAAATAGTGGGGAATTCTAAAATGTATTTTTTTTTGCTTTTTGGAGCTGTATGTAAAATTTTTAAATTTGTATTCTCGGGAATTATATGTCCGGTATCTATGAAATGGTGCGCAAAATTAGAATTTTGTTTCTTTTATAGATACGCAAATTTGTGTCCTTTGAATCTGGTCTGATAATTTCGAACCGATTGTCCCACATAACAGCTACTGCACTAGTTGCAACTTAGCATATAAACTCCAGATTTTTTATTTTGTGATGTTTTATCTTTGGTATTAAAAAGTAATTTACTGGTTGACTGGGGGGGTTTTAAACACTATTTGCAAATTATGTTTCCTCAAAGAGCGAGCTATTTGTTCTGAAATTGGACGGAAGTATGTAATCTTACAATATTTTTTATCATTTCTTTGTTTTACTTTTGGATATACTTATGAATTAATTTATTTATTAAGTCACTGATTTCTTTTTCATTCCGTTATTTTGTGCTATTATTTTTTTTTGCAGTTCTATTTTTGTATTATTTTCGGATAGTGAAATTGTGAAAGCTTGGTGGATCATAGACTTGTATGTTGCATATTTATGTGTAATGCGGTGAATTAATTGTTTTGTAATTGTTGTATGTGGGTTTTCTATATATATATATATATATATATATATATATATATATATATATATATATATATATATATATATATATATATATATATACAAAACAATTAATTCATCGCATTACACATAAATATATATTATTAATAATATATATAAATATATATTATTTTGTTTGGATATTAAAAAGTCCAGAAAATTTATGGCTTCATTTTGTTTTTTTTCCAGTATCCGTCGTTTCCAGTATAATAAACTAAAATGTCGTCTACATATCTAAACCAAAACAATATGTTTTTTATTTTATCCGTTTAAAAAAAAATTCCAAGTTTGACATAAGCAGTTCTGATAATAAAGTTCTTAGTGGGGAACTCATTGTTAGACCATCCTTTTGTTATTAATTGATTAATATTATTTTTTATAAGTAATTATCTATTAATTATAGGCAATCCTTATTCGGAATATTCGGGAACATATTGCTAACGTCAAAGGATGCTAGAAATCCGTTTTTTGGTATAGATAGTTTACTAAGCTTTTTTGTAAGGTCCTCCAAGTTTTTTATTGAATATTTCGGCGAGAAATTTTTTGAAAATATTATTCAAGTAGAATGCTAGGTGTCTTAAAGAGTTATTTGTGTACGAAACTACCGGTCTTATTGGAAAGTTTTCTCTATGAATTTTAATTAAACCGTACAGTTCTGGGGGAATAGGATTCATATTGATCATTTGATATTTATCTTCGTTTAACAAAATTGTGTTAATATTTTTTATTGTTGATTTTAACTAGTTTTGAATGTTTGTGGTAGGGTAATTTTTTATTTTGACGAGGTCTTTATATTTTTTTCGTAAGTTTCTTTTTCTAGAATAATTGAATTACCTTTATCTGCTTTATTCATAACTAAATTATTATCTTTGATTTTAGAATTTATGGATTTGATCTTCCTTTTTGTTGTGGTATTTTGTGTGTGGTAGTCTGTATGTGGACAAACAGGCCAAAATTTTCAGATCAGGTTCAAAGAACACAAATCTGCGTACCTATTAAAGTAACAAAATTCTAACTTTGCTAACCATTGCATAGATTCCGCGCATATATTTTCCGAGATTACAAATTTAAAAACTTTACATACAGTGGAAAACAGCAAATAATTAAACATTTTAGAAGCGATTGAAATTTATAAAAATAATATAGACCCACTATTTAAAATATTGTGAAAAATTAACCCGAATAAAAGTGTAAAATTAGGACATAGGATAAACAGCTTGTAATACCTGCATTTTAAAGTAGTGTTTGATAATGTAACATTGTTTTACGAAACTGTAGTCTCACAAAGTTAAAAAATAGAAGTGATAGATAAAGTAAAAAATTGTTTTATTCAGCTTAAACAAACTAGTTGACCTATCGTGTTCAAATTAGATATCGTAAATTGGCATACAGCCGAAAAGAAAATTAAAGAATATTTTATGCGTTTATTTTTTTATTACTATGGTATTATTATTTTACTATGGTTAAAAAGTGGATATTTTAAATAGAACACAAAGTTCAATTCGGTGTAAAACGTTAAACTCGAAGATATTTGCCATTGAACACCAAATCACTTTTTTTAAACTTCACTACGCACGTTTCGCTAACCATGTTACCATCATCAGGAGGTGATTCGTTTTGTATTCTGCAGTCTGCAGAGATTGAATCATCTCCTGGTGATCCTAACATGGTTAGCCAAATGTGCATCAAGAGTTCATAAAAAGTGATTTGGTGTTTAGTGGTAAATCTCTTCTAGTTTAGTATTAGGTTGTTAACAAAGTTATTTCGGTTTTTAACCATTTAATTGAAATGCACATATTTCAACTCAAATATAACTTTACTAATCGAAATAAAAACTATTACAATCAATACATTTTTGTCAACCAGAAACAGGTTTATTTCTATCGGTTGCGTAAAATTTCGGAATCCTGGAGGCCACGAAGTCGTTGAAGGCAGTTTTTGCATCCTCTTGATTTTAAAAGTATTTCTCGAATATATAGTTGTCGAGATGCTTAAAAAATGATAGTCGATAGGCGAGTATGGCGGATGGTCGAGAGTTTTGTAGCCCCACTCATGCAACTTTTGTCGCGTGATCATTGAGATGTGTGGCCGAGCGTTGTCATGGAGGAAAATTGGTCCCTTCTTGTTGACCAATTTTAGAATTTTGTAAATTTTGGTGCTTTCAGTTCTGGAAGCTGTGATAAATCAGACCGGCCGCAAATCACCAAACAGTCACCATGACCTTATTTTGGTGTACTTTCGGTTTTGAAAAATGTTGTAGAGTTTTTTCGCAGTCCTATAACTGAGCCGATTGTCATAGATAATCCACTTTTCCTCACTTACTGTGGTACCCATTTATCGAGCTTTTTTGACTTTCCACTCTCCTGCATATGGTTAGAAATCATCACATGCATTACGCCTAATCCAGAGGCCACCACTCATCATCTTAAAAGCTCTCTTCACTGCCAGGAAATGTTTTAAACCACCGTTGCGCAGTACGCTCTTTAGTGATTTCTGGGCCAAACGCATTGTTGATATTTCGAGCTGTTTTGGCCTAGTTTGAACTGGAACAAGAAAATTGTGCGAATTTGCTTTTTTTTCATGTTGCATTTAACAGACTGGAAAATTGGCTAAAATTATTTTAGAACAAAACTAAAACTACAGTTATATAAAGCGACAAACGGGCCTTAAAGTGATATATAAAGTTAAAGCAATTTATAAATTTTTTTTGGTTGAAAATAAAACATTTAAAATTAAAATAATAAAAACCGCAATAACTTTCTTAACAACCTAATAAAACACAAAGTGTTTATTTATTAATACAAATTTATTTTCTCTCCTTCAAAGTAATCCCCTCTCACTGCAATACACTTATTCCAACTTGACTTTAGTTTTTTTTTATAATCGACTGATATTTCCTTCAAAGCCGCCAGAAAACTTCTTGAATTGTTTCTAGGGACTCAAAATGGCATCCAAGAAGTGGTTTCTTCAATCGAGGGAACATAAAAATGTCACACGGTGTTATATTTGGTGAATCTGGTGTTTGTAAAGCGGTATTTGTTTAATTTGTAGAGAAAAAATTAATTGGCGAATAATTATTACGATGTGCGATCCTGATGTAGAAATAAAAAAAAAATTTTTACTCTTAAATCTGGATGCTTTTATTCAAATCGAGTCATTCAAATGACGTGATACGCTTATTTAAATTATTTGATTAGTTGGAAGTAACTTTTGTGAAAACACCATGGTAATCAAAGAAATCAGTTAACATAGCTATGACTTTGACTTTTGACCTGCCTTGATGTGCTTTTTTTTTGGCTTTAATTCATCTTTAGGGCGATACTAGCTTCATTGTTGAGAAATTTCTGGATCATAAGCATAGATCCAATGTCCAGTAATTATGAATTTCAGTATGTCATTATCCAAAGAAAGCATCTTGTCAAAAAAGCAACTTCAACTCGACGATGTTTTTCAAAACAATTTAGTGTTTTCGGAAAAAAACTAGAAGACAAGCGGGACAAGTTTAAATTTTTCTTCAAAACAGATTGAATTAATTCAAATAATATTCTAGTAATATCAACAATGTCGCGAATACTTAATCGATTGTTAGTCACTGCAAGATCCTTGATTTTGGTAATGTTTTATTGATTGGTTGACGTAGAAGGTCTTCTTGAACAAAATTAATCTTAAACTACTCTGAATTTCATGACATTCATAACATTTTTAATGCATTAGCACAAAAAATTTCATTGTTTAGACAAAAATTCTTTGTTCGATAAATGTATCCATTGTAAAAAATCACCGACACAATTTTTAACAATTATAAAAGGCGATTTAATTTTATCCAGCGAATTTATAAAACTTAAGGAGTGCACCATACAACGGTAATCGAAGAAAATTGTCAGCATGGTTTTGATGTTTGAGCGACTTTTTAGGTTTCGGCTCGTTTTCGAGGCGCTATTCGGAAAACTTGGTTTGTTTGCATGTCGTACTCGTAAACCCATGTCTCGTCACCGGTAAGAAGCATTTCATGAAGGTGGGTGGGGTTCATAGAAGCTCCGGAAATCATGTTTTCACTGATCTGTTTTCGATACTCGTTTGGGACAAAACTTTACTCTTTAGGAACAAGTCGTGCGGCGACGCGTTTCATGTCCGAAATATCAGATATGAACGGACTTAAAAGATATGTTCACTTCTTGAATTGTTCACTCACAATCTTTAACAATTATAAAAGACGATATAATTTTATCCAGCGAATTAATATAAAATTTGTGTTAAATGTCAATGGAAGTCACACCAGTTTAAAAAGCAAATGGTTGTATCGATACATAAAGGACGCAATGTTTAAAATAAAAGTTACATTACTTTCTTAAAAGGTGTTTTTTCAGCGTGTCCGAACTTCCGATAGGGGTCGCTGTTAAACGAACTGTGAGTTTGTACGCAAATCTGTAAATCTGTATCTCATAACCTTGGCAAATCATCATGGAATGTTTATCATCAAAGCAACGCTTGCAAATTGTCGAAATTTACTATTAAAGTCGGAGATCTGTGCGCCAAACTTATAGTGCAATTCAATTAATTTTATGGTGTACATAATCGTCCAACCGAGAGATGTATTCGCCGAATTATCGAGAAATTTCGAACGAATTGCCGCTCTTGTTGGCAGTGTTGATGAAGATGCAAATATATCAATTCGTCACCGTTCGCAGGAAGTTGGGCTTTGTTGTTCGACTACGTGGATTATTTAATTCCAAATTTGAATGGTATTGATCTGGTAGAGATGTGGGTCCACATTAATGTGGTTTCACATTAATTATCCTATTAATTGATAACCAAGGTCATGCGATTTAATGCCTTTTATTTATTCTCTTTAGGGTGTTTTAAATCTTTGGTCTATGCCAACCAACCAGGAATTATTGACAATTGCGGACATAATAATCCAATTGCTTAAAAAAGTGGTCGGAAATTGGATCGACGGAATGCGTTTTGTCAAAACTAGGCACGGTAGATATTTGTCCGAAATTGTTTTCATACATTAATGTCATTTAATGATATTTGTCATAGAATAAATAGTTTCAAGGCACCTAATTTGGTCGTTGTATTATCTGAATTTAAAGATCGAATGCACTAAAAAAGTCGCCCTATATATATAGAGGCAGACATAACATTGGTTTATTCTTTTTCATCTCATCTGAAGTGAACCTCTTGTTGTGTTCTGTTATCTTTCAGTCTTACATTGGGTCCAGCGTCAGCGTCTTCACAAGTTAAGTTAAGTTACGTCATTAGCTTTCTTACATCCTTTACTTTCGTTTTACTTCGAATCCAGTCATTTGCTTTTCGTCTGACAATTTTTTTGCTGACAGTGTTGTTCATTGATCCTTGTGTTTTTGGTATTTTGTCCATGTTAGTCTTTGTAAGTGTCCTTATCTCGGAGCTATACGTTAGAGCAAGGAAGATGCATCGATCGTTCACTCTGGTTTTCAAATATTGGAGCATCTTGTTATTTTTTTTAGTATCTATGTAAGTTTTTCGAAAGCTGCTATTTAGTTCTCTCTACTTGCTTGTATGTCCAAATGTCTGTCCAAATTCGTTTACTGTTTCTAGATCGTCGATATTCGACAATCTCATCTCTTCATATTGCTGTTGTTCGTTATGAGACTTACTTTTTCAGAAGCTTTTAACAATTGTTTTATAATTTGTTGGAGGGCTTCAAAGTTCGTTGCGACAAGTACGATGTCATCAACATATCTCAGGTGATCAATTCTTCTATTGGAACCTTTGGTGTGATGCGCTAAACTTGAAGAGATTTACCTCATTAGGAATAGCCTCATCTATTCCCTTTCTTTCCAAACCAACAAAATTTTCATGGATTCTCCCATCTAATTTTTTCAAAAGCTTTCTCCAGACTTATTTCCTGTTATTTGTTTCAGTAAAAATGTCATTTATTGTAAAGGATGTTACAATAAGAGCGCAAGATTTGAATTGCGCACCATTTTGGCTGTCAAGATTCGATAGGTCAAAAAGTTTGTGACAAGTCGATAAGAGACAGATAGGAGTAATAAACATGGGCGCTACATGATATAACAACGCGTCTTTATTGTTGAACATTACTATCAAACTGGTGAAAGTTTGGTTGCTACGATTTGTAAAGTGCGTCCAGTTTTTGGTAGAAATAATTTTCCAAATTTGAGAACTGTGAAAAGAATAATCCAAACATTCGAAAGTACTGGTTCAGTTATTGATGTGAAACACATGACATGCGCTCGTAGTGGTCGTTAAGAATAAAATATCACGGCAGTTCGCGAGAGTGTGGTCCACAGTCCAGGATCCTTGATTCGTTATCGTGTACAAGAATTCGACATTTGAACAACCACTCGTCACCGTATTCTCACTAAAAATTTGCATCACCATGCTACAAAGTCCATGCACAGCGAAGAGAGTTCGGTGAGACAGAGAAATCGGTTTTGGTAACCACGATTCGCCGCCACGATCTCGTGATTTAATACCTTTGGACTATTTTTTGTGGGGTTTTCTGAAGTCTCAGGTTTAATACTCTGCTATAAAAAACCATGTTTAATTTAAAATTCACATATTGTGCTCTTATTGTAACACCCTTTATAATCCTTTTCTTTTTAGAATCTGTTTCGTGTATATTATTTTTCTTTTTGAACATGTGTTTCTTCCAGTGTGCTATCTAACTTTTTTTTTAATTTTGTTTCTATGGTCGTGCCAATATACCAATTACCCATTAGTGTTTGTATTTCAAAATGCTTATTTTCTTGCCTCCTTGACATATTTAATTTTTTCGGGAATTATTCCCTAGATTCCACTTTTTCAGGACTTATTTTCTCTATAACTTCCTTTAATTCATCCATGGTTTTAAGTGTCAACTATTGGCTTTTGAATTTTTGTTGTATTCTTGGCTACTGTTTGTTCTTGAAAATCTATCTCTCCATTATTTTATTCATGTATGAATTATGTTTTTGTTATTGTTTTTTATATTTTTGGTATTATATTTTTCTCTTGTTATACCACACAATAATTTTTAGTTTTGTCTAAAGCTAAGGTGCACGAAGAAATTGATTGAAAAAATTTATATATATATATATATATATATATATATATATATATATATATATATATATATATATATATATATATGTATATATATATATATATATATATATATATATATATATATATATATATATGTATATATATATATATATATATATATATATATATATATATATATATATATATATATATATATATATATATATATATATATATATATATATATATATATATATATATATATATAGACACAGACTGACCAACGTGCCTAAAACTGATTTACTATTTTGGAGTTTAAAAATAACAATATACCAATTGACTTTAAGAGAATGAAGAGTACTACTATTGGACTCTTCACTCGAAGCGAACAACACTTGAAAATACCAAATGAGATTTTGGCGAAACGTCGTGACTCTTCACAGTGTTTCGCATTTAAGATGAAGATACACTGTTTTGCAGAGTCGTACAAATTGATGGGTCACATTTCTTAAGATACTCAACTGAAATCTGAAGTTTAAACTCAGCTTACTACGAATTCACAAACAGGGTCAATTCTCAATATTTTGTTAACGCGAAGCAAAAATCCCAAATTGACTTTTGTCTCTTGTGTATCCTCTAAATCATTTCTTTATAGGTCCAAAATAATTTGGAAAAAAAAATCAGATGCCGTTTAACGCCGTCTAAATGATGATACTTCTCGCATTCATTTAACATGGGATTTCTACACTTTTTAGACATTTTTTTTGCTCGCTTATTATATTGATTATCTTAAAAGTATAATATTATATTATTATATTTTTATATTACTATATTATTATATTATTATATTAAAATATATTTATTTTAATATAAACCTCTAACCTTACTTAAATTAAGATAAAATATCAATTTTTGAGAGCGTGAAACAAAATATATAACATTTAAATGAATAAAAAGCATCGGATAGCCAATAAATTTGAAAATGTTAGATCATTATTGGGCAAAACGGAATTAATAAATTTTATTCTTCGCAAAATGTATAAAATATATTTTTTATTCCAATACAAAAATGTGTCCATCTAAAAGTAAGTAGTAGGGTAGTACTAAAAGTAAGTGGAAAAGTATTTAGTAAGATAAGCAATATAAAAAGCGAGACAAAAACAAATATTTAAAAAATGTAAAAATGCCAAATATATTAAAAATATGGTCATTTAGGCTGGGTTAAAAGGAATCGGATTTTTTTTAATTGTTTTTAAGTTTTAATAAAATGTATTTGATACCCAAGTGAAAAAAGTGAATTTGGAAAATAGGAGACAACAGAGATCTACTGATTTTATTTAATGATGCCTGTTATAAAACTGAAATATACATTTATTTCTATATATTTTCTTTACAGAATGTATGGTAATGTGTTTGTGCATTTCTAAACTATTTGTGAGATAACTTTCTAATATTGTAGTAAAATATGACAAGGACTTTCTTATCAATAATCATTAATAATTCTGCCCTTTATATATTTATATACTTATCTATACCGTTCTGCTTTTCTTTTTTTTTTTTAGAGTCTCAATAACTGTGCAAATAATACGCTGAATTGATCCTTCTAGAATGATAAAAATATTAAAACTCTCTCACTCCAAATCAACACAGAAATTGAAATAAAAAGTCATGCTACGATAAAAAAAGATATTTCGCCATGCCATATGGCATTAAAAAGACATTTTAATGCCATATGGCATATCTGATATTCACTATATAAAATATATTGCGTAAAATTTTTGTTGCGTCACAGGTTCTGAATAATTATCTTTTTACGAAACAAGGGTAACAAGTTGTCAGAATTTTGTTTTCGTTTATGCGAATACGTATTTTTGTTAACTATCTACAGTACATACAGTTACATTAGTTAGAATTTTGTTTTCGTTTATGCGAATACGTATTTTTGTTAACTATCTACAGTACATACAGTTACATTAGCTACAGTTATATTAGATTTTTTCTCCTTTATTTGGGTTTTTCGCCACTGTCTAAAACTCAAAAAATATCAAAAATACCTGTTCTTATTTAAAGAAATAATCACTGGGTAAAAACAAAAAACCAAACGGAGACAAATTTCTCAGTGATTCGTTTTTGTAATAAATTTGCCTAACGAACAAAATTTTAAAGATATAAAAATGTTATAAAAAAATTTACAAACTTTTAACGTTAACGTTTCGGAGGGTAATCTCCCCCTGTTTTCAAAACTGAACTAAAAAATAAATTATATTAATTTGTAATATATAAAGTAACGAGTGAAAGTAAATATATTTTTTTTTGTATGTCAACGATACTTACATTGACAACAATGGATTTTCATGATAGTGACATACTACCAAAAAATATATATATAGGTAATGTTTACTGTGTGATTGTTTATTGTACTGATTGTGTATTCAAATATTTAAATGTTTTTAATTGTATTCTTTAGAATCGGGAACCATATTGAATTTAAATCTACTGAAGGTATAGCAATACAGTTATTTTTATTTAAATTAATTATAGCGGTTTCTTTTAATCTTCTGTATTTTGTTACCGATTCTTTTAATACCGTTTTGGAATTATTCCAATTGATTTTATGACTCGATTCCCATGCGTGTTGACAAATTCTAGATTTATTAAAATCGCCCTTTCTAAGAAGGTATTTATGCTCTTTTAATCTAACATCTAACGGTCTAGATGTCTCACCTATATAAAATTTGCCACATTCGCAGGGAATTTTATAAACCACATTTTTGGTATTTTGTTGTATATTGTTTGGTTTAGTCTTTGTTAATAGAGATCTAAGAGTATATATATATATATATATATATATATATATATATATATATATATATATATATATATATATATATATATATATATATATATATATATATATATATATTAAATAATAATTTAAATATTATATCTCATATATATGAGATTGATAATCAATAAATATATATGATATTTGTGGCAGTTTGGATTTGACTGTTGGATAACTACACGCTCGATTATTGCAACCCCAAATGACATTCATGGTGATGAGAATATTGAGTAAAATAGAGGGGGTTGTCAGGAGAGATAGGGTAAGAAACGCCATTATCAGAGAAAAACTTGAGTGATTCCTATTATAACACTGATTGAGGAATAATAACTGGGATGGGTTGATCACCTAATTAGCGTGAAGGTTAATAAACCGGTTAAAGAAATATGGAAGACAGGATGGGGGACCAAAAAATTCAAAATTTTCAAGACCTGTTTACAGAAAATAATATGTGATTAAAATACTGTAAAGCCATCATAAAGCATTTCCATCAATTTTATAATTTTCATGCAAAATTAATAATACGTTCCGGATTCATTTTATGGGGATTTTTGAAGGAAAATATTTTCATAAATAAGCATACAGCAACTTAAGGACAACATCCGTGCTGAAATCACTGCATTAATACTAGATATGTTAACAAAAGTTAAGAAAAATGTGTTAAAAATTACACAAGATTGAATTGCTGTTAATGGCTCGCATTTCATTGTCATAATTTTCAAATATCAGTTATCACAAAATCTAAAGACAAAATGTACATTTTGTAGAAAGAAAACTCTGTTTTGTTTCTTTTAAAAGTTATAACAATTAAAATGAGAGCGTGATACTTATCCAATCGTTATATTGTGCGTGTTTCCTGTCGCGCTTAAAAAACTGTCGAAAGGGTAAGTATTTGGACAAGTCCGATGAAGGACTTTGTTGACCATTTCCTTGATAGTGACCTCAATGGGGTGTCCTGGGCGCGGAGCGTCACTCGTGCTGGTTCGACCTGATTGTAATTCAGTAGCGCTTATGATTCATGCAACAGGAAGAAGCAAAATCCTCATAATAGTGTTTACATTTTTCTTCAGTTTGCAGTATGGTTTTTCCATGCAATAAGCAGCATCAACAATAACAATATGCAATAAGTTTAATCAACATACGAAATTCGGTTTTTTCCATCAATAATATATATCTTATCTACTTTCGAAGACTGTCAAAATAAAAATGTAATATTGGCTTCAAGTTCACGCAGTGATCGCAGTCACTCGATTTATCACATAATCTATCGGAAAATTATCTGACTTTACACTTTATCCTCGTATATTCATATAATCGCGACGTTATAGAAACGATGTGTTATTCGACGTTTTTGTAAATTATTCCATTTCCTATAAACTCTCATTAATAAGTTTTTCGAGACTTCGTAAGGATTGTGAGTCATTTAAATTGAAATGTGAATTGAATATTTTTTCAACTGTTAATGAATTTTGATTTGATAATACGTTTCAATTTAAATAAATCACGATGCTTACGGAGTTTTGAAAAATTTATTAAAGAAAATTTATAGGAAATGGAATGATGTACAAAAAAGGTTGAATAACATTTTTCGAAAAAATTGATAGTTTCGACGAAAAATTGAAAAAATTACAAAATTTATTATGCATTCAACTTTAGCCTCGAATAACTTTTGAAAAAGTAAATTTATCGAAAATTTATGAGACTTTTTTTAAAGAACAATTCAATTTCCTACAAAGATATGCAATAGTCTTTCTTCTACTGTATGTACTGTGTGTATGTTAAACTGAAGAGCTATAAAATTTCAAAGTTAAAAAAAATCCTATATTATTTAAATGGGAAATGGAAGTTTGCGATGCGGCACCTCTTAATATTAATGTTAAGAGCTCTCACTTTCACAGCAATTTGTTTCGTCATTTCTAACAATATTTTCGATACCTTAAAAAAAAATAGTCAATTTTTTGAAACACATATATATATATATATATATATATATATATATATATATATATATATATATATATATATATATATATATATACAGGGTGTTAGGTAAACATGCGGCAAAAATGCAAGGGGTTATTCCTTGTCCTATTCTAAGAATATTTTGTTCTATGATGCTTTTTGAAAAACCCCTTTGTTTCGAAGATACAGGGCGAACAAAATTTGCGACAACCATATTCTATATTTGTTGAAATCATTAATGTAAATAAAAGTAGGGTGTACGTCAATGAGTTTATCAAGTACAAAAATTTTTTTTTTCGATCTCGGTCACTTGGAACGGCTGTTTTATCTAGTAAGTGGATTTCATCGATCGCATTTGTTTACATAGATTGAGTGACGTTTGGCTGTTTGACCTGTCTTAAATAGTGAGTGAAGTCCTCTATCATAATGTATGCAAACGCCGAGATGACTGGCATGCACTTCATGTATGGACTTGCTGATGGCATCGTACAGTGAACGATTTCCAGCCCGTAATGTCCCCGACCGAAAAATCTTCGAAAACATTCATCATTCGTCATTCATCGGCGTCTTCGTGAAACAGGCACATTGAAACGAACTGAAGGCTCAGGAAGATCACTGACTGTAAGAATGGTATAATTGGAACAGAATGTGCTGGACATGATAGCGGAAGATCCTGGTAGTTCTACGCGAAAAATTGCAAATACTTTAAATGTGAGTCACTGGACAATTTGGAAAATTCTTAAGGACAATTTGTTGAATCCATACCACATTAGAGGCGTTCAGGCACTACTACCTGTTGATTTTCCTCCACGTATTGCATCGTGTCAATGGATATTGCAAACTTTACTTCGCATCCCTCTATTCCGGACACAAATTCTTTTCACCGATGAAGCCACTTTCGCAACAAACGCAATAAGGAATTTTCATAATAACCATGTGTGGGCAGATGAAAATCCGCATGAGGTATTCGAAGATCGTTTTCAACATCAGTTCTCGTTGAATGTTTGGGTTGGAATTGTAGGTGACTATCTAATTGGACCGGTATTTTTATCACAAAGACTTATTGGCGAGGTGTATCGCAACTTTTTGGAAGCAACGCTGCCTGAGTTTCTGGAAGATGTACCATTGGCAACAAGGCATGAAATGTGGTTTATGAACGATGGTGCACTCCATTGAAGAATTTGGATGATTTGCGAAATCGGATAATTGCTGGGTGTAACTCAATTAGAAATGACCCTGGGGTGTTTGAAAGAGTTCGGCAGTCAATGACGAGAAGATTGAATACTTGTATCAAGGCTGGAGGAAGTTATTTCGAACATTTATTGTGGATTGAGCAACTTTACATGTACTTTTTGATAATAAAATGTTGTTAATGTCGTAAATTTTGTTCACCCTGTATCTTCAAAACAAAGGGGTTTTTCAAAAATTATCATACAACAAAATATTCTTAGAATAAGTCAAGGAATAACCCCTTTAATTTTTGCCGCATGTTTACCTAACACCCTGTATATATATATATATATATATATATATATATATATATATATATATATATATATATATATATATATATATATATATATATATATATATATATATGAGGATATTTGAAACCACTTATAAAATAAAGGTAGTTCATCATTTATTATGCTTATACAAATTTTATTAATTTAATTAATTTAATAAATTTTATTATTTCTGAATAATGCGACAAAAAAGGAGCGACCAAAAAATTTGCTCTGTATGTATAAAAGCAGATTTGAAAGGCGTGCATGTTTCTACAAGAACGATTCAATGAAGATTATGTGAAGGAGGGGTATTTGGACGAAGACCAGCACAAAATCACTATTATTTAAAAATAATAGAAAAGCCGGATTGAAGTTCCCCATGGAACATGTGCATTGGAACTAGAAGCAGTGGAGGAACATTTTATGTAGTGAAGAATTGAAGTTTTTATTAATCCGAAGCGACGGAAGCAAATAATCACGGAATCACGTTCGACGTTTAGATAATAAAAGACTTCAATCTAAATACGTTCAATCTAGAGACGGTAGAGGGAACGTTAAAGTATGGGGTTGCTTCTCTTATGGAATTATAGAACACATAGGACACATTTAGTACCCAGCGTTACAAATTTGAACCATATGTTCAATAAGCTAAACTTGAAGAGATTTACTACTAAACACCACCTTTTTTAAACTTCTCGAAGCACGTTTTGCTAAGTATGTTAAATCATCATGCATGTTAAATCATGCTTAATTAGATTAAATCATCTCCTGATGATGATTACATGCGTCGAAAAGTTTAAAAAAGTGATTTGGTGTTTAGTGGTAAATCTCTTCGAGTTCACACCGTTTCACACCGAAGGTTCCAATAAAAGAATTGAGATGTTTGATACTTTGAAAAATGTTTGGGAATCGAGAAATTTTTCAGTGCTTGCCACTTGCCACGTGCTCTTCCAATGCCAAAACGATACCAGGAAGTCATTAGAAATAAAGGCCGATCAATTATTGATTATTGTTGACATAAAGTTGAAGTGGCTCAATTTTTGTCAGATGCTCTGTAAATACATTTATCTGTGATGATAAGAAAATAAATGTGCCTTAAAATAGTTTTTTTATAATGTGAGTTCTGTTTTACTCAGGGTTTACATTGGTTTAAATAAAAGATTTTCTGTCAATTGTATAATTGAAAATATTTATCGCCCCACTTGATTTTTACCTTTCTCCTTAGTAAGAAAAAAGTGTAAGGAAATATTGTTTAACTTCTATACTTATACTCTATACTTTGACAATTTTACGAATTACATGGAAACTAACTCATACATCGGATGATTATTTATAATATAAAATATTCCATATTGAAGCTGCACAACATTGCATAATGAATTTTCTATACATTCCTCAACGAGTATTATCAAAATATGTGAAGTATCAGACAGTTTTAAATAAACATCGGTTGATAAAGTTGACACTTCATTTGAATAAATAATCGTCGAAAGTATTACAGTATTTTGACTAAAACGGACCGTTTCGATTCATTTTGGTTGTCATAAGAACATAAAATTATTTTAAATAGCATTTAAAAAAATTCTGTTCATACTATACGATTATTTTCACATGCAAATGGATAATTTTTTAGTCCTTAATGGCGGTGTGAATTCTTGCATGTCTGTTGATTTTTCTTTATTTAAACTGTGTCACAGCGTGTTTGCATTGACTTGACTGAGTTATGGTCTAGGCTGGGTCTTTTACATGCGGCATGGGTTGGATAACAATTTTTATTGCTTTCTCCGAACGGAGTTATTGCAGAATATGTTTTACGTTTACGGAAAAACACTTGTTAGGCAAATTAAACAATACTATTTAATTTTCTCTATATAGAGTGTTCGCATTTTTAGTAAGTGAGTTCCGCCATGATAAAAATAATCGAAAAATAATATAACTTAAATATTATATGATCAACACGACAGGGATGGGAAAAAAACACATTTTTTGCAATTATAATACATATTTTTATTATCGTCTTTAAAATAAGCTCCCTTTGTTTGATACATGCATGGCAGCGCTTGATCCAATCATCCATGTACTTGGAATACGCCTCGACCGGAATGGCCTTCAGATCCTTCAACGAATTTTTTTAATGTCCTCAATCCAGTCAAAACGCATTCCACGGAGCGGATACTTGAGTTTGGAAAAAAGAAAAAGTCGCACGGGGCCATATCCGGCAAATATGCTGCTTGAGCGATTATTTTCGTCATATGTTTGGCCAAAAATCACGCACAATTAGAGTCGTATAAGATGGCGCGTTACATGTTCAGAGTATCAACCAAAATGTATTGAGATGATTCATAAGAGATGCCAAGATCTTTTGCTATCTCTCTAATATGCCAACATGATGATTGCAGATATTTGATGGCTGATCGTTAAGGGAGGTTGATGGCTGGGTGGCAAGGGACAAGTTTTCAACGATCTCACGGCCTTCACTAAATGCTCTATGCCCCTAAAATAATCTAATTCTTGAGATAGATGAATCCTCATAGACTTTCTGCATTATTTTCAATACATCCGTTACAAAAATTCCATTGGAAACACATTTTCACACACATTCTTTATTCAATTTTTTTTTCCATAGTAAAAATCGTCAAAGTAACTTTTCGTGACACAAACAAACATCTGCCAAACACACACTAATTGACATATCGTGCTCAAACTTCAAATGTGTCACATACGATTGTACCAATCTAAGAAAAAAAGATCCGATCCTTAAGCCGCGCGCAGTTTAAATGACTCAATCCATGTCAATTTTGATCACATGGTATAATTAACTTAATTCAAATGTTATTTAATTATTTTGTTATTTACAAAAGAGTAACTCTTACCAATGATTATGTTATAATTTGCATTGTAAACATTTCAAATCGAAAACTAATTGTTTTTTATACTAACATAGTTTAATATATTATGTTTAAGTTATTATTATTATTATTATTATACACCGCTCTAGGCCTTGGAGGCCCTTGGATTATATTATATCCTATAAAGCTAAGTGTCGGTTTATTAGATTGCCTATATTACGGTCAACCTTCCAGATATCGACTGCAAGCGATGTCGCTTAACTTTAGCTATCGAAAACTGATGTTCGACTTGGCCCGGCTCGTCCTTGGGACTTATGTTTAACATATACCAAATTAAATTTTTTAGTTTTAACGTTTTTTAATATTACTCCGTATAATTAAACAACCTTAGGCATTAATATCAGCTGATTTCAATTTTTAAATTTTATATTTACTATTATTATAATATAAACAAATAACCGTTGCGACAACAGTATATAAATGAAGATTGGCAAAAGAAAACAAATGTTCGGGATTCCTATCCATGGAATACTCAAAAAATAATATAATAAATTGTTTTAAATTCCAACAACGTTATATAATTTTGAAACGTAGAAAATAACACAGAAGCAACAAAACAAATTTGAAATATGGAAGAGGAGAATTCTTCGAAAAATCTAGGGAGGCAATATATAGACGGTATGGGAAAGTCGTTCGAAATGAGAATTATATGAACTTTAGAATAACTCAGTAATAGAAATTCAGATTAATAAGGCCACAATGGTTAGAGAATTTAGAAAGAATGAATAACTCAAGAACAGCAAAAAATTACATGTAAACTGTTAGAAAGTAAAATTGGATTGACCCAGGAAGTGAAGAAAAAAACATTAATGCAGTAATGGAAAATCAGAGAAAGGGGAATACCAAAATGGGAGGACAAAGGGAGAGACAGACAAGGATGGAGAAAATTAATGGCTACATAATTAGATGAGTCGCAGCAGGTGTCTATCGGCTCCACCTACGATGTTGTTTAGTATTAATCTGTGGACTCGAGAGCACCGCGTGTTTGTTTACGATACGTTCGCTAAAACTGTCCGTGATTAAAACTCAACGACTTTTCATGCGTCACTTCAACATCGGACGACATGGTGAGATCTCCAGCCACAACAATATTGTCAGATCGGTAACTGCACTTCGAACGAAGAGTTTATTAAAGAAAACAAAGCAAGCTCGTCCTTTTTACGAGTGCGCATTCTTCTAAGTGTGGATAGAGTGATGGAGGTGATTCTGCGAACTCTCTTTGCTAAGAGGCGCAGTTCCGAATAAAACATCAGTAAGAGCACTGTAAATGGCTTTCACCATATACATTGATGGAAGATCAATAGTTGAATGAAGGGGACTATCAACCGCGCTTCACATTTGCTCAAACAATGCCTGCCGATAAGTTTGAAGAAAGTGCAAATTTAATCATCATTACGAAGCTCAATTTCAATTAAATGGGGTAGTCAATAAAAAAAATACCGGTTTTGAGCCTCAGAAAGTCCCCATAAAGTGCACCAGAGATCACTACATAGTCCAAAACAAAGGTCCGAGGTGGTGTTGGTATGTGCGGAATTTTCGGACCATTTTTTTCAAAGAAAAGGGTGTCACAATAGCCATTAACTGAACCTGTCATTTCGAAAAGGTTACAAGTTACACTTTTTTGCAAAAATCACTTTTTTGGTGCAATTTTATTCATTGAATCGTTTTAAATATTCCCTGTGAATAGGGCACATCTTCATGTACCACAAACCAACTTATAAAACAATCAAAAATTAAGGTCAGTATAAAAAGGACACTTATATGAAGTGAAACGGAACGCAGCTGTCAGATGTAACATAACCTCACTTTATCTTTATCAAATGGAGAATCGCGAGTTTGCAGAAAATGCTTATAAATCTAGAAAAAGAGTGTCTGATGTAAGGAACATTCAAAACTATAAACATAATATAATAAAAAAAGCCAAAATTGCTAGGGAAGCTCATAAAAACCATAAAGGGAAAGATGTGGCACCAAGACAAACCGGAGCTGATTGCAGGGTAGTTTTTTGTTCCACATTCGTGCTCAACATTATGTTTGTTTCCTCACAATGTTACCACTATACCACTTATTTTATTACTTCAAGATAATGTTTATCGTTTTCTTTATTTACAGATATAATTTAATTTTAAAACGTTTTGTTAACAATTTTAATCTTGCAGGCATTGATTGAAAAAAAAAGATATCGGAGAAAACGGCCCATCTGAAGAACCTAAGAAAAGAGAATTTACCTTTCTATATCACATTAAGATAGAAGGTATAAAAAAGTGCATTTTTTATGGATGCTGAGAAACAAGTTAGACATTTATGTGATTTATTAAAAACAAATGAGCAGCCCATAGATCACATAGGTAAATCAGAAGGATCACGAAGCAATGCAGTATCTGGTGATATATTATTATAGTAGTGAACATATTTAACAGGAAATGACTCTATATGCTCCCGTATTTTAGTTAAAGATGCATCATGCTATTATTTAGATGAAAACCTCAATGTGAAAATTATGTACACATTATATGAACAAAAATATCCAGATCATCAAGTAGAATATAAGTTTTACTTAAAATATTTCCAGAAAAACTTTAGCTTATCGTTTGATATAAAGCAAATTGATGTATATGCACTGTGTGAAGAGTTAAAGATTAAACTAAAAAATACACATCTTAATGGTAATGTAAAAAGGATCTCTCAAGCAGATATTGAGATCCACAAAAGATAAATAAATTTTACTAAAATATACAGGAAGTGGAAACTAAGGGTAAAAATGATCCAAAGGTGTATGGGACCACTTTCACATGTTCCAGTGCAGGAGGTTTTTTACCTACGTCAACTATGGCTATATAAGTTTTGCATTAATGATCTCAAAAGTGGGAGATTAGTCCTTTAGTCTTATTGTGAAGGAGTCGCTAACAAAGGTCTCAACGAGGTAGGTACTTTTGTGCTAGATTATATGAAAAAAATATTGGTATGACGCCGAAGAGCTGCATCTATTTTCAGATGGTTGTGCCGGTTAAAATCGGAATCATGCTATGGACCATATTGTTTCATCACTAGTAGCTAAACAAAATAACAATATAACCAAGATAGAATATTACATACACAAAAGAGGTCATTCATTCCTGCCAAACGATAGAATGTTTGGGACAGCAAAAAAACATTGAAAAAATGACAGGAACTACACATTAACCGAGTATGAAAATCTTATAATTGAGGCTAATGAAAATCTTAAAATAAGAAAGCCCAAAACTCAATATATTACAGACATAAAAAATGGTGGCCGAACCATTATAAGACACTGGTGGATCTATCTGTGGATTCCTATGGCAGAGGCGCACCCAAGGGCAAAAAAATTACTTTTGCTATTTCCAAGGTGTCACAATTCACATTTTCCAAGTCCATACCAGGTCTTGTGACAACACGTGAATCCATAGATTGTTTAATCAGTCATGAATTCCAGCACTTACAGAGGTTGAGCACCAGGACGCCCTTACCATCAAGTAATACTCCTGCATATGCTGGTAAAGTGCCAATGCAGTTTTTGCATGGCCAACAACTTCAGCAAACAGTGAATATCAAGAAAATCATGATTCATAAATCATTAACATTTCTTCTGAAAAAAAATTGAAATTTGTATGTACATCTAAGAAGTCATTTCGAAAAAGGAATTAGTTCCAAAAATTTAATTAAATATATCTGTATGATAAATGTTTATTTTTTATTAATAAATGAATCTCACACAAATTATATATGTTTTTATTTATTAACTTCACAGAGATTTTTGTATGACCAAAAACTTCAGCAAACCGTGAATATCAAGAAAATCATGATAATTAACTAACATTTCTTTAAAAAAAATCATTAAAATTTGTATGTACATCTAAGAAGCCATTCCGAAAAAAGAATTAGTCCAAAAATGTTAACTAAATATGTCTGTATGATAAATGTTTCAATATAAATATTATCAATAAATATTGAAAGTCTCACAAAAATTATATATGTTTTTATTTATCAGTTTCTATGTTTAGTTTATTTAGCACCATACACTTTTTTTTATAAGAAATAAATTTTTGACCCTGAAAAATTTTAATGAATGTTTTCGTGCCCTTTTCGAAATAATGTGTTCAAATTAGCTCTCTACCATAACCATTTTTGAAAACTTTTTCAAACCAGAAGTTACGAGACGAGGAATCATGGAGGATATGACGGATGTGTCGTTTCAATAAGATAGGGCCACTGCTCATATGACCAGAGCTTCATTTCTACTAATCTTCATTCAAGCTGCATTTCCTCATCGAGCAATTTCTCTCTTTGGCGATGTCCCCTCATCGCCGCAGTCATCGGACCTTTTGTTATATGATTTTTATCTTTTAGGTATCTTCAAATTAAGCATGTCTAAATATAAGCCAAGGACACTGGGATAATTGGGTACCGCCATACGTGATTGAATTGAACAAAATCGATGAAGTAGCTTTTGGAATATGTGTTCGTGAAAATGGCAACCAGTTGAATTATTTCCCAGTTGAGCAGAAAATGTCCATCTTCCGCGCACCACCTTGTATAACTCATATATTCTTTTGAGTGCTGCTACTGATAAAACAGTTTCAAATTAAAATTCCAAAGTTTTAATTATCACATCAGTGTTATCAGCAAGGAACCTCTAATATGATTTAATATTATTCCGTAATCAAATTAAGGTTAAGTAGTAATTTATAAACTGACATTGAAATCTCCAAAATTTAGGCGCCACCTATTAGATAGTATTACACAGCTTGTTTTTTTTTTCTAGAAATATTAATCCCTCGATATAGTTTTGAATTGGATTTAATGTTCTGAACAAATATATTTATAACAACCTTTAGTATAAAGTTAAATGTGACGGCTGTTTCGTGAGTATCATCGGAAAAACACCATGAAGCAAATCACAAACATGAAGAAAACCTTCGTGAAATCAACGAAAACCTTTACCGAAACGTTTTAGTATCTATAACAATTTATAAAGATAAATATCACTCTGGTACATAAGATTTTGATTAGTCGATTCAACGATAACTAGGAGTCAACTGACTAAATGAAAAGGCAACCTCCAGTTCTGCTGTTAATTTTCCTTGTTTTCGCGGATAATATATTCTTCTTTGTCACATGTTAGATACGCAGATTTTTTTTTAGGTAAAATTTTTTAGGAAACGATGGAAAATCAACGAAGCTAAACTGCTGATTGAAAATATATCCATATCTTGGCAGCAAACATCAACTTATCTGCAATTTGAGAGATCCAGATCAATAATCCAGCCTTTAAATACCAGGTGTGGTGGTTATTAATTCTTTTTTTTGTCGAGATGTCGCTGGAAACAAGGATCGGTTCACATTCTAATATTTTATGTTATTTTATTGCTACGATGGTACCTTTCAAAACACCATTGATGTTTGAACGATTTCGAGTAGACATGTAGAGTTTCAACTTGAAAGATAACGAAAGTTGTTGTTTTATTCGAATATAAAGTTCGGACACACTAAAAAAATCACCCTACATTAATAACAATCTTGTTTGCAAAGCAGGTATAGTCCTACTATAATCTTCATTTATTTCAAAAGACATTATGCAGTTATTATGTTACGTTTCCAGTGATCCAAACATTTAAAATGTTAAATGTTAATGTACTTTTTTTTTAATTATTTATCTACCGCGATTACCAATCTTCTTACAAGAACACCCAGTATATTTCGATAATAATGCAACGTTTAAATACTAAGTAGGTATTTACACAATGCCCAATTTCCCTAACTGCACAACAATAGCGTTAATAGTCGCCGGGGTGTCGTTCCACCCCCAACAAGATAAAGATAAAATCAATCTGTCGCAATAACCGGAGGGCGAGTCCTTTAATGCCCTCGAACTGGGACATATGGTTTTGTAAATTGCATTTATTTATATCTTGTTGGGATTTATCAGTGACAGTTGAAAAAGATAATTATTTCGTATAAGCTTACTTAGCGGCACCGTGACATACTTGCGAACTGGCGGCCATTTTAACTTTATTATTCACAGCCTTTATAGAGGCGTAGTGCGTATGTGCGAGTTTGTATTATCTCAGATATTATTATCATCTGATTTATGTAGTACGTAAATATAGATCTGTATTATCATAGATATTATTATCATCTGATATTAAAATATATACCAGGTGTGGCGGTTAATAATTTTTAATTTTTTAATAAAATTTAAGAGATGGCGTTGGAAATAAGGGTTCCACTACACAATCTATTCTTTTATGTTATTTTGTTGCTACGACAGTATCTTTTAAAACGCCATTAATTTTTAAACGATTTCGAGTTAGCGTCATATTTTTTTCGTGTGGTAAACATGTCTAGTTTCGAGCCAAATAAAGAGTATTTGCGGTACGTACTGCTTTTCTCGTTCAGTCAAAAGAAAAGGCGAGTGAAAGCCATCGGTTACTTGTGGAAACTAACGATGATAATGTCTCATCAACATCGACCGCAAGACCGAATCGCTTTGGAAAGAAGACAATGCTGTGCATTTGGTAGGACCAGAAGAATGTCGTGTACCATAAACTTCTCAAACTAGGTGAAACAGTTAATACCGTTTGCTACCATCAACAAATAATCAATTTTAATTATTCATTGATCAAAAAACGACCAGAATGGGCTACACTATACGGAAAAGTGATTTTGTAGCATGACAACGCCCCATAACACAAGCGAAATCGATCAGAGACATCAAGAATTACAGAGATATCAAAAATGGTTTGATGACTGGACCTCAAGAAATGTACGGTTTTTTTTCTGGGAGGGCATCCACAAATTGCCAGAGAGATGGAAAAAATGTGCAGCTCTCGATGACGCTTATTTTGAATAAATTATTTTTTGCCTTTTTCCCAAATTACACGTGTTTTAAGGAACTTTTAACCACCGGTACGAACAAACATCTTTTAATTATTATTGATCGATTTGTCCGTTACTTTGTGATAGTTCATTTTTAAACCGAATAAAATAATTTTTTTATTTTGTTATCTATCACTTTTATTTTTTTAACTTGTGTGATTATAGTTTCGCAAAACTATGTTACATTATCAAACACTAATTTAAACTTATTTTGTTACTTGTTAAATTTGTTTGCTTTTAATTATTTGTTACTTTCTCTTTCTACCCCGTTGTAATGCTATCGTAACGTACTGCTCATACTCGAAGATATACCTACTGATTTTTTAGGCAGGTTTACATTTTTCTAGATGTATTATTCTTTTTGTGATCTCCCTGTCATTTTTTTCTGTATTGTCGAACTCAACTCCTAAATTCATGTATTTGATGCAGCAGTTTATTTCCCCTATATCTAGTTGAATGTTAGTATTCTGTCCGAAGCTTTACTGTCATATATTACTCTTTCTCATTTGCAATAATTAGTTTTTCCAAGTCTGATACTCGTTCTGTGGCATTTTCTTTTCCACTGATTCAGTACTTTTGCTACATGTATTTAAATAGGGTGGGCGACACACTTTGGCAAGACGCATTGTCATGATGCAACACTCAGGTGTTCTTGATGTTCGGTCTCACAAATGACACTTTTTCGAAGTCTATCAACAACTTCTCGGTAAAAATGCCAGTTTACCGCTTGGCCTTGAGGCACAAATTTCTTATGGGCGATCCTTTGGCTATTAAAAAAGCAAATCAGCATGCTTTGAATTTTTCATTTGCTCATTCTAGCTTCTTTGGCCATGGTTAGTTTGGAATGTGCCATTCCTGGCTCTCTCGCTTTGTTTCCGGGTCGTATTAAAAAATCCAAGACTTCTTACACATTACGCATTATGATACATTCCTGAAAATGAAGGTCATTTTCAATTCGCCCCAAAAGCCTTCTGAGGATGCCGTAAACCAAACATGGGTCCATGGCAAAACATTGTTTTCTTAGGATTGTTACAGTGTTGCAAAAATTACGCATTATGATACATTCCTGAAAATGAAGGTCATTTTCAATTCGCCCCAAAAGCCTTCTGAGGATGCCGTAAACCAAACATGGGTCCATGGCAAAACATTGTTTTCTTAGGATTGTTACAGTGTTGCAAAAGTTTCCATTGCACTGTGCCCAAGTCTGAAACAAAACTTGATAGTACACCGTTGCTTGAAATTGTTGTGACTCATTTTCAGAACGTACTCGAAAAATCCCATTTACGAGAAGAATTGTTAATTATCCACCAAGACACCACAAAGTAACTCTAGGAAACTCAAATTCGTACTCGACGTAAGACGCATCTGATGTTGGCCTTCCTTCCCTCCATACGGGAAGCGAACAATGTTGCCAGATTGAGTGATACGCCATCAGTCTCATTACTTTATTTACACACCAAGTCAGAATGACAAGCCCACTAGTGTTAACAATATGTATTCAAGTCTTGTCTCACGACATTCCGATGTTCTCAACACTGAAGCTGGTGATTCCATTTCGGGTATCCAGCAGGCTTCAATCTCAGCTTTGAAGGCGGTTTTTATAAATCATTAGAAACATTTACGATCCAATTCCGTTTTTAAATTGAGGCAAAAATTCACAACGAGCCTATTTTGTTTCGCTGAATTTGGAAATTGTATTAAAGTTAAAAAAGTTTAAATTTAAGTCACTTTAAGGACAACAATCACATATAAAAGGTGATTTATTATTGTGTCTGAATTTCCGATGGCGATCGCTCTCAAACTGTAAGTTTGCGCGCAAGTATGCAAATTTGTGCCTCAGTAGTCTGGAAAATAAGCATGGAATGTTTAATATCAGAGCAACGTTGGCAGATTGTCCAAAATTATTATCAAAATCAGTGTTCCGTGCGTCAAACTTATAAGGCACTTCAGTTCATGATGTATTCACCGAATAATCGTCAAATTCTAAATGCATTTTACGCTGCTCGATATCAAATCAAAAATAAGGCAAAAAATTGTGCGTTTCGAAGAAAATATCGTCGTTGTTGTTGGCAGTCTTGATGAAGTACCAAATATATCAATTCGTCGCGGTTTGAAGGAAGTTGGGCTTTCTTATTCGTCTACGTGGATTATTAAATTTTGAATTTGAATGGTATTGATCTGGAGGAGATATGGTTCCAACAAGACGGCTCCACATGTCATAGAGCTAACGCACAATTTTAATTTATTGAGCGAACAATATTAATTTTTTACTTTATTGAGGGAACAAATCGAATGACCCCTTTAGATCATTTTCTTTGGGGTTATATTAAATCTTTGGTTAATGCCGGTAAAACAGCAACTATTGACGCCTTGGAAGCCAACATAACTCGGACATTTGCGGACATAAGATCCCAGTTGCTTGAAAAAGTGGTCGGAAATTGGATTAACAGAATGTGCTTTGTCAGAAGTAGCCGCAGCCGACATTTGTCCCAAAATTGTTTTCAAACAATTGCCATTGATTGTTATGAGGGCTGTATCATAAGTACCTGGCCTAGGTACTTAATAAATATAATTTTTCACAACAATACTGTGAAACTGACAAGTTCCTGCGTGGTTTAATTTGTAAATTTGGTGATTTTACAACAATGGAATAAAAATTAATGTCGAGCAGTTATAAAATACTTCTTTATGGGGATCCTTCACCTTCGTTATCAACCATAAAATATTGGACAGCTGACATGGCCTTAAAAGCATTTTTGATGAAGATCGTCCAGGTCGTCCAAATAAGGTTACCACTTCAGAAATTATTGAAAAAATCCACGATATAGTGATAAACGATCGGAGAGTGACAGTGTGTGAGATTACTAAGTCTGTGGGCATCTCAATTGAATGGGTGCAGAATGTTTCAACAACTCATTTGAATATGAAAAAGCTTTCAGCAAGATGGGTGCCGCGATTGCTCACAATTGACAATAAACACACAAGTGTATCAACTTCAAAATAATGTTTAGTTATGTTAAAACGCAATTGGGATGATTTTAGGCGTTGGTTCATAACTGTTGACGAAACACGGATTCATAACAGCACACCAGAGACCAAATAACGGTCACGAACAATCAACGAACACTTATTTTGAAAGGTTAGAGCAATCGTATTTTTTAAAGGGGATACAAAACATAGAAAATCGTTGGAAGTGTATCGAACTGAAAGGTGATTACGTTGAAAAATAAAATATATTTTACACATAAAAATGTTTTTTCTTGTCAATGTAAGTATTTATCATACCACCCTCATGTTTCACAAAAAATAAATAATTCGAAGGCATCTAATTTGGTTGTTGTTTTATTTGAATTTAAAGTTCGGATGTACTGAATCATCATACACTATTGGAGGAGATGTATGCAACTATATTATCATGGAAAAGAGATAGAGGAGAAGTGTATAAAAAATAAAGGAGGGTATATTAAATAATTTTTGTTACTTGATGTTAAAAAGTGGCGAAAATTCAATTTATACATATCAACACTTTTTTATATTCCGAAAACTTTAATTACAAATCAGATCAGTCTTTTAACATGTATGAACTAATATTAAAAAAAAATATGTATGTATTTATATTAATAACTTTATCGGCAAATATATACAAAAATTATTACTGGCAAATTAAATATTTTTGCAGAGCAAACGTAAATGTTATTTCTATCAAATTTTATTTGTTAAATTTAAACAAAAATATTAACCATTTCTCTCTCGATGCTGCACGCTTTTTTTTTCGACATTTAACTTGTTATTATAATGTAAATATTATTTCTAGCCCCCGTTAAAATGAATTGTATCTGATAAATTGAAAGTTAAATAAAAATATTTAAAGCAAAACATATTTACCAAACTAATGTTTGCAAAGAAGCTAATTGCTGTTTATAATTTTAATAAAACGGTAGATTTATTAACTGATGTTAATAAGACAAATAAGTTAAAAACTACTTGTCGTGTGCTTCAGTTTTGTTTGGAAATTAAATAACATAAAATAATTATTTTTGTCAATAGTTGTTTTGAAAGATATACTTACACAAGTGTGTTTGATGTGCGTTCGTTTTGTATTCTTAAGAAAACACCGTTTTTGCTTTTATAGATAGAATAAAGAAATATAAAAGTTCCTCGTTTATTTGAGGAGATTATACGAATCCTGAAATTGAGTCTTTGAGATTACAATAAGTTTAATTTCAGATTAGCCTACATATTTTTAAACAGTGTGTGTATTAACGTAATTAGTACGCATAACATTTTTTTCTAAAAAAAAATAATTTATTAATAAATTTGATTGGAAAAGTGAAAAAGACAAGTTTTACATCTATTTTTTATCTCCTGTGAGATACTGTAGTGGATCGGTTGTAGTTGTGATCGATGATATATTCCATAGTGATGGCTGTCAACTCAATAAATGATGACGAATTATGGATTTTATAGTCGCTCAAATAACGCAGCTTAGATCATTTAACCATTTCAGTCTAAATGGGTGATATAAGTCCCAGAAGGTGTTTAATACAACCTAAAGGGAAATACGCGCGTTGGATATACCTAGGCCGACGCCCCAGTGGTAATATGCATTGTTTCTAATATCCCCACTAGAAAAGGTGTATGTATTTTTCAATATGGCAGATTAGCGAATCTGTTTACTATACATAGATCACGTACTATACGTTTTTATTGGTGTATTTGGCCAATTTATGAAAACAATTTCTAGGTAAGTGTCTTTATGTTGATATATTACTTATAGAAAGTGTTTAGCGTGAAAATACTGCACATAGAGAATTTTTTTTTTTAATTTGCTGACGGGGCATATATGTCCCATTGGAATTCCGCTGTGGTATAAATTTCTACCAGTGGTATTACTACAAGTAAAATGTGATTTTTCATTTCAGAATTAAACCATTGTCTGAGCAGGAACTCATGGAGTTGGCAGACAATATTTCCGATATGGAAGATGAACCGTTCATTGATAGTTGTTCAGAATATGCCCATTTATGCGCAGTGGGTTCAAATGATGAATTTTCGAGACCATCTATAAGCAAAGTAAAAAGGAAAGTCGAACTATGAAAATTTATCGTTCCCAGAATGTTCATCTTCTGAAGAAAGTGAGAGTGATAAAACAGTCGATCTGCCTATAAAATTTTTGGATTTGGAAATCTGTAGATTTGGAAATCTGTAATTAACAATTTTTTTACCAAGATTACGAATCTCAACCCAAAAATCCTGTACAATTATCGCAAAACTCGACAGGTCATTTAATGAGTTGGACGTTTTTTTTCAAATTATTCCCCAAAAGTGTTTTTCTATGGATTTCTGGAAAAACCAACGAAATATTGGAGATACTTCAAGTAAAAAAGAAATTATCTATACTCAAAACTGGTCAGTATGAAATAATGATTGTCATTGAATTTTTCTCACAATGGCTTATAATAATGCCTGCATAGCGACACTACTGTCTACTAATACTTCACTTGGCAACACAATGATCAAACAAACAATTTCTAGAAATACATTCCGGTTACTGTCTTCCAAACTATAATTCAATTCCTCTCAAAAGCCAGATAGCGCCCATAAAATATATTATATGAAAGAAGTGCTTTCGTGCTTGAAGCAAACTTTTTTACAAGCAAGAAGTGATAATACATTTCATAGTGTCGATGAGGCTATGTCTAAGTTCAAGGGAAGAAGTTGCCTGAAACAGCACCTTCCCCTAAAATCTACTAAAAGAGGTGTAAAATCATGGGTTAGATGTGATTCAAAAACTAGTTACGTATACGACTTGAATATATATTCAGGAAGAGAAGAAAATATAAACCCAAATTCAACTCTAGGAGAAGATGAAGTTAGCTGAAACTATTCGAGATACTGATGTTTGCCTATGCTTTGACAGATTTTTTACTAGCACTTGAAGCAATTAATTGCTTTACTAGCAATTCTTGAATCATATTTACTGAGCTAAAAGAGCGAGAAAAAAAAATAAGAAGAGTTTCTTGGATTATGTGGTTGCGCTGTCTGAATCTCTAATAATTTATGGCCGACAACATGCAAAAGTGGTACGCAGAAGACAATATGGTAGGTCGTCATCAAGTTCCAGGCAACTGAATATAGGGGATCACTTACCCATCGAAGCGCCAATAAAGAGAAGGTGTCTTCATTGGACCAAGGACAAACAAGAAAGAAGAACAAAAACAATTTGTGTGGTTTGCAATCTATCACTATGCAAACACTGTTTTACTGCTTATCACATCTAATATATGAAAAATAAAAAAGGTTTTGAATATTTCCTTTTTTTATATTCCCTCACCTGGTACTAATGGGGCATATATGTTCCAACCCCTCAACATACCCCTCTTTTGAAAAAAAATCTTGAAATGATAATTTTTCTCTTTTTTGTGATCAATATGAAGAGTATATAACAAAATGTAGTCAACTGAATAAAAAAAAACAAATTGGCACGGAAATGGTTAAGGTCAGGCGGATACGGAATTGGTACATGCGGTCTGTTTGGTTTTTCGCAGCCGCTTTTTGGCTGCAGTTTTTTGGGGATTATATTGTTCATGGAGCTGCATAATTCTGTATGTCTCCTCACACTATTTGGGTCTATCTGTTAGTGTCCCAATTCAGACACGCTTGACGTAGTGTACTTTAGAGACGATTTAATGAGGTCTATGTATTTTCTTCTTGGATCTCCCAGATTTCATTCCTGTTCTTTAATTCCACTTAGAGGATCTGCTTCGGCATGCGAGCTGTGATAATTGTATATTGTTGGCCCTTTCAAGTATCTCCACATTGGTCTTAAAGTATTGTCATTTTAGTTTTAAGATTTTCCGGAGGCAGCCTTGCTGAAATCTCGAGATTGTAGAAATCGAGTTGTTTTATTCACTTTCAATGCAGGATCTAGGATTCAATTCAATCCAGAAGAGTGGAAATTACGTACTGTAAGTACTACTTTTGTGTGTTCCATTAAGTCTCGGTTACCAAACATGTTTCTCATTAAATGTCCAAAATTGATACCAGAGTACTTTATATATAGCTTCTTTTTGCATGTCGACAGAGCAGGAAATTTGACTTCCCAAATACGGAAAGAATACTATTTTTTCCAATGGTTGACCATTTACAACATCATCATTTTCCTTATCTATATTTTCGTCTTTTTTCTCATTAAGTCCGAACACACCGTAGACCCCGATAAGTAAGTCCAGCCCCATTTACAATGCAGTCGCACGATGCGCTACAAGCGCACAGTCATCTGCATACTTCAGCCCTACGATGCAACCTCTTTTGTTTTATATTTGGCTTTAAGTCGTGCCTTGCTAAATAGACCTCATCCATTCTACGAGGGTGGACCCAGACGATTTTGGGAATCCAGAAGAAGAAAACACAATACATTAAATCAAGAAAATCAAGAAAACACAATATATTTGGGAAAAATATCTTTATTTCCCTACATAGTCTCCTTTTAGCTCGATGCACTTTTCCCAGCGATGTTCAATAGTTTCGATTCTCTGTTTATTGTGAGAATCGTCGAGCTTCTCAAAATAGCCATCAACCGCAGACTTCATCTCTTCATTGTTAGCAAATCTTTTACCACCGAGCCATTTTTTCAAGTTTAGAAGCAGAAAATAATCCGGGTTGGCTAAATCTTGCGAATAGGGTGCGTGAGGAAGCAATTCGAACTTTAACTCATTGATTAGGCCGATTAGCCGATAATGGATATGTGAACTGCTGCATTGCCTTGATGGAACAAAACTTTCTTTTTTGCCAAATGCAGCCGTTTTTTCTTGATTTCGTCACTAATAAGTTTCGTCATAATAAGTTCGCATAAAACTCGCCGTTGATTGTTTTTCATTTCGGAAGATAAGCAATAAAAATTACCCCATGCGCATTCCAAAAAACTGACGCCATGACCTTGCCAGCAGACGGAAGTGTCTTCGCCTTCTTTGGAGCTGATTCTCCCCTTTTAGTCCATTATTTTGACTGCTCTCTCATCTCAAGTGTTAAATAATGGATCCATGTTTCATCGATGGTTATGAATCGACGCAAAAACTCAGCTTTATTCCTATGAAAGTTCGCCAAACATTCAATTGAAATATTCTCACGACGCTGTGTTTGTTCCATTGTGAGTAATTGCGGTATGTTGTGCACAGCTTTTTCATGTCCAAATTTTCAGTCCGTATGCGATGTATAGCACTGTTTTAAATGCCTACCATATTTGCTCACTCACATTCATTCGACGGTCATTCAATACCATTTTGTGGATTTTTTCACCATTTCTGGAGACGAGCCGTGGTCACTCATTTAGTCGACCACTGTTCGTCCTGGCAGTTCGTACATGTTCGTCTTGACAGCTTGTACTGCCTCGTTTAAACTCTGTCGCCCACTATTTTACTGTTGTAAACAAAGGAGCAGACTCCGCCAGAGTAGAATTTAGTTCCGCTTTAATATCGGTTGGACTGAGGTCTCAAATGAAAGTATTGTATCACATAACGATGACCAATTTTTTCTATGTTTACAAATTCACTGAGAATGCTCACCATTAATGGCTGCTAAACAAATACTAAATAACGCAGCGTCATCAAATTTCAAACTTAAGCTTTATAGAGTTGGTCCTTTCTACCATAGTCATTCTTTTCAAACAACAAAAGTCATCTATACGTCAGGCCGGTTACATCTAAGACTACCCTCGTATATAATATCTTAACTAAATGCGGCAGTATGCCTCTGACATGATACAGGATAGCAGCAATCAACACAGAGAAAAGCTTCAGCGTATTCATACAGCCCTGCATAACACAGCTAATCTCAAAAGAGTCAGTTTTGCCCATTTGTATCAGAACGTTTGCATTCATGCCTAGGTAGGCATCATATGATGTCCAAGAGTTTCCACAATATATTTCTGTCATCGGAGTCAAACGCCTTTAATGTGACAAATGCATAAAGACTCCGAATAAGCCTTCATTTTGTTCTCGGTATTTCTCTTGTATCTGATATATAAAAAATATCATAGCTGCTGTTCCATGACTTGCTCTGTATCCTCCGGCTGCATTGGTTCAACAATACCAGTCAGTCTACCTAGTATAATTTGAGCCAAAATCTTTCCTGCAGCAGAGAGTTCCTACAATGATAGTTCTTGCAGCCAACTTTATCTCCTTTTCTAAAAAATAGATCTAATGCAAGCATCTCTCCGACGGCATTTCCTGCTTTCTCCAGCACAGGTGGATTATTTCATAGAGTTTACAATCATATATGTCATCAGCTTTGTATATCTCCAACAATATTCCAGTAGCTTAGTTATCTTTTCAATCTTCAAATTTCAGAATCATAATAACATATGTTTTATCATATGTAGCGGAATCAAGATCAGACACTACTAAAACAATGTAAATAATGCATTGAAATGCGAACAATAAGGAGCATCCATGAAAAGACGCTACATGACAGAATATGATGCCAAGAATGAGAGATCAAAGTGAAATACAAGATGAGGCCAAATGGAGAAGACAAAGGAGAAAATACTGGAACGAATATGTAGGAAGAATGGAAAACAACAGACTTGTGAAATGCGCTAAACGCAATAGAACCACAAGAAACAAAACCGGACGACCTCCCAAAGGATAGGAGTGTGGGACTCAATATTGCAAAAGGCATAGTTTTGATAAACATGTGTAGACTTACACTAATCCTATCTAATGGATTATGGATTATTCCATATCAGAAAGAAGGAGAAGTCATTAAAGATTATATTGAAATATAAAAATGGCACTGAAATTTGAAATTTGCCTTTTGAGGATAGAAATATTTCAATACGTTTTGCATATTTGATTCAAATGATCAAAATCCAAAAAACATGAAAAAACCTTCCTAATCTCTAAAATGTTTGACCAGCGCTATCCCAAATATGATCTATCGGCGCTATAGTATGACTGCATAAACAAAATCTCGATTCGCCACTAAAGTAAATAGAGGTACGTTACAAACTTGGCCCCACTCAAAGCTTTTTTTGGTGTGTGGTAAGAGAAAACAGTCAATAAGCATGATAAGAACGCATCCATGTTGCATATAAATGTGGATTAACCGTCATCCTCGAAATGGTTCGTCCCTTTACATATTGGGTTGATGCATAATTATTCACGGTTAATTTTTGCGCTTTTTTTGCTGATAAAAACCGCTTTGTTGTTTACTTTTTTCATACAAATACATATTTAGTAGATAAAAGTCATATGGGTCATCATATAATGGGTCATCATATAATGGTATCATCCTTCGAGAAAGGATGGAAAGCAGCACAATCATTCCACGATCCCAACAAACTTTTTGGTAAGGGGACTTTAAATCAGGTGATGCCAGCTTGGAGAACAAATCAGAAAGAAGTACATTTGAGCGCTGTGGAATTAAAATTGTTATTGATTTTTTTCGAGATGAGCATCAGCTGTGACGAATTCCTAACAAAAATGGCAAAAACAATTTAACATCAACAGCGATATATCTATCCGGCCTAGCTTGATCGGCTTCTGAAGCCATCAATTTCAAAAGACCGCGTAAAAAGAACTGAATTGTCTTTCATCACGACAACGCGCGTCCCCATGTCGAAAGTCGCGTAATGGAACCCATTACCAATAAGAGATGGGATCTGTTTCCTCATTCACTTTACTCTCTTCTCTTCTCCTTGCCCAAGCCCCCACGGACTACCACAATCAACTATTTGCTATTAAGCTGTCAATATCAAAGAGTGGATAGCATTTTATGTTTCGTTTTTTATAATAAATATCTAAAAAACCGCGAATAAATATGCATCAACCCAACAATTGTCTAACATGGTGAGTGAACTTGTGGCACTTCAGAATTTATAACAGAACTTCTAGAATACTGTTTAGTTTAGTAGCATACGAAAAATACCACACAAAAATTTTTAAAACCGTTTACTTAGTCACATTTTTATCAATCGCATACTGCAATATAACGACAAGCAAGCAAAAGGAGTTTGTTTTGATGTTCAAGATATGCTATACCTGTGAGTATATTTTCAGATCGATTCAAATATGTATACTGGATATTGTACTTTTTTGTGCTCCAGCATAATAATTCCAGCATAAATATTTCGTCCATAAACGTTTTAATCGCTAAGTTTTCTGTACTCTTATGATATGAATAGTTGTCTTTATGGATGGTATATAAACAAAAACACGAATTATAATAATAATGAATGTTATATTAGAAAGATAAGGAAGTACAATTTCATTTAATTATCAGCCAATTGGACTAAATTAACATTCTTGTTCAAGGAGTTTTGCAAACATACGTGCAAATGAAAGTATATCGGACTTTTCGCAATATTGTTCGAATACATATAGATTCGTTTCTATAAAACACAAATCTACATGCATTAATTTGCAGCAATGTAATAGTATTTCAGGGAAAATATATGAAATATACATGATTAATCTAATTATTATCAGAACGAATGATGAGACACTGTCCAGATTATCAGCGGATTTAATAAACGAAGTTTTCTTTACCACCAAATACAAGATTTTTATATATATATATATATATATATATATATATATATATATATATATATATATATATATATATACTTAATAATGTCGACTTAATAATGTCATCAATCCATCGTGTTTTCGGTCTTCTCCGTGGACGTTTGTGATTAAGCGGTATCCAGTCCAGGATCGCCGTGGTCCATCTTTCGTCCCATCGTCTCGCTACATGGCCTGCCAACCTTCATTTTAATTCTTTTATTCTTCCAATAATGTTACTCACTTTCGTTTGTTGATACATGTACAGGGCTTTCTAGCCCGTCTCGTAATGCCAAGCATACATCTTTCCATTCCCCTCTGCGCTACCCGAAGTTTTTGAACTGATTCACAGATTTCACTTCGGTATATCATAAAGGCAGGACACACTGATCAAAGACTTTTTAAGTTATTTTTCATAATCCATTTCTGAATCCGACTTGCTCTCTTGGTTGTACGTCACTAAGTTTCCTTAATATTTTTTTGGATATTATCTTGGTGAAAACTTTTTACACCACCGAGGGAAGGATTGTTGGACGGTAGTTCTTTAGTCTTCCTGTAGTTCTTTTTTATGTAAAGTCTGATCACCAGCTTTTAATGTATATAAATATATGTATGTATATAAATATATACATATTTATATATATATATATATATATATATATATATATATATATATATATATATATATATATATATATATATATGTATATATATATATATATATATATATATATATATATATATATATATATATATATATATATATATATATATATATGGAAGACCGCTCAACATCAAACAGAATTTAGCATCTTTCGTCGGCATAAACAGAATCGGAATTCTCTACACAACAAGAGAGAGACCACAAGGGAATAAGGAGCAGTTAGAATGCAATTTTTCTGGACCTTTAGAGATTCAGTACTAAACACTAAATCTTCTTGGTGAAAACTTTTTACACCACTGAGGGAAGGATTGTTGGACGGTAGTTCTTTAGTCTTCCTGTAGTCCTTTTTTATGTAAAGTCTGATCACCAGCTTTTAATGTATATAAATATATGTATGTATATAAATAGATACATATTTATATATATATATATATATATATATATATATATATATATATATATATATATATATATATATATATATATATATATATATATATATATATATATATATATATATATATATATATATATATATATATATATATATATATATATATATATATATGGAAGACCGCTCAACATCAAACAGAATTTAGCATCTTTCGTCGGCATAAACAGAATCGAAATTCTCTACACAACAAGAGAGAGACCACAAGGGAATAAGGAGCAGTTAGAATGCAATTTTTCTGGACCTTTAGAGATTCAGTACTAAACACTAAATCTTCTTGGTGAAAACTTTTTACACCACTGAGGGAAGGATTGTTGGACGGTAGTTCTTTAGTCTTCCTATAGTCCTTTTTTATGTAAAGTCTGATCACCAGCTTTTAATGTATATAAATATATGTATGTATATAAATATATACATATTTATATATATATATATATATATATATATATATATATATATATATATATATATATATATATATATATATATATATATATATATGGAAGACCGCTCAACATCAAACAGAATTTAGCATCTTTCGTCGGCATAAACAGAATCGGAATTCTCTACACAACAAGAGAGAGACCACAAGGGAATATGGAGCAGTTAGAATGCAATTTTTCTGGACCTTTAGAGATTCAGTACTAAACACTAAATCATTTTTTAAAACTTCACGACACGCGTTTCGCTAGTTATGTCAATATCATTCAGATAACCGTTCATCTGATTTTGACCGATCATATTATATCATATCCCATCATATCATGATGGGATATGATATAATGGGATCAATGAAATAACTTTAAAACAATTTACTAATGACAAACTAATAATTGGTATAATAAACTGGTATAAACAATAGTTGCTTAACAGAAAAAAAATATAAAAGTACATTTTTTCACTCTTTATTATATTTGCCATCCATAAATATGTTTATCCCTGTATTTCTGTAACAGTTCAAAATAGAATCCATGTTTATAGAAATTTATGTTTATTTTCGGTCCCTGAATATGCAGCTGAAATATTGACATTTCCTACTGTAATTTATAATACAATACATTACAATCTATTTATAACATAAACCGTAAATACCAACCGTACCACCTCTTTATTATAGTTTAATTTGTTTTAAAAAATAGTCATTTCCAGGAAGAAACTTGACAGTCGACAGTGACTGATAAGGTTTTTGAAGAAAAAAAAACGTTTTTTACAAAGTCTTACTGAGTCATTTCCTCAACAAAAATTATGACTCGTTACCGAGAATTTCAAGACGGTGAATTCCTCCTGATCAACAAAATATTTAAATTAAAAAATAAAGGATGTGAATGTTTACCGACCGTTTTATGGTTTATTTGCGTCAGCGTCGGCGAAGGTAACACGATGATAACGCTCTTATCTTTACAAGGTAGTACAGTACCATCAAAATGTTGAAAACGTGTATTAACAGAGACCGTCTAATATAACGTTAGTTTTAACATTTGATATTTTTCAACTGCTTTTAAAGTTGCATGAGAAATATTGATTACTTTTTAAGTAAATAAAAAATTATTGATACTTAGGTATGTATATTTACATTGTTTGACCACAAGGCATTGGGTCGTTCAGTATGAACGGTCGGATTAAAATTCCCAGTATTCGTCTCTGAAATTTTTTGGTGTATAATTCACAGATAATGTGAATGGAGAGTTTAAGGGACAAAATTCAGTACTCGTGAAATTATTTACAAATTTCAATATAATTTAATTAATTAATTATATATATCAATTAAATATATCAAAATTATTAAATATATCAATTAAATATAATTTAAATTTATTAGTCTTTAGTATCTTATTACTTGTTTCAAATAAAAATTAAAATATTGGAAAAGTGAAAAAGTTTAATTGGTCTTGATCAGAACAAAAAACAATAATCTTTCTTCTTTATATTGAAGATTTCTTAATCCCCCAGAGGTTTTACCAGAATTTATCAGTTTAGTTCAGTTATTCATTTGTTTAATCGGGTAGATTTGTATAAAAAAAATCACAAATGAATGATGCAGGCGAAATGAGTTGTAAGGACATAGGACGCCGATTAAAAGAACTTTTTCATCGGTTGTCAAGTTCATTCGGGTCGGCGATACAAACGGAACTCATTATTAGACAGGCCACCTGCTCTGTCAAGAAGTAAAAAAAAACCCGATCTGAGAATTGCCTCGAATTCTTGTACGACTACAAGAGCAAGTCTGAGGAAGTTAAAATGCATGATTTTTGTAACATCGATGAGAAAGCTCTTTTTGCACTTCGTTTAGGTAGTTATTAAAAAACCTTTTTACAGAAATGGCATAGCTCTTCCAATTTTCACGAACCTGCTTCTCCTTTATATCATGGGGTCATTCAAATTATTTATACCTGACTTTGAACTGGAGTTACAATGTAGGAGTTACCACAAGATCGTAGAGGGGGGTAGTTCCACAACCTTTAAGGACAAGAGGATAAGTTTTGTTTTATATGCGGACGATATATTTTAAAGTCACAAGCTAGATCTATATCCGAAGGGACTCCTTCACATATAGATGTAGCTTGCTTTTTTGACTAAAAAAGCCTATTTTTTATATTTTAAGTGCCAAATTGGAGATCGAGATAAAAGTTGGATTCCTCATGTTTGCTGTGTGAGTTGTCACGCAAATTTAGTGCAGTGGATGCATCGCAAGTACTGACCATGGTACTGACCATGTAAACGATGACTACTTTTGTATCACTAAAACATAAGGGATTCCAAAAAAGCAAAGGGATAAAATTCAGTATCCAAATTTGCCTTCTGCACTTCCAGTTCTAGTTCCGCATAGCCAAGAACTACCGGTACCGATTGTGCCTTTAAAACTGGATAACATGTTTCCCGGTAATTCTAATTCTTCATCAGCATCCGATCCACAACTTCCTGAGACTACTAGTTGTAGGCCAACATTTTTAACAACTACCAGTGAACCTAACTTAATAACTGAATGAATTAAATTATTTTTCGTGACCTGGGATTGTCAAAACCAAAATCGGAACTTATTCATTCCAGACTTCAACAGTGAAACTTGTTAGATAAAAATGCAAGAGTTTCACTTTACCGAAAACAGAATGTAACATTTTCAAGCTTTTATAAAATGGAAGGATCGCTATGTGCCTGTTGTGATATTGATGATTTAATGAATGAGCTTAATATGGGACATGTACCTTCCGAGTGGCGTATTTTCATAGATTCGTTGAAATACAGGCCAAAAGCAGTATTGCTTCATAATGGAAACAGAAACATATCTATTTCTTTAGCCGCCCATTCAGTGACAATGAAATAAACCAGTATAAAAAGTATATATATATATATATATATATATATATATATATATATATATATATATATATATATATATATATATATATATATATATATATATATATATATACTCGCGTTACTAACTCGCGTTAAGTATCAGTGGCATATTTGTGAGGAATTATAAGTGGTAGGTATATTCCTAACAGTGTCGACTCGTGGGTTTTTAAAGTCGGAGGGCGTAGAAGAAAATAGTGCTGCTGAAGTTTTTTTTTGCATTCCTCTTACTCCTTTTTACTTTTCAGGTTGTTGAAACCGTGCTATTTTAAATCAGACATTTAAAAAGAAACCGTACTTTTTGATCATAGTATATACTGATTGGCGCAAAACAGTCTCATTCTCTAACAGGTTCAGTCATCTACAAACTCGTAAATTAAAATACAACTTCTGAAGTTTCTAATCAATTACTTTCGGAAAATAATGTCTGTTAAATGGTGGTTGTTTTTGGAAGTTAATAGATGAGATGTTACTGGAAAAGACATTATTATAGCTTATGGAGTGTAGACTGAAACACCATTCTACTGAAACCAAAATATTTCCCAATTGAGGCAAGTAAAAAGCATTTACGATTTCTGCTCGTTCTTCTTCAATTTAAAAAGAAAGGTTCAATAATTCTTTACGCCGAAATTACCAATCCTGTCTGGGAAGCATTCTTGCCTTTTCGGAAAAACAACAATATTGCTTGACAAACCTTGCCTCATGACGCCAACTCTTAGGTTTCAGACATTGTAGTCTTCATCAGGTAGGCGTGAATGTCTCATGTCTCATGAGACCAACTCTTCAGTTTCTGTAGTCTTCATCAGGTGTTTTGGGATCAATTATATAAAGTGGAAAGCGATACGATCACGGATAGAATAACCTCCATGTTTACATCAACGTCATCATCGATAATATATTTTTTTATTAGGTGTTGAGTTGAGGTCATTTCTGTAAATTGGAAAGCGATAAAATGGCGAATTGCATCCTAATTGTTAATATAAATCGTCACATTATAGATACTTAACTACAGAGCTATGTCCAAAAGGAGAACGTGCGCTGTAAGTTTATAGCAGTAGACAAAATACTTCCTCTAGCTTACAATGACCTTAGTTACAATGAAGATCAAAAGTGATAGTGATAATAATAATGTTACTGACGTAGTTAATCAAAATTCTTAACAAATGAAACTCAATTATTTTATTGGAACCTTTAGTTTGAAACATAAAACTCAAAGAGTACCTCTAAACATCCAAGCAGTTGCCGTTCGTGAGTTTGAAATATGGGGGCTCTGCATAGCAGCAGACCATTTATAAAATACATTTAACAAACCAACATATAAAATAAGAGATATAAACTTACCAGGTTTAGTAAACAAGTAAAAAATCTGTACAATTAAATGTCAGGAAATATATGAAATTTTATATATATATTTTTTGGGGGATCTGCAGGGGTCTATAGGAAATCTTTTTGGGCAAATTAACTACAACTAATACCGAAATTAATCTTTTTCTTTATTTGCGTAGGCGTATTGCCGTTCAAAGGCAAGAATTTAATGAAGGCTCGATATTCGATTTTATCTTTACAGAAACACTAACATCGATTGACATATATGAGTTAAACAAGTAGCATCTAATATGGCTGAAAATTTCAATGTTATCTTGAAAATAGGCAGACGCAATTATATTACCAACATATTTTTGACGAGTAATGCTATCTTCATGTTTATGTTGGAAACTTTTCAGACTATATATATATATATATATATATATATATATATATATATATATAATATATATATATATATATATATATATATATATATATATATATGTATATATATATATATATATATATATATATATATATATATATATATATATATAGATACATATATATATATATATATATATATATATATATATATATATATATATATATATATATATATATGTATCTATATATATATATATATATATATATATATATATATATATATATATATATATATATATAGATATATATATATATATATATATATATATATATATATATATATATATATATATATATATATATATATATATATATCCAGTATACCTAACCTAAGGTACTGGACGGGTTACGGGTGGTGGATAGTAAAACTTCCATTAGATATTAATGGACAGCTGCGAATAGCTCAAAATAAACAGCTCCGAACCAAGGCAAAAAAACTAAATCCACTTAGAGTCTGACTTGTATCAAGCGGTTCAATGGTCAGCATCTGTTCACCAGTGGTGCGGCTGAGATTTAAATTCTGGAACTAACCCCTCCAGTCTTAACCTCTGAACGGTCATGGTTCAAACGTTTAACTCAAAGTACAAGATGAAGCGTTCTAGTAATTACAAAATTACCCCAGGAGGTAAACAATCCTCTGCTAGCTTTGCTGGTACAACCGGACTTTCGGATTCTGGGGCGTCCGGGCTAAAACGCAAAATCTTTCAGAGGGAGTCGGAAACCTCTGGCCAACGTCTGAAACCAAAATGAAACCGTCTGAAATCAGCAAAAAATCCTAAATTTTGCTCTGGCAGAAACCAGGTTGACAGATGATAACACCTTGGACTTCGGCAACTATAGACTTTTTAAAAGTAAAAGGGACAAAAGAATACTCAAAAATACATCACTTCGGTGTTGCTTTCGCTATCTCAAAAACCATTCTTGGTTCTATAACTAATGTCCAGCCAGTAAATAATCGACTTATGACACTATCCCTCAAGTGTGCTAACAAAAACTATACATTAATCAATGCACACCTTCCAGTTAACGAAGAAAATAAATCTAATACTGAAGAAGTAAATAAGTCCTGGGAAATTCTGAAAAAGGCTATTTCTAAAATTCCCTCTTCTTGGGTGATTTCAACGCCCGACTAGGGAAAGAAAGAAAGTACAGAAAAATAGTCGGCAGTTTTCCCGCTCATAAATAGTCTAACCATAATGGCAGAAGATTGGTTGAACTATGTTCGCAGTTTTATTTAAAAATAATGTCAACCCATTTTAAGAAGAAAATAACAAAACAAAAGACCTGGGGGTGCCCAAACATGTACATGGGTGATTTTAAAATTGACCACGTTGTCATTTTGTACCCCAATTATAAAGAGATTTTGAATCTTCAAGTCAGGAAAGGAGCAAACATAAACAGGGATCACTACTTGTTCGACCCTAAGAAAATAAAACCAACCCTAACAGAAGAGCTTGATAAACAACCAGCACAGAACTGGCAAGAATTGAAACAAAAAAATATTAAAACAGCCTTAAAGTTGGTCCCTTTACAAAAACGTAGAAAACATCCGTGGTGGGATGAAGTTTGCGAGCAAGCAGTATTAAGCCGAAGTAAAGCATTCAAACAGTTGAACAGTAAAAATACAACAATAAATTATAACATCTTTTTGGAAGTAAGAAAAGAAACATCGAAGCTAATTAGACAAACTAAAAGAAAATATGAAAACAATCAACTTATTGAAATAGAAAAAGATTTACAAAAAAATAACACCCGAAATTTTTACAAAACATTTAAAACTAAATTAACAGACTATAAACCCCAAAGTCTTTGCTTTCAAAAGGAAAACAGGCAGTTAGCTCTGAATAATCAAGACAATTGCAAAGAACTTGCGAAATATTTTGAACAACTACTAAACTGTCCTGAGACCTTAAACAGATTACCAAGACTAAACCCTAAACGAACAAGCCCAGATTCATTACCACCGAATGAGGATGAAATAATTAAGGAAATCAAGCGACTTAAAAATAACAAAGCTTCTGGTGAAGATGGAATCACTGCTGAACTTTTGAAATTCGCTGCTCCAGGTAAAATCAAGGAAATAACCAAAATTCTACAAGTAGTTTGGGGAACCGAATGGATTCCGGAAGATTGGAAAGGTGCTCTAATCCATCCACTGCATAAGAAAGGAGATAGAACGGATGTAAACAACTACAGAGGGATATCTGTTCTCCCAGTTTGTTACAAGATTCTATCTCAATGTCTACTAGACAGAGCACAGGGACAGTTAGAACCTAAAATTGGTGAATATCAAGCAAGTTTTCGACCGGGCAGATCCTGACCTGAACAGACCCTGAATCTAAAGTTGATCGTAAGACATCAAAAACTGTACAATAGAAATCTCGTCTGTATATTTGTAAATTTCAAAAAAGCTTATAATTCTATTGACCGCGAATCTTTATTCCAAATCTTGAAAGAACAAGGACTAAATCTAAAAATGCTGGCAATTATTAAAGCAACATTAGCTAACACAAGGTCAAAAGTTAAATTCATGTGTGACATCTCAGAGCCCTTCGAAATTAAAACTGGAGTGAGACAAGGGGATGGACTCTCGCCACTTTTATTTAACTGTGTTCTAGAAAAAGTAATACAGGAGTGGCGTGAAAAAAAGTCGGCCCTGAATATTGACCAATCCATTAAACTGGGGAGAACCAACATCAAAATTGATTGCCTGACGTTTGCTGATGATCTAGCAATTTTGGCTCAAGATATATTAACAGCGCAAAAACAGATTGAAATCCTAAAATAAACAGCAGAAAAGGTAGGACTCCAAATTTCCTTTGAAAAGACACAATACATGACCTGTAACAGACTAAGAACACCATTTCTAAAAACAAAATATGGTAACATCAGACGAGTCCCTCAATTCAAATATTTGGGTGAAATAATCATGGAAAACTGGTTGGAAAAAGCGGCCAATAAGGATAGATGTCAAAAAATGGGAACTGTATTGAGACTTACACAAAATATTTACAACAAAAAATGCATATCTTAAAAATACAAAACTAAGACATTACAACACAGTTATTAAGCCAGAATGTCTATATGAGGCAGAAACGCTCATTTTGAATAGAAATAGAGACATCGAGGAGATTAAAACGAAGGAAAAAAAATCATAAAAAAAATCTTAGGCCCCAAACAAATAAACAGTACAACATACCGACTTCGAGAAAACCAAGAAATCAAACAATATCCACATATACATAGCGATATGAGAAAAAGATTAAATGGATTGCTTCAATTAAAGATGACCTAAGATTACCAAATATAACACAAAGTGAAATTCAGGATAGAGGCTGTTTCAGACACAAGGTTAACGTTTGGAAGGTTGGCTAGAGAGAAGAATGTAGGAAGACTGGAGCAACTTATTTTTTTTCAAGATAATCTTTCTCACTGGACATGATATGCTTATGGATTTATACAGATTTTAATTAAAGTCACATTTATATTTTATTCATTTACTTTATTAGCTACACAGTTCACTGATAATCAGACATCTACAATACAATTGGACCAATTTGTATTTTATTTCTTTTGATTTTTCTTTTGCTCGGCGCATTTTTGCTCTTTGGCAAATTGTTCACCAACCTCGATATCTTTTTTTAATATTGTTAACGCCTCGCAAAACATTTTTTTTTCGCACTCATCCATTTCACCTAAACCGAAATTTTTTTCAATGCCACACTGCCCTAATAATAGAGGTGAGGCCAAATATTTCACGTCTGGCATTACATCGCTCTTAACGTAAGCAGATTCGACGATATCCTTTTCACCACTTAGAGCTCGCAGAATGGAGAAAGCTAGTCTTGATGCGGCATATGCCGTAGATAACGTCGCAGAACCTTTTCCAGCTTTAGCTTTGACCACTTCAGTACCAGCATCTTGTATCTTCTTAACCATTTTTTGTAGATCTTCTCCTTCAAGACATGCAGGAGGATTTGACCTAGAAAAAAAATTTGTTAGGAAATGTAATCAATCGGAAAATAGGGATTGCATTTGCACAGACAAAACATTTTGAAGATAGAAGCATTACTGCAAGATGCAATACTAAAGGTAATTGTAAGCAGAGGAGAAGTTACATATACTTTGTCAACACTAAAACTTGAAGAGATTTACCACTAAACACCAAAACACTTTTTTGAACTGCTCGACGCACGTTGACGCAATACTGATCTAATTGAACTGATCTAATCAGACAGCTTATTATATAGTTGCACAAGGATTGACTTGAACCATAAAATAGATGTAAAGGTGCAAAGTTCCCATAACCTTTTTTCAAAAAGTAGTATTTAGTTAACACATGCAATTAGCTTTTTTTAAGGTAGCACAAATATGAAACTACTTTCCAGAACTGCAATCACTTTTGCTATCGAAAAAGAGTCTGGCTTTCCACTCTATCTTCGAATATTGTTCAGTTTTTCTTCAAACTCTTCGACTCCAACAATTTCTCATATAATACCGTAAGTAAGTAAGTGGTTTTCGTTCAAGCAGGTCAAAATCTCACTCTCCGGAATTGGCAAACTTCCTTTGGCAATATATTTTTCTTTTTTTTGGGTTTTTGGCCACGATCTAAAGTTCAAAAAATATCAAAAATATCTGTTCTTATGTAAATAAAGAATCACTTGGTAAAAACAAAAAACCAAACGGAGACAAATTTCTCAGTGATTCTTTTCTGTAATAAATTTGCCTAACGAACATAATTTATAAAAATATAAAAATGTTCTAAAATAAATACAAACTTTTAACGTTAATGTTTCGAAAAGTATTCTCCCCCCGTTTTCAAAACGAATCTAAAAAATAAATTATTTTAATTTCTATAGATAAAGTAAAGATAGGAAGTAAATATATTTTTTGTAAATGTCAAAGATACTTACATTGACAATAATATTATTTTAATTATATATATATATATATATATATATATATATATATATATATATATATATATATATATATATATATATATATATATATATATATATATATATGTATGTATTTATTTTAGAACATTTTTATATTTTTAAACATTTTGTTCGTTAGACAAATTTATTACATAAAAGAAGCACTGAGAAATTTGTCTCCGTTTGGTTTTTTGTTTTTACCCAGTGATTCTTAATTTACATAAGAACAGATATTTTTGATATTTTTTGAGTTTTAATCCGTGGCGAAAAACCCAAAAAAAAGAAAAAAAAAACACGAACACGCCACAATCATTCAGACATTACTTACCTTTGACAATCTACGACAGGGGTCGCAAACCCGTCGATCGCGAGCTACCGGTAGCTTGCCTGAGCAATTACGGTAGCTCACGGCTAAAAGCAATCATCAGACGTCGAACTCATAATCTTTAGAAATGAAAATATCGAATTATAACACTGTTATGGATTACGGCTTGATCAGCGCATCGTAGGTCCCGAAGATCAGCCGCTGACATCACCACGCTAGACTCCGCGAAACCGCTGAGAAAATTGTAGTGAGTAGCGACCAATCGATCATTCAGGAAGGATCTCGGCTGCTTTTAACGGGATATATAGAAGACCTATGCGACGACGCCGCGTTCAGTGTTCCGTTAAGTTACAATTACAATTACAAGTATGGCAAGCAGTACTAAAAAAGTTAAGTCATACCATTTTCATTTCCATTCTGAGTGGGAAGAACAATACTTCTTTACAGAAATTAAAAGCAAAAGTGTGTTTTTTGTGTAACGCTTCTGTATCTGTTGCTAAAAAGGGAAATATTGAAAGACACCATAAAACTTTTCATTCGACTTTTAAAAAATCATAGTTCGAAAGGATTAAAAAATCAGTTAATTGGACAACAATCAACATTTTTAAAAGTACTTGAAAAAATAAGGCTGCAACTGAAGTTTTCTATCGCGTGTCGCAGATAATGTACAAATTAAGAAGGAGAAATAATAAAACATGCATTTTTAGAAGCCGCTGATTCATTATACCCAAAATTTAAAAACAAAAACGAGATAGTGTCTGCCAAAAAAACAATGCAACTTTCTGCCAATACAGTGATGAGACGAGTAGAAGTAATGAGCAGTAATGTTTTTTTTTACAGTTAACACGCGACTTAGGTAATTGTAGTTATTTTTCCGTGCACCTTGATGAATCTACAGATGTGGTTGGTACTGCCCAGATGGCTGTTTTCGTCAGGATGATTTTTAGCGATTTTATGATTAACTTTTGAAGATTATTCCACTAAAAGGGCAGACTACTCGAGAGGACTTATTTTCTCATTTGAAAAACGTTATTTCGTTTGAGAAAATTCCAATATTTAAAATTGTAGGTTTGTTAACAGATGGAGTTCCAGTTATGTTGGATTCCATAAAGGATCTTGTGGCATTATGTCGAAAGCATGATACCTTTCCGCAATTCCTCTCTTATCACTGCATTATCCACCAACAAGCATTATGCGAGAAGTTTTTGAAGCTAAACGATGTTATGGAAATGGTAGTAAAATTGTAAACAAGATTAGAACTCAGTCGTTATAGAGACGATTATTCAAGTCCGATGGTTGAGTTTGAGTAGTACTCAAACGTTTTAATGATCTTCTACCAGCTTTAGTTTAATTTTTCAAACAATGCGATAAACCCAGTCCTGAACTGGAAAAATCAACCTGGCTTAAAGATTTTGTATTTTTGGTGACCATTACAGAGATATTGAATGAACTTAATTTACACCTTCAAGGGAGAGACAAAGAATTAACGGAAATAATTTCTGATATAAAAGCGTTCACCAAAAAGTGAGTTTTAGAAAGAAAACCTAATCAATCGCGACACCAAGCACTTCCCTGTTGTTTCAGAAAAGTCATCTCAAAATCAGTTGCAACCTTACGACAATAAATATCATGTGTAAATAATATCGAACTTGAAGGATGCCTTAAAATCTCGTTTTAAAGATTTCAACATCATCGCATTAGTGGTGCAATTTGTTGACTCACCCTTCATGGAAATTAATATTGAGCAATTTGCCACTTGTAATATGCAGCATTTTGGCGAAGATAGGGCTACAACAGAAAGGGAAGTTATTACGTTTCAAAATGGTTTAACCTTAAAATCCTTAGAGTTAAATACAAAATGTATCTGGCCTTTTTGTGTGAATCTTCTTTCTCTAATATGAAAGTAATTAAGGGTAAATACCGCAACCGACTTACAGATTAACATTTGGCTAATTATATTTGAATGGTTGTAACTGACTATACCAAAAAATTGATGAGGAGTCTGAGGGTCAGCCTTCTCATTAAAATGTTATATTGATCTACATTTGCTTTTATTTAAATTTTGAAGTAAGACTGAAGTTACTTTTTTGTTATTTACATAGGTCATGCGACTTTAATTTTTAAAAATATATGACATGCTATTGCGTCAAAATTGTGATTATTTTTTAGACATATAAGATTTGTATATTGTATGTACATCATATGTAATGTATAATATAGTTATAGTAAAATAAATCTTGTACGTCGAAAATGTGTTTCCATTATTTCATTAAACAAGTTTAGATAGCTCTCTCTATTTGAATATTATTAAAGTAGCTCAACACATTGAAAATGTTGGTGACCCCTGATCTACGACTCCCTAACGCTTTGGTATAAAATTGCAAATGTTTTTTGTAGCTGTTTTATTGCATTACTCCCATTTCAAAATTCATTAATATTTCCGTTTTAGTAATTTATTTCAAATATGCAACTCGTCTGGTTCCTGGCTTGACATTCTACAAGAGATACTATAAGAGAACTATTGTTATGAAAAACAAAGCTAAAAGTCACCATCACGCAGAAATATTATATACAATTGCGGCGTAAGATATCAGTCGTTTAATTTCAATTAAACATGTTGTCGCGCATAAACGACATTTCTATCCTATATCGGGTTTCTCACGGCAGCACGTTCGTTAGAAGTTCTTGTGGTTAGAAAAAAGTTAGAATTCTAAATTTTTGGACTTCTGTATTATTTAAGATTCTCTTTCATTTTAAAATATTTTCAAAGTCATAGCACTTCCAGTTATCCCGGAAGTCGTCAGTAACTTCTCTATTAGGTATATTATTTCATTTTTGGATTTCTGAGAAAATTTCATGATGAGTTCCACTAGGTTTCCCTATACCTATTTTGAACTGTTTCTTAATTATCTTGATTCTTTTGTAAATTTTGAAAGATGTAGCCTTATTTTCAACACTGCACTTTTTACGCATTTTCGACTGGTGCTAAGCGCTTCTGGGATAGACGGAAGCACAAGAATGATACTTTCGAAATCGAATCGGGTGATCTGTTTGGCCAGTTCCCTGGTCCCTGTGGGTCAATCCACCGATCTTCGAACATGAAGGTCAGTCAACTGCTGGTGGTAGAACATTTAGGAAATCACTAACAAACCCTCTGAGTATTTCCAGATATCTAGCTCCATTCAAATTTTCATCATTTTTATGCACATGGACTAGCAAAAGTCGACTAGTTATCTTACCTCATCACCGAGACGTAAACCATGTACAATTATCTCAGAAAAAGAAAAAAAATGCAATGTATGTTTTCTTAATATTCTGTGGATTGTGGCTCTTGACATACCCAAATCCAGCGCTACCGCTGAAGTTGAACTCCGAGGATAAGCTTGAAAATAAACCAACACATTCACCTCGTTATCTTCATTATCTATTTTTCCGAAGCGAATTTTCCGGGAGTTATTGTTGGTAGGTCCGGATATCGTTCATTAAAATTAGGTATATCCACTATAAAAATATGTATAATTTTTATAATTTTGATTTTGATTAACATTGTTGAAATATGCATATTGAATTCGATTGACATTTTGTTGAGAAAAATGCTTTTAATATCAGAATTCTCTTATTAATTAGAACACTTTCAATACAATAGAAAACACAGTTCGCTTGGTTACAGTAAATAACCAACATTCAAAAACCCTTCAAAGTAAGATCAGGTTTTAGACAAGGATACCCGTTGTCTTCCTGCTTATTTAATTTAGTGTTAGAAGCTGTGTTGAGAAGTCAGATACATCGAATAGGACTAATATATGATAAAAAACGCCAATGTCTAGCTTTTGCACACGATATAATAATTGTAACCCGAGAATTGGAAGAAATGAGAAATGTAACCCAAAGATTAACGAGAGAGGCAGACAGGTTTGGCCTTCGAGTAGAAAAACCGAAACAAAGTACCTGAAAATGAAAATAAAAAAAGTCGAAACACACAAGGAAGGGATGCAAAATAAAGTAGGGGAACAAACACTACATTTCGAAAGAGTAGACCATTTTTGTTACTTTGGCTTAACCATCACAGACAAACATGGCATGGAAGCGGAGGTTAAGGCCAGATTAGCAAAAGGAAAAAAATGTGCAGCGATGCTGCAGAAACTTCTGAGAAATAAGAATAAATCAAGAAAAGTCAAAGTAAGCGACCTGGACTTTAACCAAAAGCAGTGAAAGAATTTTGAAGGTGTGTGAGCGTAGAGTGTTAAGAACAATATACGGGGGTATTAAGGAGAAGAACCAGTGGAAAAGAAGGAGCAATGAAGAATGAAGAGTGGAAAACCGAGGAGAAAGTGGCTGGAGGAGATGGAAGAGGATTTGACCAGCATGGGTGTGACACAGTGGGAAAGGGCAAGAAATAGAGCGGTTTGTTATATTTTCAATGACTCTCTTTGTAATTAACATTTCTCCAATACAACCATTGAAAAAAAATGTTGAAAAAGAGTGAATGCATATTAACCAGATTCACCTAGAAATCAGCGGAATAATAGTGGTTCCAGAATGACCGCCGACTACTGGTACATTTACTTTCTTTGGATCAATACATGTTACTTCACCAATAAAAGTAGCAGCTCTAACCGAATCCAACGTGGAACATCCAAAAATTTTTCTCGGATCTAATTTTCCCGCTTCTTTTAAAACCTCACAAGCGATGGGAATTACCGAATTGATTGGGTTCGTTATGATAATCAAAATTGCTCCCGGGGCAGCTTGAGCCATTGCCTAAAACATATTTGCAAATATTAATATTTAATACTCTTATTCAATAGTTTAAAATTTAATTGTAAAACAATAGGTTGACGGATAGATGGTGCAATCACTCCTTCAAACCGCCATTTATTAATTTCAAATCGCTGCATTTATTAGGTTCGTTTTGGCAGCTGTTTAATTAAGAATCGTGTCAGAGTTCTTGGAAGGCTTATCAGCAACCGGCGTTCATAATAATATGAAAAATGATCTGAAAAACTAAGCTTGTTCATTTTCCACCCTATATATATATATATATATATATATATATATATATATATATATATATATATATATATATATATATATATATATATATATATTGTCTATTTTGTCTATTTTGGAGAACCTGGCAGCTCTAATTTTAATCAAAGTATAAATTCGTTGGATGGATAAATATTAGTCCAAATGTACCCAATGCAAATTTCATTTTTTGTATTCATTCCACGGTCTTTTCAACCCATCTTCACCATTTTTTTTTTGATAATTACGCAATTGCCTAGATCCATTTCAGTATTATCAGTGCTGCTTTCAATATATTTTTCAGAAACTCTTGAAATTCGGATATTGAAATTTTCCTACTTTTTGTTAATTATTTGGGAGAGCGGATAATATTCGATACATACATTTCTTTAAAAAAAGGATACACCATTGAAATTTATTGCTTCCCAAAATATTACTAATTTTTCATTTGAGTATTTTGGAAATTAAGTAGTAAGTAATCATCCAAGAAAATAATCAATGTGATCTAGGCAACTTTATTTTAAGATCGGATATAAAATTATGCACATATGACCTATTCTTCCGCAATTCCAATTTCCGCACGGGAAAAAAAATCCTTGCTTTTTGAATGTTTATATAATATAATATAACTTAAGTTATGGAATGTCATTGATCTGTTTCCTTGATTTTATTTTGACATCATAAAATAGGAGAAATTATGGCAAATTCTGCAGGAAATGAGAGTATCAGATTGTTATATTTGTTTGTTAAGTTGTTTGTTATATGTAGGAAAAAATCAAAACAATGGTGAAAATAGAAGATCGAACAAGTGATGAATTTTATGTCAATAAAGGAACCAGACAACTATGCATCCTATCGATAATTCTGTTCAACATTTATGATAAATATATCATGTGTACAGCCCTCGAAGATTGGATGGGTGGTAAACTCAAAGAGATGTATCATTAAACATCGAATCACTTTTTTTCATTTATTTGGGGTTTTTCGCCACCATCTAAAACTCAAAAAATATCAAAAATACCTGTTCTTATTTAAAGAAAGAATCACTGGGTAAAAACAAAAAACTAAACGGAGACAAATTTCGCAGTGATTCTTTTTTGTAATAAATTTGCCTAAAGAATAAAATTTTAAAGATATAAAAATGTTATAAAAAATTTTACAAACTTTTAACGTTAACGTTTCGGAGGGTACTCTCCCCCCGTTTTCAAAACTAAACTAAAAAATAAATTATATTAATTTGTAATATATAAAGTAACGAGTGAAAGTAAATATATTTTTTTGTATATGTCAACGATACTTACATTGACAACAATGAAATCATTCAGACATAAATCATTCACAATCACTTCAATCAATCAATAATAATAAATAATAATACTAATAATAAGACCACAATCATTCAGACCTAACTTAATCGAATCACTTTTTTTAAAGTTCTCGGCGCACGTTTCGATAACCATGTTAGCATCATCAGGAGATGATTTAATCTAGTTGTAAAACTAAACTATGTTCTATTTATATGAAAACCATAACTGCTAACCTACTACCCAGGAAGCGTTCTACCCACCTAATGAAGCATGTAAAAAAAAAAGATACAAGAAAAAAGAAAAAAAGGGAAAAAGAGAACAAAGGAAAGAAAAAAATGATCTGTGAAGTTACTGACCCTTACATTAGTAGTTAAAAAGTTGATATAGGAATAGGTCCTTTATCCCGGTTCATGATTTTCTTGCATATTTCCATTTTTCAGAAGAATTTTCATTTCTCCCATATCTAATGTGCGCGTAAAAAAATCTTGTGTTGCCCAGCATGCAATTGAACATGACCACAATATAGACATTATTAATTTAAGACAGGTTAAAAGTGTAAATAACAATAGGGCTTTGGATGCATATGAAAGCATTCAAATAGAAAAATGCAAGAAAATCATGAATCGGGATAAAGGATCTATTCCGTTCAGTGAACTTTTTCAATTATTAATGTAAGGGTCAGTAAACTTCATAGATCATTTTTTTCTTTCTTTTGTTCTCTTTTTCTCTTTTTTCTTGTATACTTTTTTACACGCCTCATTAGGTAGGTAGTACGCTTCCTGGTTAGTAGGTTAGCAAATAGGGTTTTCATATAAATCGAATATAGTTTAATTTTTGCAATTAGATTAAATCATCTCCTGATAATGCTAACATGGTTAGCGAATCGTGCGTCGAGAAGAAAAAAAGTGATTCGGTGTTTAGTGGTAAATCTCTTTGAGTTTAGTGTTTCACACCGAAGGTTTCAATAGAAGAACTGATGGATGGGTGGTGTCAGTATAGGTGGTATTAAAATAACTAACTTAGGATATGCCGGTGATACTGCAAGATCAGTCAAGGAACTGACCGTACTTATCAAAGAAATAAAGGATAAAAGTCATCTCTACTAACTAGAAATAAACGTGGAGAAAACGAAAATAATGATTATCGACCATCAAAATAACAACATGCCTAACATCAGTCAAATAGGGCAATTTAATTGGATTAATTGAATATGGAAATTAAACAATTAAATATGGAACAAAGGCGGTAACACTCATGAGATCCGAAGAAGATGTGAAATGACAAGAAATATAATGCAAAATTTGCATAAGATCTGGAGGGATAGAGACGTAACACAGGACACAAAGAAACATATCGTAAAAACCTTAGTTTTTTCAGTACTGCTATATCCCATGGATCATTAGAAAAAAAGACCAAGCCCATTGATTAAATTGAACTTTGGTGCAGGAATTTTGGCTGGAACTGGGTTTTGGAACTTTGGTCCTTTGCATTTCCTGATCTACCAGACGAACAAACGCTTCCACTATTCAAGAAATGAATGAACCCACAAGGCTATGCCAAATTATTCTTGAGCGAATACTAATATTCTTCTGTCACATTGAGCGCAGGGACGAGAATAACATGGAAAGAATAATGGTATAGAGACGGATGAAGAGTTTGAAATCACGCTGCAGATCTTAAAAAAATGGACAGACTAAATTAAAACCCTAGCTGATATATCTCCCCAATATACAATCAAGGAAACCAGAAATAGAGAACGCTGGCGAGAAGTAGTCCGGAAAATATGCAAAATGGAATGAGTTTCCCGACTGTTTCACGACTCTCGACTCACGACTCACGACTCTCGAAGAAGAATAATAGCTTTATATGTCGATCTGTTCTTTAATACATGTCTTCGCTGGCAGGCCGTTATAATGCCATCATATAAATCTAAAATCATTGTCGGTTTAATTTTTGTTTAAAACTAAAATTAGTTTATTAATAAATTTAATTACACCCCTACGATTTAAATAGATCGTCAAAATCTGTTAATTTCATATAATTATTAAAACGCTTTAAAATCCGTCCTTACTAGAATTTTATACCTTTGCTACGTCGTATATTCTAAATATCAAGCAATGTTCTTTCCAACGATAATATCATCCGAGGGTCGATTAAACAATAATCCCTCTACTGCAATCGTTCCAAATAAGAATTAGGTATATAAAAAAAAGGGAAATTTGTTCACATGTTTCATATGTGTAGTAAAATTAATAAAAAAAGCTGAGAAACATTACTTATCAAGAAAATTAAGGATGCAAGCCATCTTTACAGACTAGAAATAAACGAGGAGAAAAGAAAAATAATGATTATCAGCCATCAAAATAATAACAACGTACCCAACATCATTCAAATAGATCCATTTAAGGTAGTGAATCAATTCGTCTATCTTGGGGCTTTAATATCGAACGAAGGTGAGAATACTCATGAGATCAAAAGAAGGTGCGAAAAACCAAAAAATGCACTGTAGAATTTGCAGAAGATCTGGAGGGATTAGGACACCATATAGAATGCAAAGAAATAGATCGTAAAAGTCTTAGTTTTTCTAGTGTTACTATATCCCGCTGAAACATAGATAATTATAAAACAAGAACTTAAGCACATTGATTTAATTGAACTTTGGTGCTGAAGACAGGTCTGCTACTTTCCGTGAACTGCCAGACGAACAAACGCATCCGTTATGCAAGAAATGAATAAACCTATAAGGTTATCACATATTATTCATGAACAAATACTAAAATTCTTCGGTCATATTGAGCATAAGAATGGTAATAACCTAGAAAGACTGGTGGTACAGGGATGGATGGAGCATTCTAGATCAGGCGGCAGACCTCCGAAAAATGGACAGACAAAATTAAAGACCTTACTGGTACATCTCCCCAATGTGCAGCCAAGGAAGCCAGAAATAGAGAACGCTGGCGAGAAGTAATCAGAAAAGTACGATAATGGAATAAGTTTCCATAGGTCGCGATTCTACGAATTAGAAGAATTCTACGAAGAAGAATACGAAAAAAAAGAATAGCCTTATATGTCGATCTATTTCTTCAATGCATGTCTTTGCTGGCAATGCGTTATAATTCTACCATCATATAAATTTAAAACCATTTTCGGTTTCATTTTTGTTTAAAACTAAAATTAGTTTATTAATAAATTTATTTACTCTCCTGCGATTTAAATAAGTAATTAAAATCTGCTAATTTCATGAAATTGCAGTAGTTTACACGGTTTTTATACCCCAGCTGAAAGTTGTTAATTATTGTTTATTTAGGTAAGAGTTATCCAAAAAAAATAATAAAAAATTCTGTCACGTCTGCTTTTAGAACTATTTATTTACTTAAAAATCAAAAAAATCTTAGTATGAATAATAAAAAAAAATTAAAATGGCTAATTTTCGCCTTCTTTTTATAGTTTTTGTGAATCGGTATGTCTTAGAATGGACCAACAGTAATCCCCTAACATGTGCTCATCCCAAAATCCTTAATGTCGTTCTTCCAAACCTCAAATGCTAGTGCAGGAAATGAGTCTTCAATGACATGTTCACTACCATCTGTTGAAAATTTTTCAATAAATCAGCAATAATATCTTTAGCATTTTCGGTTTTTTCATTTTCCAAAAATTCTTCGACAACCATTTTGAATGACTTCCAAGCAGCTTTTTCATTAACAGATAAAAGGTTTTCAAACTGAGAATCTTTTAATCAGATCTGAACGTAATTTAATTCGGCTTGGTTAATTAAATGTGGAGAGTTTTCTTGAAGAGAGAAATCGTCAGAATCACTAAAAATCAATTTAACTTTATGGTGTATGGAAGATCCTTTAAATGTAAAATTGGCTAAGAGACGGAATTTGGGTATATACAATACTCGCCTTATTTTTTGTATTATATCCCACTGCCTTCGTAACACAAAAGTAATAGTCATTTTCATGAATACTGGGTCTCTCTATAACATTGGTGAACCAAATGGAAAGTATACGTTATGACCTGATGACCACTGGAGTAAAACGATTCTAAAGCTTTCACAAAATACATGAGGCACCCACTTTTTAAGTTCGTTCGCAGCAGGAAATCCAAAATAACTAACGATAACACTTTTTAACTCTACATTGGGTCTTCTTTTTTTTGAAAATATAAACTGTCCACAAACGTAGCAAAAATGACAAAACTTTACTTTTTTCATTTTCTATACGATATTTTAATATTCAATTTGATACAAGATATTTGTCTATCTCTTAGAATGGACCAACAGTAATCCCCTAACATGTGTTCATCCCAAAATCCTTAATGTCGTTCTTCCAAACCTCAAATGCTAGTGCAGGAAATGAGTGTTCAATGACATGTTCACTACCATCTGTTGAAAATTTTTCAATAAATCAGCAATAATATCTTTAGCATTTTCAGTTTTTTCATTTCCCAAAAATTCTTCGACAACCATTTTGAATGACTTCCAAGCAGCTTTTTCATTAACGGATAAAAGGTTTTCAAACTGAGAATCTTTTAATCAGATCTGAACGTAATTTAATTCGGCTTCGTTAATTAAATGTGGAGTGTTTTCTTGAAGAGAGAAATCGTCAGAATCACTAGAAATCAATTTAACTTTATGGTGTATGGAAAATCCTTTAAATGTAAAATTGGCTAAGAGACGGAATTTCGGTATATACAATACTCGCCTTATTTTTTGTATTATATCCCACTGCCTTCGTAACACAAAAGTAATAGTCATTTTCATGAATACTGGGTTCTCTCTATAACATTGGTGAACCAAATGGAAAGTATACGTTATGACCTGATGACCACTGGAGTAAAACGATTCTAAAGCTTTCACAAAATACATGAGGCACACACTTTTTAAGTTCGTTCGCAACAAGAAATCCAAAATAACTAACGATAACACTTTTTAACTCTACATTGGGTCTTCTTTTTTTTGAAAATATAAACTGTCCACAAACGTAGCAAAAACGACAAAACTTTACTTTTTTCATTTTCTATACGATATTTTAATATTCAATTTGATAGAAGATATTTGTCGTTTAAATCGATTAAATAAATATTAAACTGAAGTCACCACGTAAGGTAGTTGAAAAAAATGATTTGACTGCAAAAAAAATGTGATGTAATAGAATATTTCTGCTAACATTTTTAGGTTTAAGGAAGGTAAGTTAACATATTTATATATCTTTCTTTCGGGGTATATAAAAAAGTTAACATTTGTAAACTAGTGTTGCCTAGAACGCTCTAGAACCCGTTCTTAGTAGAATTTCATACCTTTGCTACGTCGTATACAATTTGGGCATTGCTTTTAAACAAATCTTCACGTTTCATTCCTGGCTTTCTCGGTAAACCTGCTGAAACTACTATCATATCCACCTCCTTTAAAGTATTGCATAGGTCTTTGCCAGATGGTAAAACTTTAGCCGCTGTTTCGACATGAGATAAATCTGCAGCAACACCTGTGTCAAATATGAATAACGTTAAATTAAAAACTTACGCGTCAAATTACTAGTCTTCATCTAAAAATACCTGGAATATCTTTTAGATCGTGAAGTCTCAGCTCACTAACTGACGGATTTAATTTTAGCAGAAGAGACAAGGGTTGGCCGATTCCACCAGAAGCACCAATTACAGCAACTTTATGTTTCTTACTTTGAGTAGATTCGCTGTAGAATCTTTTTATGCATGCAGCTGTTCTAACAAATTTGGTAAAGGACATTTTTGTTACTAACAATTTTCTTTACTTTTAATGACATGTGATTTGACAGAGATCGATTGTCAAAATTCATGACATATTTTATCAGTTTGATTAAATATTATATTGTTGTTTAGTAAATTACTGTACTTACAGGTGTGCATTCATTATAATTTTTATAAAGGGAAACAATCAACCAAAATTAATAACTATCGGTATATAAAGAGGAATGTGGTTATTGTAACAGTACCAAATATTGACTGAGTTCCATTTATTGACCAGGTGTCTTAGAAACTTGAATATTAAAAAACCGGTGAATTCATTTTATAGAAAATACATAATAATTAGTATTTAATTATATTTCGAGCACTATAAACAGCATGCGCAGAATTGTGCGCAATATTAATAATTAAAAAAATGTGTACAAAAGTTGTGAGAACCGGTCATTAGAACTTAACCTCGCAATGATAGATAAGTACTTTAATGATTATTTTATTTAGTTTTGATGACTACTTAAATTAGTAAGCATTAATATTAACAATGAAATATCCAAGATTAATTATCAATATTTTTTTAATACATTCCTGTTAATAATCAAAATAAAACTACGGTCAATAATTGGTATCGCAAAATAACCAATGTACCAATACAAATAAACAGGTTATAATTTAGAACATCATATTTAAATTGAAGCACCAAAAAAGTACCAGTGATTTTTCAATATCATTCATCAATATCAGACAATGAAAATATTATAAATATCAATAACTCTGTAATCGAATTAACTCCTGAATCTGATAATGTTTTAAAGAATAACAATGTATTAGCGATGGAATTAAATATTAGTACTGACAATATGTCAGTGTCAATAAGTCAATAAACAGTAACCAATAAGTCTACGCGATGCGTGCGTCTATCACTTCAAATAAAAAAGTTTTATCAGTTAAAAATATTACACTGTATATATATATATATATATATATATAGTGATTTGGTGATATATAGTGATTTGGAACTAAAATTTTAAAGCAAAAGGGTGACAGTTTCCCTTTTTGAGGATTGGTTTAGTCATCACTTCATACCCGAAGTCGAACATTATTGCCAATCAAATCAAATCCCATTTAAGGTGATGCGACATCGACAATGTAGCAGGCCATCCTCCTGCTACTCTCACTAATTTCGACCCACGTGTGGAAGTTTTTTTGCCATCAACCACACAACCACAATTTGCCACCAAATACAACCAGCATTCTTCAACCGGATCGAACACGGACCAGGATGTCATCAAACTATTTATAGCTTATTACACGAAACGATCATTTGCACATCTCCATGAAGCTATGAGGCAAAACAATAAGCTCTCTGTTATAAACTTTTGGAAATAATTTAATATTTTAGATCCCGTCAACATCATTGGAACATGTTGGTATGAAATTTCACAAAAAAAATTTAAATGGCGTCTGGAAAAAAACTGTGTCCATTTTTTTTCACTAGTGAAACTCCGGCGGAATCAGTGCCAGAGCCTGATCATGTTATTGAAGACGTTGTCAATCTTGCTAGATAATTAAATTTATAAGTGAATGGTGAGGACGTACAAGAACTGCTAGATTCACACAATCAGGAGCTAACAGTTGATGAGCTCATCGAAATGTGTGAGTAAAACATTGAAGAACCTGATAATTTGGACCCAGTTCAATCTGAAAATCAAATGACGGTTATAAACCTGACCGAAGCCCTCACTTCAATTAAAAAAGGATTAGAAATTTTAGAAAACATAGACTCCAATGAAGAGCGCGTTTTGGTTACAAAACAGGGAGTAGAAAAGTTATTAACGTGCTATGAAAAAATTTTGTTTGAGAAGAAAAAATCTTTGAACCGTCAAACGACTGTTGTTTGACTTTATGAAGCCATCCGCCATAAAATATCCAGCCATCCCATAAAATATTTATTATTAAAATTTGTTTAATTATCTAAGATTGGAATACACTATTTTCTTCTAAACTATTATTTTCTTTAGGCATTGGCCCCAGTTAAACAAAATTTGTATGCATTTATATACGAAATTGTACCTCCCCGATCTACACGAATATGACCTACATGGTTGTCGTTTTATTCCACCTATCGCAAAAGTTCGAGTAATTAGTGTATATATATATATATATATATATATATATATATATATATATATATATATATATATATATATATATATATATGGCCTGCTACATTGTCGATTAACAGCATCACCTTAAATGGGATTTGATATGATTGGCAATAATGTTCGACTTCGGGTATGAAGTGATGACTAAACCAATCCTCAAAAAGGGAAGCTGTCACCCTTTTGCTTTAAAATTTTAGTTCCAAATCACGGACAAACAAGCTTTAGATTTATTTTTAAAGCTAAATTTTCCAAGCGATAAACTAAAAGATGTTTTAATGTAATAACTGCGGCGGTTCGTGAGGGAGGGCATTGGGGCGCTGCCCTTCCAGCATCTATCACAGTAAACAATTTTTCAGAGCAAAACACCATATTTTATCTCCGTTCAGTTTCTTTCCTTTAACTCAGTTTCCTGGGTCAGCTCCTGTATAGAGTTTCAATAGTACGAAAAGTAAAAACTTCACCAGCTGCATTTCTGCCTTCCATCACGGTCAATTGATCTTTGGAGGCCTTAAATCTAGAAAGGTTTTTTCTTCACGCTTGATAAATATTCTTTTAAGTATTTTCTTCCAGAACAATCCAGTCTCATCCACGTTCAATACGGTTTGGCTGCTATAGCCACCTTCTTTTATTAAAGCCTTTAGTTTCTATGTATTGAGAGACGCAGTTACTCCGCTCTGCTTGCTGCCACTTGCTGCCTCTCCGCTTTCCGCGATGCTATGCCAGTTACAGCGACTTCGGCATCGGCTGAACCACCCGTTACTAACTTTAAAGATTTCATCTTTGGCCGCCTTTCCAGCTTCTTTTAATCTCTCAAAAATCAGCTTAGCTTGAGAGAATACCGTATTCTGATCAACAAGACAGTTTTTCACTCTTAGTTGAATATCACGCCATAATTTCAGCATTGTTTCCATCTCAGCGATAATACCGTTACTTTTACGAATGATGCTTGAATTCAAATATTTTTCAGAGCTTTGAGAATGTTTTCTTTACTTTTTATAATTCTTTTGACTGTGGACTCTGGTAGATCAACTTCTTTGTCAATTCACAAACTTTTAGTTTTGTATCGAAATGCCTGATATTGTTTAGTTTACATTCCAAAGATGATGCTTTTCTTATTTGATGCAGAAGAATCAGTTTTACTTCATTTAGATGACATAGTTGTTTTTAAATGATGTAATACAAAAAACAATTTGTAAACGTGCGTCGAGTTCACGCGAAACATACCCATGCAAGATGTAAGCGTAACAAAAGTATGGGCGAAGCGTGAGGGGGGAAACGGATGATGTGCTGTCTGATTCAAAAATTGCATAACTCCGAATTCGCGTAAGATGGAGCTATATATAGGGTCATATAAAACAACATTCAAATTAGATGCCTTGAAACTATATATTTTAGGTGAAATAGCATTCAATAGCATTAATATTTATAATTTTTAATTTTCTCTTCGAATTGTTCCCTCAATAAATCGATTGCTGAGTTGGCTGTATGACACGTGAAACTTTCTGTTGGAACCACATCTTCTCCATATCAATACCATTGAAATTAGGAATTAAATAATCCAGGTGGTCGAATAACAAAGCCTAACTTCTTGCGAGCGGCGGCAAATTGATAAATTTGGATCTTCATCAATAGTGCCAGCAACAGCCACGATATTTTCTTCGGAACGCCCAATTTTTTGTCTTGTTTTTGTTTAAATATCAGGCGGCTTGAAATGCGTTTGGAATTTATTATATTTATATTTATATTTATGCGTTTGGATAATTGGATAAACGCAGCACGAAATTCAAATTCACGAAGTGCTCAATAATTTTGGCATACAGAATACTGATTTTGATAATAAATTTCGACAATTTGCAAGCGTTGTTCTGACGTTAAACGTTCCATGATGATTTGCCAAACTATTGGGACACAGATTTGCTGACTTGCGCGCAAACTCACAGTTCGTTGTTTGACAGTGACCCCTATTGGAAGTTCGGCCATATTAAAAAAATCACTTATTTTATTAGAAAAATCTGGTATTTTACTAAAACTATAAAAAATGTATAAGTGATTTTAAATGTCAACAATTGCCTTAATTATTTGAGCAGTAAATAAAATAACTTTTCTATGAATATATTTTATAATTTTTTCAACATTTTCAGGAATCGTTTTTTATCTAAAGAAGCCGATGCGGATTTATTGACAACGTCCGTATTAATCGTATTTCCTGCGACAGGTCAGTAGACCAATATTTGAGAATTACAAATACTTGTTTGTTTGTCCACCCCTAATTCAATCACTCCGTATATCTATGCACGCTGCGTGTTTATCCACGGCTATGAGGATTCGCCGCATGCAATCGCTAAATCAAATAACGCGATATTCTGGCTTTTAGTCGCATAAAAACTATTATTTCGTTTTACGTTTCATTGGAAAAAAAATAATTTTATTCTATTCAAATTTGATATCAGAATTTGGCAATTCATTAAAAATTTATAAAATCCACCTGCATTAAATAATGGATAATATTTTGGAATGATCAACGGTTGAATCACTTTTACATTCATTTTCATACGTTTGAGAAAGAAGCCCTGGATTAATAATGATATCGATAAAATTAATTTTCTTCTATTCAATTAATCTTCTATTCAATTAATAGGGTGTAACAAAAGTGTTTGCGTTTTGAGGTACCTAATTATTTTCTGTTTAAAAAAAATACTTGAAGGTTATTCCTCGAAATATTGGACCTCAACCCAGTTTTAGCCAGTAATTTTATACCTTTTCGGTACATGACGAGTCTTTGGTGGCGAAAATTCGGCGCAGTCAGTTTTTAATTCTTCTTCAGTCTTGAATTTCCTCTTCGTAAAAAGTGAGCCATAGACCGGAGCAGCTGATAGTCCGACGGAGCAAGGTTGGGGCAGCATACAACCCTAAGCAGGGTGAGGGAGAGTTCAAAGTTCAAAGTCCGTTAATTTATGAGGTGGTCAAAGGTAAAGTGTGTTGTTTAGCGTTGTCTTGCTGCTAGATCCCTTTTTTACGATTGACCAAAGTTGCCGGTTCCTAACTTCCGTTAGGAACCAACTCAAACTGAATTATTCCTTCAAAATTCTATAAAACACAGCATGAGTTTTTTGACAAATTTTTCTCGCCTTGATATCGCAAGAGCTGGTTGGACGGATATACATTACTTACCTGCTGCAGCCTTGCTGCACGTCATTAGGATTGTTGACATAAATCCATTTTTCATCACAGATAACAATTCGTTTGATGAATCAAAAATCAGTTCGTTTTTTTTGAGAAGAGTTTATACACTTCAACCCAAAGTGTGACTTGCTGTGGCGACAGTTTATGAGGGATGCTTCTACATCAATTTGGCACTATTTCTATGACGCGCAAATGTCTGCTAATGGTAGTGTAGTATACTCCTAATTCCCTTAAATTTCTTAGTGTTTGTTCTAGGATCTGCAGCTACAGCTGCTCTTAAAACGTCGGCATCGAGAGACCGTGGACGATATGATCTTCCCCTAACTTCAACACTCATGTCTTCCTCCGGAAACTTCTTGAACCAAAGCTAAGTGATGTGGACCTTCCCCTCTACCTAGCAAATCTCACGAGCAATGCGAGTCGCTGTGAAGCCTTTTTTAAGATAATATTTTAAAATTGCCCTAAGTTCGCGATTTATTTCGGGCATTTTTGATATTTTTTGTTTTAGATAGTGGCGAAAAACCCAAATAAAGGAAAAAATATATGACTTTTGTTGTCCTCATTCCTCATTTTGTTGTCCGTTTTATATTCTTGAGAGTTAACTCGATGAGAAAGATACACTAAGTTACCTTTTTTTGTACAAAATAGTCGCCCAAACCCCCATTTCCTCCTTTCATTTACCGTATTGATAACTGTTTTTTCGTCCCTAAGATCATTAAAATAACGAAAAATTATCAGGACCATCCAAATTGTATCACTTTAACCTATTATTTAAATAAAAATAATTTTAGCCTTCGCAAACGGACCGAGCGCAATGTCGGTATCAGAAAAAAAAATGTTTCTTGTAAATATATGTACATTCGTAAATATCTTAAGGAATCAAATTGTAGTGGCTGTAAATAAATAAATAAATAAATAAAAGGTATTCAACTTTGCTCCCGCTGTTTTTTTCAAAATTAAGGCTTTATTTTAAAAAACTTGTTAAACATTTATGATTCAATGTATTATCCATCGTTGGCCACTACTTTTTTCCCATCTTTCAGGCAGCATTTGAATCCCGCGTTGAAAAAACTGGTCATCTTTTGAAGCGATCCACGAATCGATCTAATTTTTGACTTCTTCATAAGACCGGAAGTGCTAATCAGCCAGGCCGTGTACCATCGATCAAAACAGGTGATAGTGAGAGGAAGCAACGTCTGGAGAATACGTTCATTTCCATTTCAACGTTTCCAAGTATATTTTGACCAACATGGGGCCAAACATTGTCAAGCTGCAAAATCACGTTATCGTGTTTTTCATTGTATTGCGGTTGTTTCTCTTTCAATGCTCGGCTCAAACGCAATAATTGCGTTCGATAACGATCCCCTGTGATTATTTCAGACTGTTTTAACAGCTCATAATACACTAAACCGAGCTGGTCCCACCAAAAACAGAGTATGCCCTTGGAGCCGTGAATATTCGGTTTGGCCGTCGGCGTGGAAGCGTGGCCGGTATATTCCCATGTTTTTCGATGCATGGTGTTATCGTAATAAACCCATTTTTCGTCCCCAGTCACAATGCGATGCAGAAATCCCTTCCGTTTTGCCTTCCAAGGAATTGAATAATTACAAAGCAAAGAAATGGCGTTCATCTGTCGGTTTGAACTTGTATGGCACCCAATATCCTTGCTTCTCGTCATTCCTAGGTCTTTGAGGTGTTTTGAAATTGCTTGTTGAGTCACTCCCAATGATCTTGTCAATTCTTCTTGACTTTGACATGAGTCTTCATTAAGCAATTCTTCTAATTCTTCATCTTCAAAAACTTTCACTCTTCTTTCGACGTGAAAATTATTGCTCTTGAAATGTTGAAACCACTCACGATACGTTCTTTCACTCATAACCTCACCATAATTGTCTGAGAGCATTCCATGAGTTTCAGCCGCAGATTTCTTCATATTAAAGAAATAAATTAACACCTCCCGTAAATGACGAGAATTTGGGTCATAAACTCACATTTTTAATCGCGAATAACTTTATGATGTAAACATAAATCGACTACTGGTGCTATGGGGTTATGCCCAAAGCAGTGGCGGCTGGTGGGTGTTTCAAGTGAGTGGGCGTAGAAGAAAACAGTGGTGCTGAATTTTTTGCTTTCTCCTTCCTCCTTTTTACTTTCCGTGTTATTGAAACCTATACAGGAGGTGAGCTAGGAAAATTCGTTAAAGGAAAGAAACTAACAAGGAATAAAATATGGTATTTTGCTCTGAAAAATTGTTTACTGTGATAAATGCTGGAGGGGCGGCGCCCCAACGCCCTCCCTCACGAACCGCCACTAGCCCAAAGGTATTGCATGATATATTTATTGCATGATGTATTAATGTATTTATATCGACGACTACTTACCGTTAACGCCATCTATAGGAAAACGGCAGGAGCAAAGTTTTACTTTTTACATAAAAAATATCACTAAATAATTTTGAACCATAGAACTAAACGGTCTAGTTTTTTATAAAGCTATGTTTTTATCGATGATAAATGTACCTTTGAAGATTTATGTAAATAACATGAGGACTTGTCCTAATTGACAAGTATATATTTGATCAAAGTACTCCCTGAATAACAAATGATAACTAAATAATATAGACCAATCTATAACTTCTTCAATAGCATAGAAATAAAATCTGGGAAACATCCTCAAAATGTAATGTTTTATAGTATAAAAGTAGATATAATATAGACCAATATAGACCAATATAATTATAGAAATAATATAGACCATGTTTTATAGTATAAAAAAGGAATGAGATCGAATAAAACCCATTGTGCACCATCAACATACATATTCATTTTTATCTGACCTAAATATATTAAGAGCATTTTTATCGCTTTTCTGTTCTTGGAGCTTTCTGATGGCCATCATTATATGTGAACAAATTACGAAAATAAGTTGTTTTCAAGTTTGACTTTAAGGGTTTTTCTTTAATTTTATATCTTGAGCAGAAATGTGTTTCAACACTTTCAACCTAGATATCGACGAATTTCCTTAAAATAATCTCACCCTCGACCAACAGCCCTCACATTTTATACTTTATGATTTACACTCAGTGTCAAAATGTTAGACACACCATACACATTTCAAAAAAATTAAATATATTTAAGTTTTATTATTCATTTTTAGTGTTGTTTCCATTTGTTTTAAATACAAGTTAAAATATTAGAAAAGGGAAAAGTTTAATTGCTCTTGATCAGAATATATAAGGTGTGCCGGTTAAGAATTCTTAATTTTATTCTTAAAAAAATACGTTTAATTTGGGAGAAAGGTAAAAATGCTTTATTCAAAATAAAGTATGCGTCATCGCTAACTGTACAGTTTTTCATCTCTCTTCTTGTCGTGCTGCAAAATAATTTTCCCTGCCTTATAGCCTATTCTGGCTAGTTTTCGATCAATGCATGGTCCAAATTAATCATTTGTAGCCAACGGTATTAACTGTTTCACCTGCTGTAAGAAGCTCATGGTACACGATACCCTTCTGATCCCACCAAATACACTGCATTGTCTTCTGTTCAAAGCGATTCGATCTTGCGGTCGATGTTGATTTTCTGCGTTTTGGGTTTTCGAAATATATCCATTTTATGTCTCCAGTCACGATCCGATGGTTTCATGCCGAGAAAACAAAACATCGCAAACCGTTTTTCGTTTTTCCATCTATCTCTCGTTCAGCTGATGTGGTATCCATTTTCCTGCCTTTTAGACCTTTCCCATGGCATGCAAACGATCACAAATGGTTCGGCGACCAACATTTAATCTGTCTGCCATTGTTGTTGAGTTTGCATATCGTCTTCTTCCAACAATTCTTGTAATTCGACATCTTCAAATTTTTTCGGTTGACCTGGACGTTCTTTATCTTTCAAGTCGAAATTACCACTTTTGAATCGTTTAAAGCAACGCCCACAAGTGTCTTGCGTTGAGGCCTTGTCACTGTAAGTTTCCACAACTATACGACAACTTTCGATTGCGTTTTTGTTTTGATTGAACAAGAAAAGCAGTACGAGCCGCAAATGTTCTATATTTGGCTCGAATTTCGACATGTTTACCACACGAAAAAATATGACGTTAACTCGAAATCGATTAAACAATAATGTCATTTTACAAGGTACTGTTGTAGTAACAAAATGTCTTCATTTGGTAAACGTTTCACAGAAACGACAGAAAATATTTAAAAAAAAATGAGAAACTTGGAGCTAATACAGCTATTTATTACATTTTTTAGTTCAAAATTGTTTCATTAATGTACAAGTAGGATATACTTTATTTATAGTATTTAATTAGACATTTTCGTGAAATTGTAAATATTTTGAGGTATTTGTAACAAGTAAATAAATAAACGAACAATTCTCGGAAAATGCAAATCTAGAAATTCGTATCGTTGTCCTAGGTCAGCAAAATTTATTCAGATCCCCTTAATCTAAGCTAAGACAATAGATAGCAAATACTTCAATAATTACGATTGCTCTGTCTACAAAAATATCGATTTTAAATTGCCAATCACAAACAATATATCGTATCTGACAGCATTATTGCTAATACTGTAAATAAATATGTTTAACTCCAGCTTTCGTGAATGTTTGTGAAACAAATATTTACGGTTTATTATAAGAATGGCATAATGTAGTTAGTGGGTTACGGTATACGGTGTGTTTAGACATCAGGAGTACTCTAAGCATTCGGTAGATATACAAGTATAAATTCACGACTGAATGAATGTAATAAAGTTATTTGGTATTGTTTAATTTTGTCTCGTGTCGTATTTACGTTTTATTTATTTAAAACAAATTAACGAGAGTGGTTGATATAGAACCGATTGAAATAAACTGGCGGGACATCTGAACGCATTTTGATGATATATTTACATTAGTGTGGGTTTGATGATTGAAAGAGATGTGTCACACTGATTAGTTACGAATGTTAACCTTTAATAAAGTATTTATTTATATATTAATATATAAAAGGATATAAAAACTGGTTTCATATTATTTCAAATTTATTTAGTCGTTCTTGAGTTCATAATACGAGGGTTGCTATTTATGTATCCGGAATAATAAATAAAAACAAATATTTATCCTTAAAAATGGTTTTACTGCTGTTCAAAATACTCCCGGCGATGATCGATGCACTTTTGCATACGTTTGAACCAATTTTCATAGCACTTTTTCCATTCCGCCTGAGGTATCTCCAAAACATGCATTTTAAACGCATCGTTGACCACGTAGATTATTCTTCACGGATGGGAGCAAAAAGAAATCATTGGATGCCAAATCAGGACTGTACGGCGGATGACCCATCCACTCGATGTGTGAGAGCTGGCGTTGTCATGCGGAAGAATGATCCTGTGTTGCTGGTTATTTTTTCTTATTTATTCAGACTTCTGGCAAACAAATGGTTGTATACCATACAGAATTGGCCGTTCTACGATTCTCTAGTGGCACTGTAGCCACATGCCCAATTATCCCAGAAAAACAGGCGACCATTTGCTTCGAAGTGCTTTTGTTGGGTTTGGTACAATTTTGAAAGACCCATTCAGTCGACTGCTGTTTACTTTCGGGCTCATACGCATAAATCCAAGTAGTATATCTATTTTTTTATATAACTAATGCATATAATCTTACCGCTCATGTAATAAGCAACCCTGAACTTTCTTGGTGATATCTACTGTTTTTGCTCTTTTAAACAGTGAAATTACCATTTTGAAATTTAATATATGATTTTTAATTTTTTCATACCAATGTTTTTTTTAACAAATCAGTTCAGAGTGTTATAATCAATTTGGATGATAACATTTGTAATGTTTATTTTATGTATATAAAAATATTAGCAATGACCTGCCAATAACATAACTATGCACTCTTGAAGCTGAAAGTGTGTAGTAATTATAAATGCATAACACTGCATCCATTTTATTTTAAAACTGATATTGCAATTGCAATTCCTAAGTAAATGCAATTTTTGCTATGAGAAAAAGAAAACCTATTATTATCCTACGATACACATCCCACATTTTAGTCTTAAATAAGCACATAGTAAAATGAATGACTTAGTTTAGCTAGAAAGGGGTGTAGTAGTAGTAGTAGTAGTAGTAGTAGTAGTAGTAGTAGTAGTAGTAGTAGTAGTAGTAGTAGTAGTAGTAGTAGTAGTAGTAGTAGTAGTAGTAGTAGTAGTAGTAGTAGTAGTAGTAGTAGTAGTAGTAGTAGTAGTAGTAGTAGTAGTAGTAGTAGTAGTAGTAGTAGTAGTAGTAGTAGTAGTAGTAGTAGTAGTAGTAGTAGTAGTAGTAGTAGTAGTAGTAGTAGTAGTAGTAGTAGTAGTAGTAGTAGTAGTAGTAGTAGTAGTAGTAGTAGTAGTAGTAGTAGTAGTAGTAGTAGTAGTAGTAGTAGTAGTAGTAGTAGTAGTAGTAGTAGTAGTAGTAGTAGTAGTAGTAGTAGTAGTAGTAGTAGTAGTAGTAGTAGTAGTAGTAGTAGTAGTAGTAGTAGTAGTAGTAGTAGTAGTAGTAGTAGTAGTAGTAGTAGTAGTAGTAGTAGTAGTAGTAGTAGTAGTAGTAGTAGTAGTAGTAGTAGTAGTAGTAGTAGTAGTAGTAGTAGTAGTAGTAGTAGTAGTAGTAGTAGTAGTAGTAGTAGTAGTAGTAGTAGTAGTAGTAGTAGTAGTAGTAGTAGTAGTAGTAGTAGTAGTAGTAGTAGTAGTAGTAGTAGTAGTAGTAGTAGTAGTAGTAGTAGTAGTAGTAGTAGTAGTAGTAGTAGTAGTAGTAGTAGTAGTAGTAGTAGTAGTAGTAGTAGTAGTAGTAGTAGTAGTAGTAGTAGTAGTAGTAGTAGTAGTAGTAGTAGTAGTAGTAGTAGTAGTAGTAGTAGTAGTAGTAGTAGTAGTAGTAGTAGTAGTAGTAGTAGTAGTAGTAGTAGTAGTAGTAGTAGTAGTAGTAGTAGTAGTAGTAGTAGTAGTAGTAGTAGTAGTAGTAGTAGTAGTAGTAGTAGTAGTAGTAGTAGTAGTAGTAGTAGTAGTAGTAGTAGTAGTAGTAGTAGTAGTAGTAGTAGTAGTAGTAGTAGTAGTAGTAGTAGTAGTAGTAGTAGTAGTAGTAGTAGTAGTAGTAGTAGTAGTAGTAGTAGTAGTAGTAGTAGTAGTAGTAGTAGTAGTAGTAGTAGTAGTAGTAGTAGTAGTAGTAGTAGTAGTAGTAGTAGTAGTAGTAGTAGTAGTAGTAGTAGTAGTAGTAGTAGTAGTAGTAGTAGTAGTAGTAGTAGTAGTAGTAGTAGTAGTAGTAGTAGTAGTAGTAGTAGTAGTAGTAGTAGTAGTAGTAGTAGTAGTAGTAGTAGTAGTAGTAGTAGTAGTAGTAGTAGTAGTAGTAGTAGTAGTAGTAGTAGTAGTAGTAGTAGTAGTAGTAGTAGTAGTAGTAGTAGTAGTAGTAGTAGTAGTAGTAGTAGTAGTAGTAGTAGTAGTAGTAGTAGTAGTAGTAGTAGTAGTAGTAGTAGTAGTAGTAGTAGTAGTAGTAGTAGTAGTAGTAGTAGTAGTAGTAGTAGTAGTAGTAGTAGTAGTAGTAGTAGTAGTAGTATCGAATATACTCGAATATTCGAATAGTATCGAATATACTCCAATATATTTTCAATTATTTTAGCATCAACCATTATATTACTTTCAATGATTCATGTTGCAAACTCTATTTTCATTTAAATTTATATTATCGGCATTAATCGTTAAAATATTAATATTTTCTTGTAGGTGTTTCATATTTTCTGAATTTTGGCATATATCCAAAAATTATCTCTAAATTTTTCTACACTGTAAGTTAACTGATGGTTAAATTTTTTTGCCGTTAAATTTTCCAGGCACCTGATCATATAGTAGTTTTATCAATTTTATTCGGAATTCCATATTTCTTGAGTATTACCTACATTTTATCTCTACGTATCATACCAAATTACCTTCGGGTTTATTACATTGTCGATAAATCCAATATATGTTTCTTGCTGTTGCATGTTATACATTTCGTTTATATTTTCTATAGTCATGCAGTAGTTATATTAAAGAAATGGTGCCTCGAATTGAGGTATGGAGATTAAAAGTTTGACGGTCTAGTTAGCGCAGGGTATATATATATATATATATATATATATATATATATATATATATATATATATATATATATATATAAATATTCGAATACTAAATCTTATTTCACAAAAAAAATCAATACTAAATCTTATTTCACAAAAAAAATCAGCTTCTGAATGTTGCAATTTCTCTAGATCAATATAATACTAACTTTAGTCCTTGTGTGTATATATATATATATATATATATATATATATATATATATATATATATATATATATATATATATATATATATATATATATATAATATTTTCACGGATGGTTGATAATGTTTCTAAATCATTCCGGGTGTCGATCCGTTGATTCCGTGAAGAGTCACGACGTTTCGCCAAAATCTTATTTGGCATTTTCAAGTGTTGTCCGTTACGACTGAGTCCAACTGACGTGCACGGGCCGTTGCACTCGGTCTTATAGCCAGCCGCCGACTGCGCAGATTGTATTGGAGTAGTTCGGGACTATTCACGGCACTCGGCAACGCTGTCGGGCGTCCGTTTTTGATTTTTCTTCCTCGCCGTCACGTTACCGCTTTTCTTTTCTTTCAGAAAAGGGATATCCATACTTTTGGAATGTTGCTAGCGTCGTTTCGCGTATTTAGGTTACCTTGAAATAATTTAAAGTTTTTTCATATTATTTTTTAATATTAATTTAATTTTAGATTATAGGCGAAGTTTGCTATTTCTTTTTTAATTATACATTATATTCTACCATTATCTTTAATAATTTCCCTTTTCTATGTTCTGAAAAGCAAACATATTTAGGAATTTTTGATTTTCGGTACTTTTGCCTTCAATTGTACCTCCGATACATTCTTAGGTGAGAGTAAAAACAAATATTTTGTTGACTCTTCTATTAGTTAGGACTGTCAGTTTTTTTCAAGAGCCCTTTGACATTTATTTTTAGTATTAAAACACGATTTTGATATTATCCCTCCTACATAGTATATTTGTCTGCAGAAAATAACTTTTACCTAAAACAGACAAAAAGAAAATATTTATTTTATTGGACAAATTTAGAAAGCTTTCATAGATTATTGTAAGTTATACAGGCCTCTTTATATCTGAAATGTATGTTTGTTTAGCGGGACATTCTTCTTTTCGTGAAATACATTTTCGAACCGCGTACTCTTTAAATTTAAAAGCGCTTTTCTGTTTCGTGGGCAGGCAACAAATCAATATGTTTTTCAATTGAACTAATATTTACCTAATTTTTTTATTGATGACAGTATGATGCAAATCTAACTGAAATTAGGTTCATATTCTATTAATAAAATTTTTAACCAGTTTTTAATATAAGGTACTTATATTTACTACACTTTCAAGAATTACAATATATTAAATTTGCATGTATTCGTTAGATATAGGGTGTAAGAGAAATCATTTTTGTAAATTTTACTAATGATACTTCAGAGTGAGAAGGAAATCACCAATCGAAAACCTGTGATAAAAATTATTATTTTAAGCAAATATGTCACACTAATCAGTAGGTGATAACCGTTATTTTGAACCCACGTTAAATTGTAGGTCCATTTGCTAAATAAACCTAGAGATTCGTGAGTCTCTAACTTAACCATTACCACCAGTGTTCTTTGTTATTTATGAAAGAAACTCCACGAATTCAACTTCACAATTGGTCAAAATCATTATGGATTTACTCTATAAACATTGTTGTTTAGACCCATTTTTTATGGTGAAAATGTTTCTAAGCTGCGGGAATATTCGGGTCTTTAAACAGTTGCTTTACACATATATTACAAACATATCATATAATTGCATAAACATATTGTTCAATGTATTTCAATTTCAACTTGGCTGTTGTTTTGGTATTTGCACGAAGTGCATTAATGCTGCTGCAACTCTAAGAAAAATACGATATGATAATGCAAAATAAGTAAAACGTAATCAAACTAAGTATTATTTACCTCTTAAATGGTTAAAAGACGCTCTAAACTCCATTCCTTTTTTTATTTCGAACTACTCAGAAACATTGAACACAAACTGTTGGGCGATTTCAGAATTTATTTACGTTATTATTTTGAAACGGTTGTTTATTTTTCTGTATGTTTTTAGAATTAGCCAATATAAATTCCATTTTTGTTAAACGTTTGTAATAAAATGTCTTTGGTTAGGCTAGAATGATTGAAGGAAAAAAACTTTATGAATATTTATAGATACTTACCGGTGACAAAATAATCAATAAAAGTAGTTCTTATAAGAACTTATTTCACTATAAAATTGGACTTTCCAGCACAAAATATCACCAAAAAACACAATAACAAAACAACTCAAATGACAATCAAAACAGAACCGCTGAACTCGATAGAAGAACTTTTACCCAGCGTTACGAACAAACGCCTTTTAAATATTATTTAGTTTCTCTTTCTACCACGCTGTAACGTTGTCGTAACGTACTACTTGAATATATTCATAGCCGAACACATACGCATTGATTTTCCATCTCTTTCTCTCTCGTTCGGCAAAATAAAAAAAAAAACATATTCAGACAATGTATATGATATAGGCACAATTTCAAGACGCATGGGTAATCTTTCACCGATTGAACTGTAAACTAATGAACACTGTTAAAACAATTTTTAGAAAATTAAGAATCACGCCATACATCAGCCAAAATAGAAATAGCAACGGTCGCATTGATTAATTGAGATGATCTCCACACTTTCGTGGAGAAGACAATAATTATTTTAGTGGGTGTCAGTGTGTATTTAAATTCTATATATTTAAATTATGCGTATTGTATTCTATTCTATCAAAATTGTATTTTGTACGTGAATATTAGGATATGCTTCTTATTTACGGAGAACCTGGTACTAACCGAATTAGAAATATACCAGGACTTTTTCAACATGTTTGACAAAATAGGTTAAAACGATGCCAGGTTGACTCAGATTCAAGTTATGGACATTTTGAACATTTAATTTAATATACCAATTCATTCTGTGCTTCTTAATGTGACGTGAATCAATGAAAACGTATTATGGTGTGAAAAATTAGTGGTAGTAATTTCAACTTTGACATTAAACTACATTTATGTGTAAGTTTTCCTTTTTTTTGTAAAAAAACAAGCCAAATTTATAAATATATACCGAAGCGCATGAACTGAATATAAATATATTTCATTTTGTTTTAATAATACACAAATAATACATAAAATATATAAAGAGAATAATGAAAGAAAATAGTTATTTTTCTAACAATTTGCGAGGTTGCAACTTTTAGGAAAATAAAATAATGTTCTCCGCTGAAGTGATTACATTTTGGATACATATTTTAAGAAAACTTTTTTTCAAAATAATGTAAAGAATCATTGGTTAAATTTTATGAAAGTTACTGCCCTTACGTCCTTTATTTTGACTTACAAAGAACTGGCAACACCTAGAAAGACGTGTCTGATTTTAATAACTTTTTGGTAAACCATATATATGGCATGGATTAAACGATTAAAATTCCTAAAAAAATATATAGTGACTGTCTTGTAAACAACAATCTGTGACAGATTCAATGAAATTGTTTTAGGTTTTTGTTTGTTTTTTTTCGGGTTTTAAAATATTTACTGCTTGGTTTTAGTAAAGTTAAAGTAAATATAGCATGAGCACATGGAATTTACCGCTATCTGAGTGAATTAGAAAAAAAACCGATTGGTCTATAAGAACGTATAGGGGGGATTTTTCATGTAAATTATTTCGATAAATGGCCCATTCTAATTAGTAGGTGATAACCGTTATTTTAAACCCACGTTAAATTATAGGTCAATTTGGTAAATAAACCTAGATAGTAGTCAGTCTCTATCTTAAAATAAACCTAACTATTACCACTGGTTTTCTTAATTATTTATTAAAAAAATTAAATTATACGAATTCAACTTCACAAGTTTCATATTTCTCTAATCTGATAATATAAAGGTCCAGAAAAATTGCATTCTAACTGCTCCATATTCCCTTGTGGTCGTCTCTCTCTTGTAGTGTAGAGAATTTCGATTCTGTTTATGTCGACATGTTGCCCGAAGAAGAATCAGATTACGATGAGGATAAAGATGCTAAATTATGTCTGATGTTGAACGGTCCATATATATATATATATATATATATATATATATATATATATATATATATATATATATATATATATATATATATATATATATATGTGTGTGTGTGTGTGTGTGTGTGTGTGTGTGTGTGTGTGTGAGCATTGGTTAGTTGACTGGGAGGAAGCCCCTCCCAATCTCGTCTCTCGAGGTTCAGACTCTTCGGGACGCCGACACATACCATACCATCAAGAATACGACATTGGACGTTGATAGCCGTTGTTTCGGCATTCAATTAGAAATGTTAGGTCGCAGAGTAATGTTGTAAGAACCGAAAAACATAGACAAAAACTCCAGCGCCTGAATAAGACGTCAAAAACCAGCCCACAGCCGCCAGCTTTAGACACTAACAGAACGGTCCACAACCTATCCAGTTACCCTCTATCTGAAACTGAAAAGTCGGTCCTCAATAAAGGTTTCAATTTCGCAATGACAACATAGAACATTCCATCAGAAGAGATAATTGCCAACGTGGAATCCGTCCTACACAACATCGGCGAACAAGAAGCAGAAAATATCAGACAAGACATCGCCAGAACACTCAGAACGGCAAAACCGCCCAAACCGAACATCAGCACAGCCGAACTCCAGGCGCTAAAAAACAGCAGACAAAGGCAATGCCACCGTTCTTTTGAACACCGAAGACTATATAAAGAAAATGAGAGATCTACTGAGTGACGCTTCTTACAAACAAACAGCCAAGAATCCCACAACATATTTGGAAAAAACAACGAAAACCAAAATCAATTTCATGGTCTATTTTGAAAGGCAAGCCATTGAAAAGGCCCATCTCAAACCAAAGCTCTGGTTAAGATAGGTCGATGACATATTTGTCATATGGCCTTTCGGGAAAACGGAGCTCTACAACTTCTTAAAACATCTAAACTCCCAACACCCCAAAATACAGTTCATACTCGAAATTGAAGAACAAAACAAGCTACCGTTCCTGGACGTTCTAGTCACAAAAACAACAGAAGGGCGCCTACGACACACGGTATACAGAAAACCAACACACACAAACAGATATCTCAACGCACAATCACACCACCACCCCACTCAAATCCAGGCAATAGCAAACACCCTAATCTCAAGATCCATCCGCCTTACGGACAACGATGCACAGCAGGCAGAACTCAACAACATAACGAACACTCTAAAACAAAACGGCTACTCAAAAAAGACAATCAATCGTGCAATACAACAACACCAAACACAAAAAACGATAGAACAAGCCGAAGAGATATTCAACGTAATACTGCCATACATCAAAGGAACAACAGACCGTATCGCAAGACTTTTAGAAAACACAATATAAGGACAGCATACAAACCTCACCGAACAATAGGCGCATCTTTGAGAAACCCGAAAGGCAAGGTCAGGCTAGAAAATCAAGGAGTGTACCGCATCCCATGCTCAGGCTGTAACAAAATCTACATCGGACAAACAAACCGAAAAATTTCTGCCAGAATCGAGGAATATAAAGTAAGCATACAGAACAAACAAACAACATCGGCATTATTCCAACATCAACTAGAAACAGGCCACAAAATTAACTTTGATGATTGCAACGAAATAGCCAACATAAACCATTTTCGGACACGCCTGGTCAGAGAAGCCATAGAGATCGAAAAGCAGGGAAGCCTAAACAAGAGGGACGACGCTCTACACTTGCCGCCAACGTGGAAAAGCGTTCTTAGACCAGCAGACCCGGACAGCACAACATCCAGAGCACGACTGGAAACAAAGACGTTGCAAACGCCTCAGGGGGCGGAGCTAGCGCCAGTGCCAGCCAATCGCTACCGACTAAGACTGAGGCCAGAAGACATAAATATTACACGGCGAACCGATCTCTCTCAGACAGTCACGAACCTCGCGACAGTAAGCACTGAAGATGCTAAATGAGATTTTGGCGAAACGTCTGCAAGCTCCCGACAGGAACCAACCAGACAACCGGATGTACTCCCGGAAAAAAACCCAATACATGTTTTTCCATCCGTGAAACAGTACGCAGTATATATATATATATATATATATATATATATATATATATATATATATATATATATATATATATATATATATATATATATTCATCAGTTCAGCCAAGACAGCCGTTGCGTGCGGACGTCTCTCGAATCACCCCGCGGTCGAATCCGTATAGTTTCCGTTCAGTCATCGCGGTCGCACCGAGTCTTCTCTCGCCGATTCGCGATGGAGTCCGATGGGCGTCGCTACATCGGCGCAGAAACGATACACACCTGCTCCAGAGAACTCCTGGAAAAATATTACAGGATACACCTCAATTGCATCAACATCCTAAAACAAGAAGCGGAAGAAGACGACGAAAGCTTCGCCGTGCTTCAAGAAGAGATCTCCCAAAAAGCTCAAGAAATATCTGAGCTCACAGCCTCAGTTACCTCTTTAGAGCAAGAAAAAGAAAGACTAGTGGCCACCACCAGGTCACTGGACGAATTCACCGAGCTTAATGAAAAGCTATCCCATAAAGATCAAGAAATAACCGAGCATACAACCTCAGTTACCTCTTTAGAGCTAGAAAAAGAAAGACTAGTGGCCACCATGAGGTCACTAGAAACTAAACTCGAAGAAGCACTCAAAACCCCACCTACCGTAGACGACCCAGTCTCGGTCTCCGACAACGAAAACGAAGCCACCGATACAGGCCGCACCCCAAATGAAGAAAACCAGATATCCGTCAGAGCAAGACGGCGAAGGAGAAAGAAGGCCAGACAACAAGCTGAAGAGGTCGAGACCTTGGAAGCCGCCGTCGAACCTCCCGCTTTGACTTCGCCCGAGCCTCCAGTCCCCCAGGTCCCGCTGAACTCAGCAGACCATCCAGGCGCCAGCACCATCCGCCGGCACCCAACCAAAATCGACGCCGATAATCCTTCGGGGCATATCGGCCTTCCTCGAGGTGGCCGGCCACCTTGAAAAAAGCAACGTGGCCATAGGGCCAGCCAAGACCATTCCGGACGGGGTGCTGCTAACCCCCCGTTTGGAAGCAGCCAGAAATGCAATCCTTCAGCATTTCATAGAAAAAGGCTACCGCTTCCACGCCTTTCAAAATAAACCCAAGTTCCTCCACGTCCTCCTGCGAGGAATAACAAATCCATCCCGACCGAAGAAATCAGGCTACAGCAGTGTTTTAATTGCCACAAATACGGACATATTTCATCCCAATGTGAAGCAATCTCAGTTTGTGTAAAGTGCGCGGGTCTTCACCGCAGCAGTGAGTGCAAAGTGGACCCCAGCCAACCGCCGAAATGCTACAACTGCGGGGAATCGCATACAGCGAACTACTCCAGGTGCAGCGAAAACCCCAACCGGAAGCCAGCCTCAAAGACGTATTCTCCAAAGCGGTTTCCACCAGCACCTGCAGATCCAACCTCCATGATGGCCGGATTTACAGCCCAAATGCAGCAAGTGATGTGCCTCCTCCAGACACAAATTAACACACTATTCAAACTACAGCAAGGACCTTCTGGAATACAATCGCAAAGCAGCCAAGACGACGCGACCTCCGCCAGCTAGGCCCAGGTCCCGACTGTCAAGCCCCACCTTCGCGCTGGTAATACAGTGCCCACACTTACCGGCCAACCAAGGCCCGCCCCCATCTTCTTATTAACCTCCAAAGTCGACCAAGACTTTCTTTCATAAAACCACCTGCAGAATCTACTGGCAATAAGTCAGTAATTTCATGGGTCAACTAGAGGCCCCTAAAATCATCAGTACCCATACAAGGGTGTAATCAAGTCAATATGAGTAAGGGCCGCAAAGGCTAGCTCAAAACCCAAGCTGACAAAATAGAAAATAGATGATAGATATATAGATGATATATATATAGATGATATATATATAGATGATATATATATAGATGATATATATATAGATGATATATATAGATGATATATATATAGATGATATATATATATATATATATATATATATATATATATATATATATATATATATATAGATGATATATATATATATATATATATATATATATATATATATATATATATATATATATATATATATATATATATATATATATAGATGATATATATATATATATATATATATATATATATATATATATATATATATATATATATATATATATATATATATATATATATATATATATATATAGATGATATATATATATATATATATATATATATATATATATATATATATATATATATATATATATATATATATATAGATATATATAGATATAGATATATATATATATATATATATATATATATATATATATATATATATATAATACATTAATGATTAAAAACAATTTCGGACGAATCTCCTCCGCATTCTGTCAATACAGTTTTCGACCACTTTTTCAAGCAATTGGGGGTCTTATGTCAGTAATTGTCCCATTATGTTGGCCTCCAAGTCGTCAATAGTTGCTGGTTTATCGGCTTAGACCAAATATTTAACATAGCCCCAAAGAAAGTAGCATAAAGGAGTTAACTCATATGACCTTGGTAGGCAATTAACAGATCCGTTCCTCGAAATAAATTTCTAACCGAATTTGTCCATCAATAAATCGATTCTTACCTTGGTTGCATGACATGTGGAGCCGTTCTGTTAGAACTACTTCACCTCCAGATCAATACTATTCAAATTCCGAATTAAATAATCTACGTAGTCGAATAACAAAGTCCAACCTCCTGCGAACGGCGGCGAATTGATAAATTTGTATCTTCATCAACACTGCCAGTAACCATCGGTTTTTTTTTACGAAGTGTACAATTTCTTATTTTGTTTTTGAAATTCGGAGAATACATCACGAAGTGCTTTATAAGTTTGACGTTCAGAATATTGGTTTGGATATTTCTTTCTCTACGTCTTAATGTGACTCTTCTTCGTAATTGGCGAAAAATCGGAAAGGAAACTCCCTTGTGGTCGTTCTCTACACAAAAGCAATTAGAATGCAATTTTTCTGTATGTTGCCTGATTAGCTGAATACGAAACTTGTGAAGTTGAAACCATGAAATTTCGTTTATAAATAACAAAGAAGAGTTGTAATGGTTATAGTGTTGCATTTTTTTTTATTCTTCGACTTATAAGAACAATACTAGTGAAAAATAGGCAGTTCGTTATATTGATATAAGGAGTAATTATCGAAAAGCAATTAAGGAAAATATAATCTGGGCGTAAGAAAGACGAGTGGTTCCAGACAGAAAAACCAGGTCTTAGAATAATTAGATGGTAGATTTCGATATCAAAAATATGAAAATCAGCGCTAACGTCAATTTTTTAAATGCTAATTACATTTAATTAACAAGGTGACATGAATAATAAATCAAATTGTTTGGAATAATACAAAGTGTTACTTATTGACTTTGGAATCAATTCAAGCAAGCTAAAAATATGTAATGAAAATCAAGATTTAGAAATCAAATCTTTAACGTAAAACAGTTTTCATGTAAGTAGCTCGATATTGCTTTTGATTTACAAAATTTGACATACTTTGAATAATACAAAACCGTTTCTACGAGATAAATTTAAAAGGTTACCCTTCACATTGTGTAAACAATAGACTCGTTAAACATAAATAGAACTTTAACAGTAACTTATTTTTGCGGGCAACAACGCGCGCCAATATTCATATAGCGTGGAAAGCTGGTTAATCGATATCAGGATTTTAAGACTCAATTTTCTTGATACTCACATCAAAGTTTTTTAATACCATTTCCATCAAACATAGATGGTCTATATTGTTATGATATATGGAGTCTCATTTACTACACAGTATCGCTTAGTTATCATTAAAAATAATGAATCAGTATTTATTCAGTAAAATTTGACCGCTATTTATAATGATGTTACAAGTGAACATTATGGATATACTGAATGTAATGTACATTTTTAATTTGCATTTGTATTTGTATACTTATTTACGCTTTATAGAAACTTTAATAAAATATATTCAATACTATTTTTAATATAAAGATGCTCTATTGCTACCGTAATAAAATTTAACCATTGGTAAACTAGCTACTTTATCTTATACAACAGTATGTTCTTATCTTAAGTTCAGGATATTGTTTTTAGGCAAATAATGATAACAAAATTGCATGTTAGACGTGTTGCGTCAGGCATAAAAACAAATTAAATGGTTATGCGACCTAACACAAATGGTATAACATATATGATATAATTTTGAATTATTTGAACCAACTAAAATGAATATATTTTTCTTGTGACGCTACAGCTCGTCAGTGAGCCTTGATCTCCTTCAACTTGTGCGTCCAATCGGATCGATCTCCAGCTGCACCTTGTCAGTTTTTGACGTGAAGCAGTTCTTTAGCATCTCTTCTTACATTGTCCTGCCATCGTGTATCTGGTCTACCTCTCTTTCTGTTACCCCGTATTTGCCCCTCCATGAATTTCCTTGGTATTCAGTTTGGCCCTTGGTACACGTGGCATTCTCGCTACGTGTCCCATCCATCTGAGTCGCTGAACTGTAATATAGTCTACAATATCCAGATATTTGTACAATTGCTGAATTTAGAAGTTATACCTAATCCGACAGTTCCATTGTCATTTACTGTACCAAAACTTCTCCTGAATACCCTTCTTTCAAATACTGACAAAGCTCCTTATTCACGGTGACATTATTCGCATTTTCAGTATTCGCCGATTAAAAAATCGTGACCACTCCTTGTATTCGGGGCTAAAAATTTTTATATTCGCGGATCCAAAATCTAATGATACGTAGTGTATTCTTAGAACAATATGTACTTATTTTCCAGTTACCTTTTATACAAACAAGTATAAAAGTATTTATAAACAAGCAAGTCTTATTGCCGCTTGGATAAAAATTCTTTGATAAATAAGTCATCGCCACAGTACGCGCCGCCGGGGTTCGCGTGACGCTATGGCTTTTCATAAAAACCATCTTTGTACGATCGGTGCTGAATCTTTTGTTTTATTGCTTCAACTTGTCATTCGTCGTGATAATTTCGAGTGAATAGCACGTATCTCGTCTGCTTTGTTCGGGATTTATAATAACCATCGAGTAAAAGCAAAGGAAAATTAGTTCCTACACGGAAAAAAGTCATGTTGCCTCTTAAGATAAAGATAGAAATGCTTGACCGTTACGCCTTTGCATCCATATCACTTTTTATAATGTCAGTGAATCAACTCTACGATCCATCAATAAATCAGAAGACAAAATATGGAATTCCACTTTATCATAAAAAATTGTTCGTGATCCACCAATTGAAAAAATGGAAGCTGCATTAACATTATATATTGAAGAATGTAGCCAGAAGAGAGTGCCTCTAAGTGGAGCTATAATCCGTGAGAAAGATAAGCGTTTTTACGCACATTTTAAAGAACCTAGCCATAAACATACGGATGGGGCATTTCAAGCATCAGAAGATTGGTTCAATAAGTTCAAGATGCAATAAGGGGCAATAAGTTCACTGCATAACATCAAAATTATTGGAGAAGTTGGAGAAGCTGCATCTGCAGACACTTTAGCAGCAACATATTCAGAAGAATTTTCAAAGTTTATGGCTGATGGTGGATACAGACCTGAACATTAACCTGACATTTAATGAACCTGAACAAATGACCTGACATTTAATGCAGACGAAACTGCCCTTTTTTTGAAAAGAAATTCGAAAAGAATTCTCGTTTTAAGACAACAAAAGATAGAGTTACACTGCTGCGCTGTCCTAATGCATCAGGAGATTGATTAATTAAGCCACTTATTCTTTATAGATCGCTAAATCCTTGCGCTTTGAAAAGTCAAAACAGGGACGATTGTCCAGTGTTTTGATTGTATAAGTGTTTTGGCGTTCAAACAAGAAAGCGTTGGTTACAAGTATCATTTTTTGTGACAGGATCCGGGATTGTTTTATTCCTGAAGTTGAAACTTATTTAATGAAAAATAATTTAGATTTGGTTCAGGCAGTTCTAGGCAGTTCTGTATATCCAAATACAAAGGTGATGCTTTTGCCTCCTAAAACGACGGCCTTACTGCAACCTATGGAACAAGGAATAATCCATGACTTTAAGCTCTATTACATTAGACAAATCTTTAAAATCATACTGGACACCATGTAATGTGATTCTGATATGATATTATGTAATGCTGGAGAAATTTTGATATAGCAAAGTGTATTGTTAATACAAAATAATCATTGCAAGAGCTGAAGCATACACATTAAAATGATGCAGGAAAACAACCGTGGCCTCATTTAACTGTCGATAATGATGAAAAAACCGTGCAAATTCAAACATTAACTGAAAACATTGCTTAAGTTGCAAATGGTATAGGAAGAGATGGTTTCGAACAGTTGGAATCAAGTGTCATTCAAGTAGAGTTTGAATCGCAAGATGAAGTTTTGACTGAAACCTACTTGGAGGAAATGCTTAATCCCTATTTTATTGAAGAGGAAGCCGTAACGAATACTGAAAAGGTGACATTAAACTTAAAAAATCTGAGTGAAGGCTTATGGATGGCAAATCAGCTTTGTGATTTCTTTATAAAAATTAATAAGTAATGATATGGAAATAAGTCTTGTTTTTAAAAGGAAATTGTTAATTCCACAGTCAAATATCAATCCGAATTAAAAGACCTTTAAAAAAAACAAGAAAAAATTACTAAATTCTTTAAACCATCGCCTAAGCCTGATAATAGTTATTAATATTGTTAAAAAACCTCCCATTAAATTGTTTTTTTATAGTTTTTTTTCTTTTTATTCTGCACCCTTGGAACACATTCCCTATAATTCCGTACAAATTATCAATTCACGGTATTTACGGTTTTTACATTCGCGGAAGATTTACGGAATTTATCCCTCGTAACCTTTATCCCTTTGTAATACACTTTTTAATATATCCAGTGATGTTTTCGTCAAGTTTGCTTCCCAGCTACGTAAATTCCTCCACCACTAATTGTCAACAATATTGTCATCGCCGATTATCCAGTTCTGTTCTTTTCGTGGATTGGTTCTTTTTCCATCACCTTAGTTCTGTCTATATTTATTTTTGGAGTGGTTCTTTTAGCTTCCACCTTTATTTCATCATATGTGTCTCTTAATTTTTTCGATTGTATTAATATGTTTAAGTCATCTGCATATCCTACGATATATTTTTCTTTATTTATCATTATTCCATTTACGTCTATATATATTTCGCTGCTTGTTCAATACTTTGTTAAACAGAACTGCTGCCAATCCATCGCCCTGTTGCAAACCTTCTCCCGATTTTGCAGTAGTGTGTTGTTGGATTTTTACTATTGCCTTATTGGAATTAAGCATCGTCATCTGGATTAATATAATTAGGTGAGCTGAGATAAATGAGTATCAAATTCGGTTGTTTTCTCCATTTTTTGATGGACTATGAATAATTGAAATATTGTTAAGTAAACGTTCCCTTCTAAATGCTGCCTGATTTTCTCTCATTTCTTCTACGATATATGGAACTATCATTTGCCTTACTTTCTAAGTTGTGTAAAGCAATGATATGCCAAGATAGTTCTCGTATTTCAGTTTTACTGAAATAAATATTACCGCATAAATTGACAGATCTTAACAGTGGGTTATCAAAATGTAAATGCACGAGCTCACACTCACGTAAATTTTTAATGTGGAAATCACAATCACAAAGTAATATGAATAATTAATCCAAAGTTTTATTTCTCGACTTTGCAATTGACTGCAATCGACTTGCAACTTTGCAACCGAGTTAGTTTGAAAGTTTTAAAATTTTTTGATGTCTTAAAATATAAGTTCATAAATAAATTAAACATTGTTACAATCAATATAGAAATTGTATTGCTATTCCAAGTAACAGCACTGAGTTTATAAATTAACGAAAATAAAACTAGATATACGACACTGACGGAAAAAGAATTTTCTAAAAATAATAAATTTCAGATAAGAATAGTTAATGAGAAGATGTTCAAATTCGAAGAAATTGTTGTTTACATACTTAGGTATAAAATTTAGTTGGAAACCGAAAATACAACGCGAAATAAAGAAAAGATTACAGAAAGGAAAGAAATGTATACATTAATCTGAAAATTAATCAATACAAAAATACTGCCCAGGAGAGTAAAGCTGCGAATATATGAAAATCAATAATACGAGGGTTGCTAATTATGTATCCGGAATAAAAATAAAAACGAAAGTTTAGCATTGAAAATGGTTTTATTGTTTTTCAAAATATTCCCCGTGATAATCGATGTACTTTTGCATCAATTTTTGATCACGTTTGAACCAATTTTCATAGCACTTTTCCCATTCCGATTGAGGAATCTCCTAAATATACATTTTGAACGCATCAATCTAGCTTCTTCTAAAGACGGATGGGAACAAAAAGAAATCATTCAATGCCAAATTAGGACTGTACGGCGAATGACCCATCAATTCGGTGTTTTGACTGGCAAATATTAAATTGTTCAGTACGATGTGCGAGAGTACGCGCACGGTGAGGAATGATCCTGCGTCACTGGTTGTTTTTCCTTATTTCTTCAAAGACTTCTGGCAAACAAATGGTTGTGTATCATTCAAATTGACTGTGCTACAATTCCATAGTGGCACTGTAGAAAAATCCCCATTTATCTAAAAAAAAACAGGCCATCATTTCCTTCGAAGTGCTTCTTTGGAGAATATATTTTGCTGGGTTTGCCTCATTTTGAAAGACCCGTACATAGATTTGTCATCTATGTAGATGTTATACACGGCTTTTGGCGCACCATAATTGTATTGTTTGAGCATTTCTTTGCATCAATCGATACAAGCCTTTTTTTTAGGGATAATCAAATTATGCGGAATACAAGTATATGCTTGTCAAACTAATGCTCAGGGATGTCTCAATTTCACGGTATGTCACATGACAATTTTGCTTTATCGGTTCATGCAGTATTGAGGCTTTCTGGCACAACAATATATTTTGGACGACCTTCTTTAAATTCGTGCGTGAGCGAAAGACGGCCGCGATTGAGTTTACTAAACCAGTGATATACCGTGGTTTTAGATGGTGTTTCATCATCAAAAGTCGAAGTGGGTCGATCGAAGTGAGTTGATCTCTTGTTGAGATAATCCACGTCGAACGTCTTAATAAGTCATCACACGAAAATCCTCGCAAGCTAATTCCATTTTCTAAGATCAAATTTTCAAGTCACTAAATAACACAAATAGCACCTGCACGACAAAACGTTCAGAGTACATAGACAGTCAACAATGTCAAACTTTACGATGTATATGTCAGATGGTGACTAGCAACATCATAGTTGTCAATTCAGGATACATAAATAGTAACCCTCGTACTGTTTGGTAGTGAAGTATGGACGTTAAGTGCGATTGAACAGAAAATGCTTGCAGTGTGTGGAGATTACATGTCTAAGAAAAATATGTAAAAATAAACAAGTAGGAGATAGATGTGAAAGGAGGACAAATAATGAGTTACGAGAAATGTATAAACAAGCCGACATAATAGCGAATATAAAAAGGCAAAAACTGATTTGGTCGGGATTTTAAGGATATAATAAAGATGAACAACGATACTCAAGAAACTTTTAGAAAGCAGAATGGGAGGGACAAGAAGGCAAAATTGAGATGGATGGATGAGATGGGGAAAGATGCTTAATATGCATTAACATGCTTAATATGATAATTGAAAGGGAAGAGCGAGGTATAGGAACAAATGTCCAAAAATAATCAATCAAGCCATGGGGCAGTTAAAAAAATGATTAATTTTAAGACATCAACAAATTGTATGTCTAAATGTTCTGTCTTTTATCCAAAAGTTCGTCCTACTTTTTGAGGAAAATTGAACATTTTATTTATTAAAAATTACATTTCATCAATATAGTATGTGCCGTTCTGTTTGATGACCTTTCTCGATATGCTCGATAGCTAAATAATACATAACATAAACATAGAAGTTCTGAGCTAAATAACTATGCTGATCCATTCTTTACACATGACACCGCCAATATTTTCGTCTTTTCCTATCCCATCTCACTATATCGTCTACTCTTTCCATTTGCTCTTATATAGCTGTTTTGTATTTTGCTGTTTTGAGTTTTGTTGATTTGAGTTTTTGTTATTTTTGTTTAACGAACAAAATATTAAAAATATATAAATGTTCTAAAATAAATACAAACTTTTGAACGTTAGCATTTCGGGAAGTATTCTCCTCCCGTTTTCCAAACGAATCTAAAAAATAAATTATGTTAATTTCTATATATAATATAAAGATAGGAAGTAAATATATTTTTTTTGTATGTCAATGATACTTACATTGACAATTAGTTTTTAATGACAGTGACATACTATCAAAACAATATATAGGTGAGGTTTACTGTGTGATTGTTTACTGTACTGATATTTTGATGTGATTTGTTTCTTTTTGTAGTGTATCACTGTCGGTACAAACAAGTTTTGCTCTGTCATATAAACTTTTAATTACTCCTATTTTGACTGATTTTGAAATGAAATTGAGATACGTATCTGTGTTTCTCGGTTTTCTGTAAACTGTAGTTTAATAAAATTCCCTACGAATGTGGCAAATTTTACATAGGTGAGACATCTAGACCGTTAGATGTTAGAATAAAAGAGCCTGGAAACTTTCTTAGAAAGGGCGATTTTAATAAATCTAAAATTTGTCAACTCGCATGGGAATCGAATCATAAAATCAATTAAAATAATTGCAAAACGGTATTAAAAGAATCGGTAACAAAATACAGAAGATTAAAAGAAACCGCTATAACTAATTTAAATAAAAATAACTGTGTTGTTATGCCTTCGGTAGATTTAAATTCAATATGGTTCCCCATTCTAAAGAATACAATTAAACATATTTAAGTATTTCAATACACAATCATTACAGTAAACAATCACACAGTAAACCTCACCTATATATTTTTTTTGTAGTATGTTACTGTCATTAAAAACTAATTGTCAATGTAAGTATCATTGACATACACAAAAATATATTTACTTCCTAACTTTACATAATATATAGAAGTTAACATAATTTATTTTTTAAATTCGTTTTAAAAACGCGAGGGGAATACTTCCCGAAACGTTAACGTTCAAAAGTTTATATTTATTTAGAACATTTTCAAAATTGTGTTAGGCAAATTTATTACAAAAAAGAGTCACTGAGAAATTTATCTCCGTTTGGTTTTTAGTTTATACCCAGTGATTCTTTATTTACATAAGAACGGGTATTTGAATATTTTATGAGTTTTAGATCGTGTCGAAAAACCCAAAAAATGAAAAAAAAATGTATATAATTGTATTTAATAGATTATTCTAAATAATCAGTCCTTTGAGACAAACATTTATTGGGTAGAACTCGACCGAATGCACACGATACCGTTTCTTCTGTTACTCGATACAATGCAACTTTAAACCGTATGTTGTCAGATACTCTTACGAAAATCTTTAGGAGTTCAATGGATTTACATTTTTATTATATCCAGGACACAGCGTATTTTCTTATATAATATAATCCTGAACAAGAGTGGAATAGGACGTTTTAGGTTTTTGTATCACTGAAAACAAGGACTGGTTTCGATCAAAGCACCTATTAAATGTCAATTAATAATACAAATGTTCAAAGAAGGCAACAGAACATTTTTAATTGTATATTAAAATTTTCTATATTTTGAAAATTGATCTTTTATAATTGTTGAAAAATGTATGTTAAACGTTTTAAATATAAACACACGAATTTATGAATTACTCTTAAAAAATGGAAGAACATGAAATTACATGAAAACAATGTTTTTTTGATTACATGTGGTTTAACATCGTTTAATCCTACTTACATCCAATATATTAATATACAACTAAATAAATATTTAAAGATCAGATTATATAACATTGCAATGTTTATATTGCATCAACGCCTTAGTGTTGTCGGCATTTGGACTGTTCTTTTGAAGCCTACTTACTTCATTTTGAGCTAATGCGTTCCGAAGATCGTGTCAGCAGGGCCCTACTTCGGATTAAATGACCAGGGTCCACTTAGATTGATTCACGGTCGGCCGGGGAAACAATGGAACGACGGCCGCTCGTCGTTTGTCATGGTTTGTCAACGCCGCCGATGATGGATGGTCTTTTGGTCAGAGGCAGTCGAGATAAGACCATCCGAAACAAATGGATATATGTGGAAAGTCGCAGTTAGGAAATTGGTTTATTTCAGGAATAGTAAACTTTCTATATTTATATATATATATATATATATATATATATATATATATATATATATATATATATATATATATATATATATATATATATATATATATATATATAAAAAGAAGAATTTATGAAAAGATAATGCTAATGTGGATGAACTCTGTATTTACGTTTTGAATACCATAAATATAAACTTGAAAGAATTATCTTCTTTTTCAAGCCAATTATTTTGCTTGTTACGACTTTATTCTGCAGGTTTCTATTTGTCAAGGGTGAATTCCTTCTCTTAAGCTTGATAGTGATTTGCAAAGTTATTTTTTTTTTAATTGTAATTATTCCCATGGAAAAATAGTGAACTCAAATTGACCAGCAGACGATTATGGATTTAAGATAAGCTGGCAAGATACAAAGACAAATTTCTGAAGAATTACAGCGCTTTCAAGATGTGAAAATTTTTCGAAATACAGATCTTAAAAAAATATGGAAAAATCCTAAGAATTAGACAGCTTCAAACATTTGCCAGCATAATGAAACTGGTTGTTGTGCCCGAAATTTCAAAAACACAAGCTTCATCTACTCAAATTGTTAGAAAATTTAATCCAGAAAATGACTCTAGCTTAATTAGCAAATGGGCTACAAAAACAAATTTTCAGAACTTAAAGTTTGTTGAAAATCACATTCAAAACAGTGAAATGTGATCATTCGTAATTTTTAGTGACGAAAAAAAGAAATTCTAGATGTATCAGGTTTAATTATTCCTGGCATGATTTAAAAAGGAAGATATAATCATGTCCCGCCGTTCATATCGTGGTGAAGGAGTTATATGGGGGCTGCATAGATGGGTTTAAATCTAAAATTGCTTTTGATTCGATCAACATCAATGCTGTGCAATATCAGAAAGTACTGGAGGATTACCTTTTGCCATTTTTAAAGTGTTTAGAAGAAGACTTTCAACAGGACAATCCTCATAATGTATGGAAAACAAAAAGTGAAAAATTAACTGACAATTTATGGGGAATTTTAGTCAGGAGTAAAACCCACAGAGACCAGAAATTCAAACAATGAAGGATCTCAAAGAAAGAACATCAAAAGCATGGAGTAAACTGGTGGAAACAAGTTTAATTAATTTAATTAACAAAGTGTCCAGAATATCATTGTCGTAAGCCAGTTTATAAGGGATTTTTGTCAGTTAAATTCAGTTAAAATTTTTAACAACATGATTTTTAATTTTTCTATATAACATACTAGCATAAAGCCAAGAAGGAATTTTACTTCATTCATTCAATTAGGAATAATAACGCCATATTCAATTTACTTTTATTTGTACTATATATATACTATATATATGGTTATTTATGTTAATAAACACAGATTTCCAAAAATTCTTTTGAATAACAACTTTATTTATAACTTTACAATATAGCGTTATATACATATATATATATATATATATATATATATATATATATATATATATATATATATATATATATATATATATATATATATATAACTTAAAATATATCTTTTTATTGATAATTAAAGCATAGTGTAAGAATGACATTTAAACACGAAACACAGTATCTGCCAAATAACCACTTCTTGCAGCTCCATAGACGGCCAATCTTTTGTCACAATTTTGGATGACATCTTGGCATAACCAAAATCTGTCTCTATCTCACCAATGACTAAAATAATTACATCCTTTAGCTCAGGAATTGATTGTGAAATATTTTTACAGACCTGGCCTTTCGCGTAACCCCAAAGAAAATAGTCCAGCGGTGTCAAATCACATGATCTTCGTGGCCAAGATCACCGTTTCTTGCAATGATTTGTCCAGGAAATGTTTCTCTCAATAAAGCAATTCTTTCATTAGCAGAGTGAGGTGTAGCGCCATCCTGTTGGAAACACATATCCACCAGATCAATATTATTCAATTCTGCCCACAAAAATCCAGTTATCATCTCACGGTATCGAACACCATTCTCAGTTACAGCTTCACCAGCAGCAGTTTGAAATAAATACGGTACAGTCACACCTCCTGCTCGTAATGCATTCCAAACAGTGACTCGTTTAGGATGTAAAGGTTTCTCATGAAGCAATCTTTTATTTCCCTCACTTCAAATGGGGCAATTTTGTTTATTTACTAATTTCAAAATGTGCTTCATATGAAAAGATTATTTTTTAAGAAAAATCATCTGTTTGATATTTGATCGAATTGGCAACATGACATATTGAATGATCCAGTGGCTTTAATTCCTTTTGAACCTTATATGCCTTCAGAGCGAGACCCTTTCGTAAAATATGCCATGATGTGATTTCACTGAATCCAAATTGTTGTGAACGTCGACTAATGGAAATTTCTGAGTCTTCAGTAACACTTTTATCTTCCACTGAACCAGTTTCTTGAAATTTTTGAACAATTCGATTAATAGAGCTTTCAGATGGACGGTTGTGCAAACCGTAAATATCACGTAATCTTCTATAAACATTTTTCACTGAACACCCATTTTCATAAAATAATTCAACAATTTCAACGCGTGTATTGTGTACGACTCCATTTTTATAAATGTCAAACACTACACTTCTGAAATGAGACTAGGTCTAGGCAAATTCACAACGCCATCTGTGTTTTATTTAGGAATTAAAAAAACCGCTCAATTTGATTGACCCGTTATATATATATATATATATATATATATATATATATATATATATATATATATATATATATATATATATATATATATATATATATATATATATATATATATATTATTATTATTATTATCACAAACATAATTCATCGATCATCTCAGCCTAGGCTGGTCGGGTTTACAATGCCAGAATGAGAAAGCAGTTCAGCTCCTCCCATTCAGCTTAGTACCTTACGAACAATGTGGCAAGTTTGTAAGAGAACTGCTCGTTGTCCTACTGTGGTAATCGATTTTGAAACACCAAGAATTTCCAGATTTTTGGAAAAGGTTTTGCTTACTAGGCCTTCGGCGGATATAACAAAAGGTTACACCTCCACTTTCTGGCGTTTCCATTGATTTTTCAGATCAATTGCAAGATTTTCGTACTTCGTGACCTTTACCATTTCAGTTTTTCTGATGTTATGAGAGAGTGGTATCGCAATGTCAATTATGAAAGCTCTCCTCTGCTTTTTGTTAATTAGAACAATATCCGGCCTATTATAGTCAACCGTCCGATCTGTTGTAATTGGTCTATCCCAGTAAAGAATTGTATCGGCTGACTCAAGTACGGGGGAAGGCGTGTACTTGTAATATGGTTTAGGCATCTTATCAAATAGCGAGTGATTTAAAGCGATTTGCTGATGTATAATTTTTGCCAGCTGATTATGCCTGCCTAGGTAAGCATTAGGGGCAAGGACTGGACACCCTCCAACAAGGTGTTCAATTGTTTCTCCTACACCACCGCACTTCCTGCACTTGTCGACAACATCCATGTGTAGAATATGTCTTTCATAATTTTTTGTCCTTACTACCTTATCTTGAATAGCTGTCGCGAAGCCTTCTGTTTCTGGATATAATAGTCCATCGGTAAGCCAGTTTAGAGACAAATATTTGTCAATGGAGTCATCCTGAAGTGATTTAGGAAATCTCCCATGTAATGTCTGTTGTTTCCATTCTTGAACGATATCCTTCAGTGCTGTTCTACTATCAACACGATTTTGTTTATTTAGATTTAGTGGGGTGAAACCTTGGTCCTTCACTGAAACCAGTTTCACTTCAACAAAACCAGTTTCATTAGTGTACTATGTGAACTAATGAAGCCCTCTCTCATCCTATTCTCCTGATTGAGACAAAGATTCTTGACATTCACAAGCCCTCTGCCTCCCAACTTTCTTGGAATATATAGCCTTTTTGTGGACGAATTGGGATGTAAACATCGGAACTTTGTCAATGTTCTTCGTGTTAATCTATCCAGTTCATCAAGATCTGCTTCAGACCATTTAACAATGCCAAAAGAATGTCAGAGTTGGCACCGCCCAGCCATTGATCGCTTTAATGAGGTTTCCACCGTTCAGTTTATTGTTTAAGAGTTTTGTCAGTCGTTTTTGGTACAAAGAGGAAAAATTCTTCTTTAATAGGCTATGATCAAATTTATGATTTTGAAGCATTCCTAAATATTTGTATGAGTCTTCTGATGCTAGTTCTTGTATACCGCAGACTGTTGAATGTTGTTCTTTTATTATTCCCTTTTGTATGCGGATAGTGGAGCATTTCTCGAGTCCGAATGACATTTTGATATCCTTACTAAATATTTCGACTGTTTTTATTAATGAATTTAGTTTCTCTCTTGTTTCTCCATAGAGTTTTAAGTCGTCCATGTATAGCAAATGAGATAGTTTCCTGGAATTTCTCATGTCAAGTTTGTAGCCAATATTGCTATTGTTAAGTAATGTGGACATCGGATTCAACGCTAGACAAAACCAAACAGGGGAAAATTAATCTCCCTGAAATATTCCTCTCTCGATATTTGTTGTTCCAATGTACTGTTGGTAGACAAATAAATTAGTCTTCCATTTACTCATGAGATACCTTAAAGAGTTTGTAAACTGCGGACAAATTTTGTAGATGTTCAAAACTTCTAATAACCAGTCATGTGGGACACTATCGAAAGCCTTCTTGTAATGTATATAGCACATATTCAAATTGCGCTTTTTTGTCCGGGCTTGCGCAAGAACTACAGCATCAATCGTCAGTTGCTCCTTGCATCCCATACTTGCCCTAATACACCCTTTCTGCTCATCTTCTAATATGTTATTATAGTCACAATGTTGGTAAATTTTTTCATTGAGCAGGGTTGTGAATAATTTATACAACACGGATAAACATGTTATCGGTCTATAGTTACTGGGTTGGTTAGCATCACCCTTTTTATATAACAAATATGTATTTCCCTCTATCAGAAAGTCGGGGAAAGTATCAGGATTCACCATTATTTCTTTAAATGCATCAGCAAGTACCTGGTAAACAGCTGTGAAGTTTTTGATCCAGAAGTTGTGTAATCCATCTGGCCCAGGTGTCTTCCAGTTTTGAGTTTTCTTGATGGCAGTGCAGATGTCAATCGCTTCAAGACCGTTGAATTCCATTTGTGGAAGTGCATCAGTCTGTTTTCGAATTATTGCTACCCACGGGGCCATTTTTTCATAACCATCAGATCTTTTCCAGATAGATTTCCAGTATTTCTCAAAGGTAGATACATTCACATTTTCATGTTTTGACTGGTTACCCTGAGCTTCTAGTTCTCTATAAAACTTCTTCTGGCTATTTTGAAACATTGCATTTTGGTGTTTTCGTTTTTCTGTCTCATTGTATCTGGCTAGCCTGGCTCCCTTCGTTTTAACCTTCTGTCTAAATCGATCTTTCAGGTCTAATAATTTCTCGCGAAAATTTGACTCTTCAAATCCAATGCCAGATTTTTTAGCAATTATTTTCGTTTTTTTCGTCACTTTGCTAGATGTATTTCCAGCAAGATACTCAGAAATAATGTCAACCTTCGCTCGAAAATCATTGATATCAGTTTCCAGGCGCTTTTTCCAGGCAGGTGTATCTTTTTGGATATTACGCCTTGTCGCATTGAGGGTGTAAGTTTTTTGACCTGAAACCTCGATCACAGTCACTGCTGCCCAGTACAACGCAAGATGTATGTCACTAAGGTTCATTATCCCCGATAAATGCGATTCCAAAACTTTATTGACCTGCATTATAGTAAAGCGGGATTTTGCAATGTTGTGCAGAATCGGTATTTTTGGCCTATTTAGTGGATTTGAGCCAATAGACTGTAAAATCTTTCTCGTATGTTAAAAAAGTTTCCATTCATGACTGTTTCTTCATTTTGAGTTGATGATACTTCTGTTGTTAGGATTGGAGTTTGTACTACCGGTTGGTTCTCTGAGTTCAAGTTAAGGATATCCATGTTATTTTCTTGAGGTGGGTCATATGTAATGCTTTGGTGTAATTTACTTCTCTCTTGATGTTTATTAATTCTGTTTCGGTAAGATATTTTTTTCTTAATATAAGATTTTTACGGTCTGCTAAGTTTTGTTCCGATAACGGTGTTTCAGCAAACCTCTTCTTATATTCTTGGTGAAGTGCACTTCTCCATCCAGGTAGCGGTATATCTGCACACTGGTTCACGTAATAATAGGCACTCATTACTTCAATATTCATTTCACGTGTCCATCTAATACCTGGAGTGCGCTCGGTCCTGCTGACAGCCCTCCTTATGGGGGGCGAGCCAGCCGGTACGTGGTTATTAGCTCCTGCTTTTTGTTGGGTTTGTATTGAAGTCTCTGGTGTTGATTGACTATTATATTCTAATTGTGGATAGATTTTTTCAGTTGCCTTGTTCATTGCCATTCTTGTGGTGCCATAGAGTTGGGAGTTGCCACTCGCTCCAGACTCACCAACCCCGGAAAAATCCTCCCGACGGTTCCGAAGGGTTCTTGTCCGCAAAACCCTACCGCCTTGTATAATATCATTATATGTTTCAATCTCCATAAAAAAATTTTTTGGGTTCAAGGGAAAAAACGGTCCCCCAAGGCAGAGCCCCGATTTACCATGGGAAAGCTATTTACTACCGGAGGGTGCTAGGTATCCGGAGACATCGTTAGAGACACTTTAACCCTGTGCCATTCAGCTCCTCGGCACGATGGATTTCCACCTTGAGCTTGGGGTTTTTTTTCAGAGGTGTACTCCTCTCAGCTCGGGAAGGTGGTGGCGCCACTCACCAAGCGGTCTATCCGCCCCCTGCCTTATTACTATTACCATCATTACTATCACAATTATTATTGTTATTATTATCATCCTCGTACTGAACTCAGCATCTCAGCCTAGGCTGGTCTATATTACAATGCCAAAATGAGAAAGCAATTCAACTCCTCTCACTTAGCATAAAATTTTACGAACAATGTGGCACGTCTGCAAGAGCACTGCACGTTGTCCCACTATGGCAATCGATTATTATTATTATTATTATTATTATTATTATTATTATTATCCTCGTACTGAACTCAGCATCTCAGCCTAAGCTGGTCTATATTACAATGCCAAAATGAGAAAGCAATTCAACTCCTCTCACTTAGCATAAAATTTTACGAACAATGTGGCACGTCTGCAAGAGCACTGCACGTTGTCCCACTATGGCAATCGATTTTGAGATACCAAGGTTCTTCAAATTTTTTGAAAAGTTCTTACTTATTAGGCCTTCGGCGGATATAACGAAAGGCACTATCTCTACCTTATGCAGTTTCCACTGGTTTTTCAAATCGTACGCAAGGTTTTCATACTTAGTGGTTTTCTCCAACTCGGTTTTCCTGATATTATGAGAGAGTGGCACTGCGATGTCAATTATAAAAGCCCTTTTCTCCTTTTTACTAATTAGAACAATGTCTGGTCTATTATAGTCGACCGTTCGATCTGTTGTGATTGGTCTGTCCCAGTATAAGATTGAATCAGATGATTCCAATACGGGAGAAGGTGAGTACTTATAATATGGAGCAGGTGCGTTATCTAATAGCGAATACTTTAATGCAATTTGCTGATGTATAATTTTCGCCAGCTGATTATGTCTTCCTAAATAAGCATTAGGGGCTAGAACTGCACACCCACCGATAAGGTGTTCAATCGTTTCCCCCACTATACCGCACTTCCGACATCGGTCGACAACATCCATGTGTAGTATATGCTTTTCATAGTTCCGTGTTCTTACTACCTTATCTTGAATAGATGTCGCAAAACCTTCTGTTTCTGGGTACAACAGCCCATCGGTCAGCCATTTTAGAGACAATGGTCCATCAATGGTATCATCCTCGAGTGACTTTGGATACCGTCCATGCAGTGTCTGTTGTTTCCATTCACGGACACAATCCGTAAGTGTTGTTCTACCATCAACACGATTCAATTTATCTAGGTTCAAAGGGGTGAAACCCCGGTCCTTATTATTATTGTTATTATTATTATTGTTATCACAAACATGATTCATCGATCTTCTCAGCCTAGGCTGGTCCGGTTTACAATGCCAAAATAAGAAAGCAGTTCAGCTCCTCCCATTCAGCTTAGTACCTTACGAACAATGTGGCAAGTTTGTAAGAGAACTGCTCGTTGTCCTACTGTTATTGTTATTATTATCCTCGTACTGAACTCAGCATCTCAGCCTAGGCTGGTCTATATTACAATGCCAAAATGAGAAAGCAATTCAACTCCTCTCACTTAGCATAAAATTTTACGAACAATGTGGCACGTCTGCAAGAGCACTGCACGTTGTCCCACTATGGCAATCGATTTTGAGATACCAAGGTTCTTCAAATTTTTTGAAAAGTTCTTACTTATTAGGCCTTCGGCGGATATAACAAAAGGCACTATCTCTACCTTATGCAGTTTCCACTGGTTTTTCAAATCGTACGCAAGGTTTTCATACTTAGTGGTTTTCTCCAACTCGGTTTTCCTGATATTATGAGAGAGTGGCACTGCGATGTCAATTATAAAAGCCCTTTTCTCCTTTTTACTAATTAGAACAATGTCTGGTCTATTATAATCGACCGTTCGATCTGTTGTGATTGGTCTGTCCCAGTATAGGATTGCATCAGATGATTCCAATACGGGAGAAGGTGAGTACTTATAATATGGAGCAGGTGCGCTATCTAATAGCGAATACTTTAATGCAATTTGCTGATGTATAATTTTCGCCAGCTGATTATGTCTTCCTAAATAAGCATTAGGGGCTAGAACTGCACACCCACCGATAAGGTGTTCAATCGTTTCCCCCACTATACCGCACTTCCTACATCGGTCGACAACATCCATGTGTAGTATATGCTTTTCATAGTTCCGTGTTCTTACTACCTTATCTTGAATAGATGTCGCAAAACCTTCTGTTTCTGGGTACAACAGCCCATCGGTCAGCCATTTTAGAGACAATGGTCCATCAATGATATCATCCTCGAGTGACTTTGGATACCGTCCATGCAGTGTCTGTTGTTTCCATTCACGGACACAATCCGTAAGTGTTGTTCTACCATCAACACGATTCAATTTATCTAGGTTCAACGGGGTGAAACCCCGGTCCTCCTTAGCAACCAACTTCATTAGTGTGCTGCTTGAATTAATGAAGCGTTCTCTCGTCTTACTCTCCTGGTTCAGACAAAGGTTCTTAATGTTCACGAGGCCTCTGCCTCCCAACTTTCTTGGAATGTACAGTCGCTTCATAGATGAATTTGGATGCAGACATCGGAATTTTGTCAATGTTCGACGTGTTAATCTATCCAGTCCATCAAGGTCTGTTTCTGACCATTTAACAATACCAAAGGAATAGGTCAGAGTTGGCACTGCCCATCCATTGATCGCTCTAATCAGGTTTCCACTGTTCAGTTTGGTATTTAAAAGTTTTGTAAGCCTCTTTTCGTACATAGTAGAAAAGTCTTTCTTTAACTGGCTATGGTTAAATTTCTCATTTTGAGGTATACCTAAATATTTATAGGATTCTTCTGGTGCCAGTTGTTGTATGTTACAGTGTGTTATTATATGTGTGTAGTTATTATTATTATTGTTATTATTATTATTGTTATTATTATTATTATTATTCTGCTCATCCTTACTGTAGAATCTCAGCTCATGCTGGCCGGTATTCCAATGCCAAGATGAAAAAGCAATTCAGCTCCTCTCACCCTAGCATAATATCTTACGAACAATGTGACACGTCTGCAAGAGCGCGGCACGCTGTCCCACTATGGCAATCGATCTCGAGATCCCGAGGCTCTCGAGGTTCTTTGAAAATCTCTTACTTATCAGGCCTTCGGCGGATATAACGAAGGGCACTACATCTATCTTACTCAGTTTCCACTGGTTCTTCAAGTCGTATGCCAGATTTTCATACTTTGTGGATTTTTCTATCTCAGTTTTTCTAATATAGTGAGATAGTGGCACTGCGATGTCAATTATAAAAGCCCTGTTGTCCTTTTTGTTGATTAGAACAATATCCGGCCTGTTATAATCAACCGTTCGATCAGTAGTGATTGGTCTGTCCCAGTAAAGAATGGTATCGGATGATTCAAGTACAGGAGAAGGCGAGTACTTATAATATGGAGGAGGTGCATTTTCTAATAGCGAGTATTTTTTTGCAATTTGTTGATGTATAATTTTTGCCAGCTGATTATGCCGTCCTAAATAAGCATTAGGAGCAAGGGCCGGGCAACCGCCAATAAGGTGCTCAATTGTTTCCCCCAAAGTACCGCATTTCCTGCACTTATCGACTACGTCCAAATGCAGTATGTGCTTTTATTATTATTGTTATTATTATTATTATTATTATTATTATTATTATTATTATTATTATTATTATCACAAACATGATTCATCGATCATCTCAGCCTAGGCTGGTCGGGTTTACAATGCCAGAATGAGAAAGCAGTTATTATTATTATTATTATTATCCTCGTACTGAACTCAGCATCTCAGCCTAAGCTGGTCTATATTACAATGCCAAAATGAGAAAGCAATTCAACTCCTCTCACTTAGCATAAAATTTTACGAACAATGTGGCACGTCTGCAAGAGCACTGCACGTTGTCCCACTATGGCAATCGATTTTGAGATACCAAGGTTCTTCAAATTTTTTGAAAAGTTCTTACTTATTAGGCCTTCGGCGGATATAACGAAAGGCACTATCTCTACCTTATGCAGTTTCCACTGGTTTTTCAAATCGTTTATTATTATTATTATTATTATTATTCACGTATGGGCCCTAGTGGGCCACGCGAAGTTGTTCTGTTCTTCCAACATTTTTCTCTCTGGCCAACGTTCCAAAAGTTAACCTTGTGTTTGAAACAGTTTCTATCCTGAATTTCACTTTGTGTAATATTTGCTGATCTTAGGGCCTCTTTAATTGCAGCAATCCATTTAATTATTTCTACTTTAGCTCTACCCCTATTTTGATAAAATTCAACTATTTGTCTAGTCAGCCCACTCAGATTCATCCATTTTATGTGTCCGTAAAACTTAAGTCTTCTTTTTCTCATATCGCTATGTATATAGCGATATGAGAAAAAGTATATAATACACATTGTTTAATTTCTTGGTTTTCTCGAAGTCAGTATGTTGTGTTATCTATTTGTTTGAGGTCTAGGATTTTTCTTATGATTTTTCTTTCTTTCTTTTCAATCTTCTCGATGTCTTTCTTTCTATTCAAAATGAGCGTTTCTGTGCCATATGGACATTCTGGCTTAATAACTGGGTTATAATATTTCAGTTTTGTGTTTTTAGATATGTATTTTTTGTTGTAAATATTTTGGGTAAGTCTCAATGAAGTTTCCATTTTTTCACATCTACCCTTATTGGTCGCTTTTTCCAACCTGTTTTCCATGATTATTTCACCTAAATATTTAAATTGAGAGACTCGTCTGATGTTACTATATTTTGTTTTTAGAAATGGTGTTCTTAGTCTGTTGCAGGTCATGTATTGTGTCTTTTCAAAGGAAATTTGGAATCCTTCCTTTTCTGCTGTTTCTTTTAGGATTTCAATCTGTTTTTGTGCCGTTAATATATCTTGACCTAAAATTGCTAGATCATCAGCAAACGTCAGACAATCTATTTTGATGTTGGTTCTCCCCAGTTTAATGGAGGCCGATTTTTTTACACGCCACTCCTGTATTACTTTTTCTAGAACACAGTTAAATAAGAGCGGCGAGGGTCCATCCCCTTGTCTCGTGGGACGTGGGAATTATGACTCTTCTCTATTTTGAAGTTAAAATATTCCCAGTTTTATAGGATAAAAAATATGAGCGAGTTAATTCCTCACAAAGTAGCAAGCGCCCTCTAAGAACTAGGCTCAAACTAGTACTAAATTTGGATTTGTCACCTTTGAAAACCCAAGTACCCTGATTTTGAATCTGATATCTTTAACCGTTTTTAAATTATCTCAATTTTTCGAAAATTTAGTTTCCCTTTCAGCACCCTGTATCTTTTTAACAATTAACCTTTGCCAACATATTTATTGACTAAATCCTCTTATTTTGATCCCCACTGTCGCCATTTTTTTTTAATTATTCGTTTTTGAATGAACTTTTTTGAATGAAGTTCTCCATTTTAAATTATTTCCCAAAAAAAAACTTCCGTTCATTCTACTTTGAATTTTTTTTAATTGAAAAAACAAATATTCCATTTTTTCGCGATTTGACTTTGTTATAACAATAAAATAAAATAAAAAAATACACAAAAAAGTTGGCCCACGATGGGACTTGCGGAATCAAACGCATTTTCGGAAAAAAAAGAAAAAATGAAAAATGGCGAACATTGAAAAATTAATGATTTTTTTCCGAAAAACCCCGAAAATTTTATAGAAGGTGAATTGAAATATTCCTTTTGTAATTTTTTTGAAAAGTTCATTCACAAATGAATAATTTTAAAAAAAAATGTCTTATTTGGTCAATTTTTGAGAGAGTTAAGACTATTTAAAAAAAACCTCCTGCTTTTGAAAAAATCACAGAAAAGTATTTAGTGCGGTACTATAACATAAAAATTTCAGCCAAATCAAAAGGGGCCGGATTCTAAAGTGCTCGATGTTCGGAAAGGTTTCCGCTGTTGATAATGTAAACATTTCAATCTGCCTACTCGCCAGGGTTCACAACTAGAAAGTCTTTTTTTCGTCTAGATTCTCTAGATAATGGCTTCAAAGTGGAAGCCGAAACGTCGAGATTTTACGCGTATGTATATATGTTACATCTAATATTTTCACGGATGGTAGATAATGTTTCTAAATCATTCCGGGTGTCGATCCGTTGATTCTGTGAAGAGTCACGACGTTTCGCCAAAATCGCATTTGGCATTTTCAAGTGTTGTCCGCTTCGACTGAAGAGTGGACGGAAGGATTTAGAAACACAGATTCAACTTCACAAGCTTCATATTTCTCTAATCTGATAACATAAAGATCCAGAAATATAAATAAAAATTGCATTCTAATTGCTCCATATATATATATATATATATATATATATATATATATATATATATATATATATATATATATATATATATATATATATATATATATATATTTATATATATATATATATATATATATATATATATATATATATATATATATATATATATATATATATATATATATATGTAGTATTAGATTTTCTAGGACTGCGTCCAATGAGACAACAGTAGCTGAGCGTCATCATACACCCAACCTTTGGGTTCCATAATCTCATTTGACACACCACAACAAATGCATCTCCGCCTAAATGAATATTTTTATTGGTTGCTGAACCGGGAAAGAGCCCCACCGATCCCTTCAACTGGATGGCATATATTTCGTCTCTCGACGTTCGTACATATATACGCCATCCAACGAGAAGTCGGCAAAAACAAGGGTTGTTGGCTGTGGATAGGGTCTCCATATTCTTGATGACCTTGAAATACTTCGGGATTAAATAAAACAAAAATGAAACAAAAATTTTGTATACTTCAAAATAAAAAAAAAAACCTATGTCGTACCTTGAAGAGTCTGGACATCGAGAGATGAAACATATACCATCCAGTTGAAGGGATGGGTGGGGCTCGTTCGCGGTCAAGCAACCAATAAAAATGTTTTGTGGTGGCACATTGCCTCTTTAAAGCTTTGTCCACGGATAAAACCATTATAAAAAGGATATTTCATTTGTCATTGAGATATTCATATAAGTGAAAATATTTTTTGTGGAACACTAAACATATCCAAAAAAAAAATAGTTCTGTCCTACATTTATTTTTTATTGCATAAACGCAAATTTGAGTCACGAAAGTCCAGACAAGATGTCGAATTACTATTACTTTAAGGGCCGGTTCTACAATGCAAGAACCTGGTAGTTGCATAGTGGACGCGTCGAAAGAAGTATTTATTGCAGATAATTTTCAACTTTACCCCAGGTGGTCTGTCTGTTCCATATCTGCTGCCACCATAATGTCAGCAAATAAAACTCTCCACCGGCTCACTATGCAATTTTTTGACTATACCTGGTACCCTAATCCAGGCTTGATGGGCATGATCTAGACTGGTGCAGAACATCAGACGTAGGATGGCGAATATCACACCCGCCATCCGACATGACCAATTTATATGGGCCGTGGCTCTGACCGTTCCTTCAGATACTTTTTTGCGTTCAGATCGAGCCCGACTGATGACGATTATGAGAGAGAGATATTTATATAGACGTAATTGAGTTGCAAAACTTATTTTGTATACTTCAAAAATGTTTTGTATACTTCAACATAAAAAGAAAACCTATATGGAACACTTCATTTTCTAATTTAGAAATAATATGATGGTTAAGACCACAAAAAACCCATATATGTTACACTCCGATGTTTTTTGGCTTACCCGACAGAAAACGAATTACACACTTAAAAATTGAATTAATTATAAATAATATTTTCAAGTGATTACCAAAGTTCTGGTAAAACCTAAGTGAAACAACAATTACTGATACTCTAATTTGAAGAAAAAATATAATTACATTATTACGGTTTTTTCATAATGAGACATCCTCGTTTATCAGAAAAAAAACTTATTAACTATTCTCATAAACAATATGTAATATCACCTGACAGTATACTCGAATGTGCCATGATTTCTCTCAGATGAGTAATTGAAAAATAAAAAGGATTATCTGACGGTATTGATTAAAAAGATTAAAAACCTGTTTGGTGTCACCTTACAATGGATCATATGATTTAGCATTATTACTTATAACCAAGGCATACATTACCACGTGTGGCGGTTAATAATTCTTAATTTTTTTAAGAGATGGAGCTGGAAACAATGGTCGGTCAAATATCTCATGCAATTTTATAGCTATGACAATACCTTTCAAAACGCCATTGATTTGGAGTTAGGAATTTTTTTTTCGTGTGATGCATTTCGTGCATCGATCGCAAGACCGAATCACTTTGGAAAGAAAAAAATGTTGTGCATTTGGTGGAATCAGAAAGGTGTCGTGTACCATGAGCTTCTCAAACCAGGTGAAACAGTTAATTCCGTTCACTACCGCCAACAAATAATCTATTTTTAACTAAGCATTGATCGAAAAGCGACCAGAATAGGCTACAAGTGATTTTGCAGTACGACAACGCCCCGTCACACACAGCGAAATAGGTCAGAAACACAATTTCTGCAGTTGGCTGGGAACTCTTACTCCATCCATCGTACTCACCGTACTCGCCACCATGTCTCACGCACTTTCCATGAAACACTTTAACAATTACGGAGATGTCGAAAAATGACTTGATGATGGGAGCGCTTCAAAATATGTACGGTTTTTCTAGCAGCGCATCCTGACATTCCTGATGGAAAAAATGCGCAGCTAGCGATGGCGCATATTTTGAATAAACTATTTTTTACCTTTCTACCGTGTTTAACTTGTTTTTTTTTTAAATTAGGAACCATGTATAGTCCGTTTCAAGATATTTCGTTCCCCATCGGCAAAACGTTAATTGCCTCAATAAATCTCAATAAAAATATTCCTAGTTTCTTAAAAGGCGACAGATTATTTTGGAAAAATAAAATATTGTCAAATTATGATTAATGTTTGTGTATTTTGAATGTATTAGTACAATAAAAATATATAAATAAACAAATTTATCTATTAATATTATAAAAATGTTAACTTAAATTTGATTATACATTTAATTTGGTTTAGCTTTCACTGTATTATTCACTATATTATTAGTAAATGTATAGGAATCTTCTATTTTAATAACATGGTTAATCGAATTTAAACAACAATAATTTTTCCCTTGTTCACTGAGACTTTGATTTGGCATTTTCCTGATGTATCTACCCATCTTTTTATCGGCGTCTCATGTGTGATGAACCATTTTTCATCAAGGTAGGTAATGGGACGATTTTATAATCTGTATTTATTTATAGAGTTTAAGTAGTCAAACCGCCATCGTCGCAATCGTTGTGATTCCATTAATATTTGTCTTTTATTAATGGTCCGATATGCAAAACCCATTTGAGATAATAATCTTCGGAGGCTAGTTCTGCTGCAAAGAATGTTAGTTTCATCTTTCCTTAGTCGCTGTTGCAATGAATGTAATGTAGGCACAGTTTGCTCTTCATACATACCATAAATTTTGCTTCGAATTAAGTCTTTGTCGCTTTCGTCAACACATTTGCTTTTACCAGAATCACTACGGACTTTTTTGGTTTTAATTGGCTTCGTCACAATATCTTTAACTGTAGACAACGGAGTTTTCGTTAATGAGG